>BMAW01086840.1:496012-576151 GCA_019974015.1 Nephila pilipes
TTTCATTATCAATAGATTTTCAAACACGAATTATTAAGCAATGCGAGGAATAGATGTGAAAACTAAATTCCTTGACAAATTCTGGATGAAAAAAACTTTGTTGAAGTTGCTTTTTGGGCCGATAAAACATGGCCATCAGCGAAAATAATCGAAAAAGAAAATGAAGACAGCGACATTGAAATAAGTCATGTAGAACAGAGTAATGACAATGACATTGAAAATCCCTCATTAAGATTAATCTTAAATTTTGCAAGTCTGATTTTGAAGGTTTTGTAGAAATATAAATGTTGTTTGTTATAATTATAAAATTCTGTTTGGCTATCTAATTGAAGTACTCTTTTTCATAGTAGGATTATTTATGAGAATAAACAACACGTTTATCTAAATCATAATAAACATGTCTATTAGAAATCAGCAAAGTTCGTTTTGGATAAATTCAAGATAAAATGTCTGTTTATTTTTTAGATAGTTATATATTACTCTTTATGGTAATATAGTAAATATAAATTGTTATCAATGATAATTGTAATAATATGGAAATGAATTACTAAATAAACGAATTTCAAAAGTGTCATGTTTCCCAATGATTTGCTACGCCATATAAAGAAGAGCGGCTTATCCGAAGAATTTTCATCTTTATTCAATTATGTGTTTGACGCTTACGCACGGGGGCGGCTAATCTACCCACAATTAAGTAAATATATCATTAAAGTAGTGTCTATGTAGGATAATTCAATATTCAAGGAGCAAAATTTATGAGGTGATGTAATAACAAAACGTTTTGGTAAGGAATGTATAGTTTACAAGTAATTACGTTTTGTAAAGGAAGGTATGGCTTCAAATACGTTTTGTATATGAATCCTATGGGTAGAAATGCATCACGCTGAGGCATAAATGCAAAGGATAAACCTGAAGGAAAATATTTACTAACAACATCACATTGTTAAGTTTTGGCTTACAGAAATGCTTATAATAATTATTTAAAATTGTGTTTACGAGCAGTTATAAATGCTTGGCACAGCGAATAGAAGGATTAGAATATGGTTTCAGATGTGTCAAGTATTTTTCACCCATATGGAGCCTGAACGGATATTCGAGTGACGAGATCCATGTAACATTCAACCGTATCCTCGTAAATGAGGGCATTTTGATGTTTTGATTAATAATATTCTCATATAGAAGTTGAGTAATTGTTACATGCTGTATGTAAATATTTTATTTGCTCTCCTCATATTTATTTCTAGCAAATGTGATTCAAAGCGTCATGTCTTGGCACCCATTACATCCTCAGACAAAAGAAAAAGTTTATTATGGCATGTTCTATCATAGCTTAAAGGTTTGTTCCACGAGTGTTGAGTCCCGCATGAAACTTATTGAATGCCACATGTAAAACTTAATTTGTGTAATAAATTTTTACTAGGCTTAGAATTCTTATGGATAAAATTTGAAAGAGATATGAATATCAATATGTTAAGTAAGCCATATGCATCTAAGAATAGCAATTATTTGATTCCATATTTTTTTAACCAAATTAAACTAATTTCTTCTCCTAAACTTCAAATAATTCAAAAGTGCTGCCACTAGTTAAACGTAACTCACAACTTACCAAAATGGTACCTACCATATTTTACGCACTTAATCTTCTTTTATATTGCTTTAAAAATCCTTTTTAGTTTATCTGAATTCAAATTTTAGAGCAATAGAAGTATTCAATTTTTATTCTGCGTATCAACTAATGCTTTTATAATTGTTTTTATAAACCATATGCATAACGTTTTCCCTTGCGTATTAGCATCTATTTTTGAATGAAGGGTATCGCAGCGCAATACGAAGGCTATAGGTAATGAACCGCATAAATTAGAGCTTCGGTCACATGACAAGAACGAAACTAGAACGCATATTCCTCTTCTAAATTTGAGTTACGCTACATGAAGTCAGCTGGGTTTAATTGAATTTAACGCTCTGTTCATAGGATTACTTCTCACGATTGTATTTGACAGAAACAGGATTTAAATCCCCTATTGGATTTGGTAGCCGTGGTTTAGTAGCCATGGTCGCGAGCTCGCGGCTGATGTTGCTTACGTCGAATCGGAGATTTGAGTTTTGATGCATTAAAGATTTGTCATGCTGAGAGGCTAATGCACGTAAAATCTTTTGGGGTCCGAGTTCTTTCTATTGGTGTGGAGTGGAAGTTTAGAGAGGGAGGTACCAGCTTAGATAACATCCTCGTCATTAGACTGAGGTTCAAAATTATGAGATATATTGCCAATAGCCCTTGTGTTGCCTCCAAGATGATTCAATCAATTAATCAATCAACTAAATAGATTGTTGACCTTGACCAAAGGGCTACAGCGTCCCGTGATTCATTATGAAATATAAATTACATTAAGCTCTTTTTTATTTCGGCACGTTCACAGTTGTGCCGGATTATCGAACATGAGTATAGATTTAGCGGGAATACCAAAAGTAAATCTCTCTAAATAAAACTCAGGTATGTATTTAAAGTTCTTACACATATGTGAACCTATTTAGGCTATATAAATATCCAACAAAATATTTCGTTGCACATGCAATTACAAAATTAAGTTCAAACATTGAATTTAATTGAAATGAGAATCCCTTTATTGGTAAGAAAGAAGCACAAAAATATATAACAATGCAGTACAATGGTTGTTAAAACATTTTGTGATGAATTATTTTATTGGAAAAAAAATTGTGTATGGGCATTACTGTTTAAAAATGTACCTTATATCACGTTATATTTCCATAATTCGAAGACATTTTTCAAGAAATCGCTACTAATTAATCAAAGGCTGCTGAATCAAAAGGCTACTTGTACGAAACTAGCTTCGTTTTTACAGTTCCTTCTTTATCATTTAATTGTACCTTCTGGACCTGGATTTTTCTTAAAGTCAAGGTAAATAAACGCATGAATCCACAAGAACAAGATCAAAAGATTGGTGCCGGATTATAGAATGTGCCGAATCATCGAATGTCACATAAAGCATCTATTTACCAGACAAGGATAAATTTGATTTTCTGAATGACTTTTTATAAGGAGCTCACAATCGATCCATATACTGTGTTTTTTCAATTAGGTATTGGATTAATCTTTTTCTTCAAAAGAAGCATGAGAATTTGTTTTCGGGAAACAAAGCATTTTTTCAATCACAACTATTTATGTTTCTGCCTTGTATGCTTATTTATTTATACATTAATCTATCGTTCATGAAATTTATTGTATTTATGCAATCTACTCATGTATTTAATTTTCTTTAATCATTCTTTAACGGTATTTTAAGAATTCTATACTCATGTCGAATGTTTCAGTTTACTCAGAAATACTATAAGTTAGACGATAAACAAATATATAACTTTATTTTTGGAGAATGGTTTACATAATGAGTATCATAGGAAATTAATCTAGGACTTATTTTCTGGTTAAGTCTTATTTTTCAACAAAATTGATGTGTGAGAAACACAGAAAACTCAAACTAACGGAGTTTGTTGACTGTGTTTGTCCAACGATGCCACATGTCAGTCTTCTCAAATGTACATTAAAAATCTAACGGAATATTCGAATTATTTAAGAGTTGATCTTCAATGATAGTGGTCATTTCAATGAGAGACCACCGCAGTGAAGAAGACATTATATCTGGATTCTTTTATTAATTTAGTTCTAAAATAAGGAAATTTGTCTTGACTCAAAATCCTCACGTTGCTTGGTTATAATGTAAAGATTAAGATTCCAACACAGATGTCTACCTCGTCCTCTAACCAAAATTATGAGACTTATTTTCTTCGTTTAATGGACTTTTGAGATGAGCCGAAAATATACTTGAGAAAGAATTGGATTTATTTCGATGACAAGCTTTTTAAGATTATATTAGCTGTACCATATTTGATGTTGAGGGGGGAATTAATTCTTTTTCACTAAAAATAAATAATCCTAAAATAAGCGAATTAAAAAATAAATATATGCGCTCGATATATACTCATAGTTTTATTAATAATAAGGACAGTTTTTAATTGTTTATATTAGATTGTGAACATAAGATGCGTCGATATTTTAAAAGGAAAGTTAGTTGTCTAGGAAGTTTTCAATCTTTGCACTAGTTATTAGTATAAAAGTTTTAACTAATAATAAAAAGTTGATTTGAGTCAATTTTCAGTCAAGATAATTAACGAACTAAGAACTTTTATAGGAAGGATATAATTTTAATGTCTATAAATTTATTTATTTTTATCTAATGATTTATTTTCTAAATTTATGATGATAAAATGGTGATTCTCCGTATATACATTACAAGTGTTGGTATTTAGAAAATTTAATAAGGATTATACTTCAAACATTTTCATAGTTCTCCAAAAGAAATAGAGTCGAATTATGTATATTGATTGTAAATGGATGATTACAAATTGCTTTTGAAAGTGTCATCTACTAAAATTTCCTAATAAATTAATATGTATTTATTTGAAATAAATTTTCTTATATTACATTCAATGAAAGAATTTAAATATCACAGATTTAATCGTAGATAGTGTTTTGTTTAGTGTCAGAAAAAGTTATTAGCATAAAGCTATTTTACTATGGAAGGCTCCACATTTTTGTGTCAGATTCACGATTCATTCCAAAGCAGGTGTTTGTATTTCGCTAATTAGTTGCTGAATCTGGTCTCTGTTTATTTTGCTTACTTCAGTTTTAATTTAAAAATTCAGTTTTTGAGACATTTTGCTTTTATTGCCTGTTTCCGCGGAGAGCGTAAACCGTGGAAACTTTTCGCGGGACCTTTCGCTTCGGAGGTGTCGATACAATTCTGGACCCTGTAAAAGGTTTCGTTTATAGATTATTCAAGAGGGTAAAATCAATTTGTAATAAGACAAAAGTCTACTCTTAGGACTACAGAAGTCACGTGACGTCAAGATATGACGTCACAGCAGGGGGTCACCGGGCAATGTCAGGCGACGGATTGGCGCCGAATTGAGGAGTCCCCGACACGAGTACGGCGCAGAGTGAAATTTTCCGGTGTCCCGGAATCGATCCGGTAACACACCGGAGCCGGATAGATTTGTCTTTCGTCTCCAGCCCCCTCCCAAGTTTCTTTTATTTGTAATTTTTATTTCATTTTATTTTTCGAAGTCACCCTCAAAGCACGCTTCATCATTTTTTGACGCTCAGCGCAACCCTTTCATTCTTTTTTCCTTCTTTCCTTTTCTTTTCCTCTTATGGAACAGGTCGGATTTCGGGATTTAGTTTTGGTTTGAGAGGGAGGACGCGTCATTTTCTGGAAATTTTATTTATTTGTTTGTTTCTGGTGTGTTCCACCTCCACCCCTTTCTTTTTTTTTTCCTTCAGGAGAATGAACTGTAGAGGACCAGCGGAGTGTATGAAATTGTAAGCGATATTTATCGGATTGTAGTTGCCTTGTTCAGCAGTTTGTTTTGGTTTTAATCTTGATTGTATTTTATAGACTGAGACTTTAAACACAATAACGAGCTGAAATAAAACGTAATAAAGAAAATGATGAGTATGGTGTATATGGATTTTAAAGAAAAGGGAGGGAGCTGCAATTTATTTATCTTTTTTTGCTTTGTGATTTTGCAGTGAAAAGCTCGCAATTCTTTGGGAACACCACATTTTTGGATTCAGTCTAATTTGAAGCAAATACACTTACCAATGTGCACTCAGAGGACTTTAAGAATGATCTATTAAAATTCTGTATAAATACTAATAATGTATATACGCCTTAGAATACTATCATCTCATTCTTCATAGTAGCAATAATATTCAAACAAAATATCCCATTACTTTAGTTACAATATTCATAATAAGTAAAAGAATTATAAATAAATATTCTTATAATTATATTCTGCTTTATAAAATTATTGATTTTGGGAGGAATCTAGATAAACCTGTTTAAAATGTTTTTTTCCCTGTGTACTTCACATTTAAATTCTGGAATTAAAGAAATATCAAAAGTGTTTTTCAATCATGATATACTGATGGCTTTGTGAATAAAATGTCCAAATTCTAAGGACATTTACTAACAGTTTTGTTCAAGTAAAGTATCCATGACCAATAATGTTTTGAAATATTTAAGCCATCAGAAAAAAGAAAGATACATTATCACTTAATTATAAGAATTTTCTTAAACATAACATTTGCTTTGATTACAAATGTTTTTCTAAATTTTTATGAAGCTAAATTAAAACAACGTGTTTTTATGATATTATTCATTAAAAGTTATGTGATTTAATTAGGTTAACAGGTTAGTTATGTTATTATCAACAAATAAGAAAAGAATGTCTACCATAATTCGGATGTTACAAAATTTCTCAAAAAAATATTTAGGTATTGCCAAAAATATAAAGATAAGAAATTAACTTTTCGTTCAAAACACGAATTTTTGAATTAATGTCGTGTTTTATAATAATAGTTTGTATGGCGCACGTAAGCAGATTTGATGTAAGCTTGATACAATGATTGGTACAAAAACATTAACAATCACAATATCAACAACTATTAATATTCAATAGAATTTTAACGGTTAATATGATTCACAATAGCCTTATCTCAGGAAGTGAAAACGGTGAAATTTTCATTTAATGTCTGACATTTTATTAAGAACAATTAGTGTTTCTTTAGAATTGTAAGCGTTTACAATTATAGAAAGAAAAATATATTAGAAGCAGAGAAATTAAAATACTTTTGCGGTAATTTATACCACTAAAAGAATTTATGGGAGATATATTTTATAATTATTACATTTTACACCAATTGCTCCTTGATTTTAAATTTCATGCTTAAAGTTTAACTAATCTAATATTTAAGTCCAAAAACATACTCAAATTCTGCAGACATAAAACAAATAAAAAAAATCTGGTTTACTAATTAAAATTCAATTATCTATAGACATGAAAATTTTCCTAAATCTAACTCTCACTCTATTTTCTACCATTCCTTTCATTTATATCTTCAGAATTTGAAGTGGAAAAATGATCAGCAAAAATTGCTTGTTTTTATGTATATATAACACACATAATACATTCAAATCTCAGTTTACTTTCGCCTGGCTTTTGTAATTTTGTTGTTGAACATAGTTTTCATTTTGATTTCTTGTACTTAAATTTATTTTCCATGTACAGTGCATAACCATGTCCTTTCAAATTCTGAGTTTTGGCAGAATTACTTTATTATTGCATTTATTTTATCTAAGGTATTGTATAGCATTTTGTATTAAAATATTTTGCATTTCATTCAATTTTTTGACATTACCCGGCCAAATATGACAGTTGCACCTATACTCCTTTAGCCTCTATTTCTTATTTTTATTCATTTTTAATGACTGAATCATTTTTATATAAATAAATCACACCATTTTTCGTCTGTGTAAAGTCACACCTAAGTTAGCTAAAGTAGTTTGATTTCTTTGTTACTTTAAATCTTGGGCACAGATCCAAAAAGCTACTGCTAAACAGATGAAGCTCGATAATTTAATGTAGAATGAGTTAATTCATTTTACGGTGTATGTAAAGATAAATTATAGACTCCCCCCACAAGATGAGATAATCGGAAATTGATTCACGGCCCAAACTCTTCAGTGCGCCTTCTTTCTAAAATGAAATATATTACTCCAGAGACGACTTTTTATAAACTATCCCAATCATTTACCCAGAAACCCACTCTGGACTCATTATGTGCTTTGGGGATCAAATTCCAAGATCTTGTGGATATATCATCTCCAACGTAAAGGTACAGAGAGAAGTTTGGATACATCAGCGTTTCACTTTGAAAGCGACGGTTGAGATTAGACTCTAAAGAATTTGAAAAGTTTTGAAAGATTTGTTGAATGTGCTGTCATAATACAAGCAAATTGAGTAAAGTAAGACAGATTAATGTTGGAAGTTTGTATCAGATCATGACGAATAAGTTTTATTTTTATTAATTAATGTCAGTTTTGAATCATTCTTAGGAATTCAATTGCGTAAGATATTTTAAGATTTCAGTTTCAGTTCAATTCTGAAATAAGAGGAACCGGAAACCTTTTTAAAGTCAACAACATGATTTTAGAAAATTTAAATCAAAACTAGAAATAATCGAATAAATTTAAATATACTGCAAAAAGTCTGTTAAAATCATAATAAGTATAGTTAAGGGAAATTTTGTCTTTGTAACGTTAAAATTATAATTTTCTTAAAGTACTTTAAGGAGAGTATACAGTTTATATATAAAATTGTCTTAACTTAAGTATGGAAAAATAAAACTATTTATAAGATTATTAGCAACAAAATTAAGTGATTTAAAAATAAAAAAATAATCACAGTCAGATCTTTGGATTTTAATAAAATAGTACACCATTACAATCTCAGTCCTAAGAGATATACCTATATAGATTACATTTAGTTAGAAAGATTAAGAATAAAGCAATTAAAGTTTATTCACTTCATTAGAGGTTGTTGGTTTGGCAAGTAGTTATGCGTCTTCGATTGGAGAATATTTCAGAAAAACTGAGAAATACATGTATAATACTTGAATACACACATAAAGCCCCTATTAGACCATGACAATAAACTGTCTTCAAAGAAATAACGTAAACCTTTAAAATCTTGAATCATAATTCGAGATTAAAATTAAGTTCAGGTATGTTAACGTACAGCACTGATTACATCTAGTTATTGTTCCCAAATTTAATGAACAAAGTAATTCGTATCTTATATTTCTTCAAAACTAAAAATATATTGCTACTACATAATGGACCTTCATAGTGGAAGTTTATGTGTGGAGATAACCTTGTATTAGCTATTTAACTTCTATAGAAAGCCAGGTTTTTTATGTTCATTAAATATACTGTGTTCAGTCTCTCTCTCTCAATATTCTGCCCACAAGTTAATTTTAAGTAAAATCATTTTATTTACGCCTCTACCAAACACTTAAATTTCCAATTATTATTTTTTTTTATAAGAATAATACACTCTAGATTTTATCGGCAGAAAACATTCAAATTCAGCAGATTTCTAGAAGACTTTCATCAAAGAAAAATTTCGTATTTTCAAAAAGGTCCTTAAGAACTCTGTGTTAAAAATCACAAGTCTACACAAATTTAATTATAACTTCTTTAAACACATAGTTCAAGTTCAGAAGTTTAAATAAGTAATGGCTGAAAAATACCTAATTCTTTTGTTTTCGGTAATGAATCTGAATTTCAGCAGGATAGTCTTTGGGGTTCCTAAGAGTATAAATTTATTAGGAACGTAAACTTACAATTATTTCTTAAAAAGAGCAAATTATTAAAAAAGGAAAATATTTGTTATTATTTTTATAAAGACATTTATTTATTACATATATTGAAAACTTAATTAATTAATAATACTTTTGATAACTTCTTTTTTCTCACAAATATTAAAGTTAAAATTTTTATTTTGAAATTCTTAAAATCAAATATCTATCAGAAAGCTCTTGACTTGCAGGATTGTATTGAGGGTGTTAAGTTCAATATATTGATGACAAAAATAATATTACAATAATTATGCATACAAATAGGTAATTATAAACGCACGCACGCACGCACGCACTGAGACAGAGAGAAAGAGAGAGATTTATTCATTAATAAACTTTGCATAAAATTACTTCTGAAATTAAGTATGAAACATACTTTTCACTTTAATTAAAATAATATATTTTACTTCATGGAGGTTAATTTTTTAAGCACATGATTTTTTTTTTATTTTCTGAAAGTGCCTTTCCAAATACAGACCTAATACATGCTCTTGAGTTGCAAAGTGGAACACATAATCTCGGAAAATCACTTCTGGAAAACTCTTTTACAACGCGTAATGTGCAAGGGAATGACAAGAACAGCATATGAAAGTTTCCCACTTAAAAGTAAGAGAGCGACCAAATCCCGACTAAATCCCACGACGTTGGCTAGAAAAGTCTCTTTATTACTCAGGAAGTAACTCTAAAGAAACGATATTTAGACGTCAAATGCTGAGAGTGAAGAGCAGACAACAGCCAAGAATAGCAGAGAAGAGTAAATATTTACAGTAACACTTTACTCGAGGGGTAAAAGGCTGAGCAGTAGCCTCTCGAGGATCTGTTGGTTTTTCTCTTGGAGAATTTTGATAATTGATGGTTGGAGAATTCGGCATATTTTCGACGCCTGTTGAATTCTTTGGTGTTTGACTTTCTTCGAGATGATTTTTTTTCGTGTTAAATATTATTAGGATGAAGATGAAAGGTTAAATAAATGCAACTAATGAATTCAACATAAGTAAAAAGATAATACGATGAATAAATGTTTAATAAATGCACGCAAAATTAAAAATTACTAAGATATACAAAATTAAATCTAAACTTTAAAAACAGTAATAAAACATTGCATAAATATGGTCTAATGTCGTATTATATATATATATATATACATATATATATATATATATATATAGTCAATTTTTGTATCTTTTACTTTTTACAAGGTTCGTGAATTTTTGTATTTATTTTAATATTTTTTTTAGTCAGCTTACTCTTTTAAGGTTTCTCTTTCATTTACTGAATTTAAATTCTTATATATATATATATATATATATATCACAAGAGTAATTAATTTTAATTATTATTGCAAAAATAATATTAAATTTAATATATTAGATTGCTTACAAGCTCATCTGTACAGTTATAATTTATACTTCATTCATATTCAATATGTATGAAGAAACTATTATTGAGATACAATTAATATATATAACCTAAAACGGCATCAATACTAGGCAATTATTTGAATCACTATTATTCGTTTAGTAAGATATTTAATGTGCTTTCAAATATTATAATAAAAATATTTAATTTAAGAAATTCAAACATACTTTTTTTATCGTTTCGATTACCATATGCTGCGTATTCAGATTTTAGAAAATAAACGACATAAATAAAATCTCAGGAATTTTAATTTTGAAAATGTTGAATGGAATCATTTTCGGAAAGAATTTAATGCTGACAGTCGGAATATTTTTTTAATTACAGAATGGATATAAGGGAGGTAAATACTACCTATTGAACTCGTTTACATTAATTCAGAAATAACGTTTTTATAGATATTAATGTAATTCGAACAGGTCACGCACGCACGCATACAATATATATATATATATGTATGTATACTCATTACCATTAATATTTGTGCATCAAGAAGTGAGAGTGGGATTGTTACGAAACTCAGCATGAAGGTTCGTGACAGGCAGATATTAAATGATTAGAAATGCAGCGTGATTGCGCATTGTGAAATGAAACCAGTGGGCGTTGAGCTTCGTTCTCCTTGGATTACAAAACAAGTAAGCAATTCTTGTTGACGTGTATTTAATCTGTTGTACAGACGCATTTTTACTATATATACCATTACGCCACAAAAGGAGACAATGCGAGATGCTGTTAGAGTTCGAGAGGGAAAGAGTCATAGAGATGAAGAAAACCACGTGGACAGTTCGGCGAGTAGCTCGCCTCCTCAGCCATTCTGACTTTTCTGTGGGGAAAGTTTGGAACCAGTGGTCAAGAAAGAAGTATGTTACACGATGACAAGGTTCAGGACACCCTCTACAGACATTAATCGAGATGACCATCACATCATACGACACGCACGCATAGCACCAACTGTCTTATTGTCCATCATCCATACATAGGCAGCACCTTCACTAAAGGGCCCTTGTGTCAGTCTGGTCAATCGCAAGGTGTCTGGTTGAATTACATTTGCTATCGTGGCGCCACTTTCGAGTACTGCCATTGACACCCACTCACTGTCATCTCCACGTAGAGTCTTCTCAATCGAAAGGATTGGACCAACAACCAAATGGAATCAGGTCGTCTTTAGCGACGAATCCAGATTCAATTTGGGCAGTGATGACAATAGTGTAAGTGAGTGGAAACCCCTTGGTGAACGTCTCAATTCTACCTACGCTGTACAGCGGCACACCGCTACCACAACTGATGTGAGGGTATGAAGTGCCATCACATACGAATCACGGTCACCCCTAATATTCATCCAAGACACCACGGCAGCCCAGAAGTACGTTCGTAATATTCTTCAGCCACATAAGTTGTCACTCATGACAGGGCTCCCAGAAGTCATTTTTCAACAGGTCAATGCTCCCTCACGACAAGGGACTCACAGTACTGCCTTTCCTACAATTCCACTCTTCCCTGGTTTGCTCAATCCCCAGAACTGTCACCGATTGAGCATATCTGGGATCATTTAGAACAGCAAGTTTGGACTCAAGTAGTAAACTCTGTAATTAACTGATTTATTTAATTCTCATTAGACACGAGAGTGAAGCAGTTACATTGGCCTAGCGGCGGACGCAACGCATTATACGTCCACTCTCCTCACTGGTTAGAAGAAAAGAGATCAAAATTTACCTGTTTGGGAAGTTAAATTAAGGATTATTCAAATTACATGGTATTAGTTGTAGAGATTTTTGAATTTGTGTTTTTCTTAAGGAGATAAAGAGTCTGGTAGGGAAAATATTCTTACGACTTCGGATAGTGAGAAATGCCGGAAGAGTAAATTTAGAAATAGCATGATCAAATAAATTATAAGATTGTAAGGTACTGTATCAGGAAATAACGCTGAACATATTAACTGTTGGGTAAAAAGAAATTTAATTTTAGAGGAAAAAAATATTATATATATATATATATATATATATATATATTTGTTTTTTGAGACTTTTTATTTAACTTTTATAAACGTAATGCAAGAATGCTTTTTTCGCATTAACATATTTTAACATTTAGAATAAATGAAAATGTTTTCATTTCTAACAGCTGCATTATTTAAATTAGGTTTACTGTACTTTTTTGAGAAATATTTCTTAAGTTGTAGAACTATTCTAACATTTCTCGCAAAATTTTTTTGTCTTGCAGGAAACCCAAAGTTATTCAGTTCAGCTTTGAGTGTTCTGGCTTCTACATTCTTAGAAATCAGTTCTGATACATGTCAATTACGTTGAGTTTGTGCAAGGTTGTATCCATAGTTGTAAAAAAAGAAATCTTTAATTAAGTAGTAGAATCAGGAAGAAGCACAAATAAGTATATCCTAAAAAACCCTCCGCGTTCCGAATCAATTTTTAAAAAACAGGCTATTCAAAAAAATAAAAATCAATAATAGTATTATCGAGAAACCCTAATTATTAGTCGTAAGGTATAGATCTTTCCTGACATCAATAAATAAATACATTTTCCAATAAGAATACCTCATGGCAAAAGATAGCCTTTAAAATGTCCAAAGTATCGATTTTTTTGTTTGTACAATACTTTACAACATTCTGAAAAAAAAAAGTTATAGTAGTATTTGATTTTCTGTAATTTAAGATAGCAAAGTAATGAAGAAGTCAATGAAAATGAACTCAATAATAAATTTGAACTTCAATATAAAATTTCAACTTCACAGTTTCTTGGAAAGTTACTTACTATTTGTTATAATTAGAACACACTCTTCAAATAGTATAAGAGTATTTATGGTATAGTATTCTATGTATAGCTTAAAATTGAAGAAATTTCTTAATTTTTATAGCTGAGCCTATAACTTTCAGGAAACAGATTAATGTCAAACTATATATATCAGTGGTTTTTGTTTCTCAAATTTTGCTCGAAAAGCTTTTAATTATATTCGTTGGGACCTTTGTTTCTCAAAATAAAATTATACAAAATACTGATTTCTTTTTAGCATTATTAAAATTTATTACCATCACTATATCCAATACAAACAACGTCAAATATGTCGATGTTGGGATACGTAAGTTTACATTTGGTAAATGTTAATTATATATATATATGCTGTGCAATTCATAAAAGTCTATAATTTAATTTGTTCAAAAATAGGTTAGCTTAAATAAAGGAATGATTAGTCTTACGAAAACTAGAATTATTAAAAGATATTTTAAGGACCTATTCTACAAATGTTATGAAAATATCATGAATAGAACAAGGACAAGAATAAAATAAAAATACATCTCTTGCCCAGTTTTCATACAGAATAAGTTAATCAAATATTGTTTAGTGCTACCAAAGAGACATGTTTCTGCTTACTTATTTGCATTTATTAAACATCGTAAAAAGTTTACAAATTAATTAGGTTCATGAATGTAACAATTTTGAAGCAAACAAATCCTTCGCAATCTAGCCCCATTGAACCAGATTCTATACTTAATCTGACTAATAAAACAAAAATAACTAATTAACCGGAATTGTACAAAATATTGTAAACAATACTTTACAAGAGGAATATAATAAGAAATATATCAAAATATACTAATGCATACATATATAAGATTCATTGTGTTTTTTTTAAATATATTAAGAAACATTTTGCAGTTAAAAAAATTAACATTTTATTTAAGAGCTTTTTCATAGTTATTAACTGTAAAAAGCTCTTAAATAAAAAAAAAAAAGCATTTAAAAAGCGAAAATATGTTACGTTTGAAGAAAAAATAATAATTTGAACAAGTGACTAAAATAATAATAATAACGACAAGTAATTTTACTCTTTGAGAGGCGATTTGATAAGAGACCAATAGTGTAACGATACTATTTAAAACATTTCATTTGAAAGATTACTTTGTAACTTTTCAATGCATATCTCCTAGTAAATAATTGTAACGCATTCGATTAGCAACAATTACTCCTAAATAACAATCTCTGTTCTAAATAATTTCACTAAATAATTCTCCCTTTTGAGAAAATTCTAATAAATTAAATTTGCTATATTCGCATTTATAAGTTTCCAAAAGGGCAATTTCAAGTAACGATCCTGCCCAAAATCTCCAGAGCCGGAAAATCAAAACTCCGCCTTCCGTGCACAAAGGCAGAAAGGCGTACTCATAAGTGGCACGTTTGTGAAAGGAACACGTGCTAAAAATAGCCAACATCAATAAATATTTACTTCTGGAGAAGGCTGTGAGGAAACGATGGCCGGTTATTCTCCCGTGAAATCATCTTTGTTCTAACGCAGCGGGGAAACTAAGTTAACTTTGTGGTTAGGTCTCTAAGGATGATCAAGGCAAGCGAGGATCGACTTATTAATAACGTTTTCCCTTCGAAGGGGACATAGTTTCTTGATGATTTTTTAGTTTTCATTTTTTTTCCTTCGGTTTTAGAATAAATTTTTAGTGTTGATGTTTGTGTGAAATGAAAAATGATGATGGGTTGTTTGTTTTGAAGGATTTTGTCTTGGTTTCTGTTATCAGTAAGGTTGTTAAGTTTCCTTTCATGAAATTCGAAGTTCTAAGAGTATTTAAATAAGTGAAGATTTAGGTAGTTGTGTCAAGAGAAAGAAGAATATCATTATACTATAAAATTGATTGTTGGTAATGTATGATACATTGAACAAGAGAAAAATAATTGTGGTGAATGCTAGAAATATTTTTTTTTGAAATCTCATTTGCTATAATATACATCTTATTTTAAATGAAACGTGTTGCACTTATACATTGGAATATATGAATACTATTTGAAAACTATGATTCGGATTGTATAATTCTCAAACTGGAATGGAAAAAATTTATTCTAAATTAATGAGGTAATCCAAACATCAATTATTACAAAGACTTTATGTAACTTTATTACTGTAATAAGCATTTTATACTAAAAATGTAGCAAATTTATTCAACAGTAATTATTTTCTAAGATTTTTAATTTTCTTTCTTCATGCAAAATTTTGCTTTTACGAAAATTCCTAGAACTCACATATTTTTGGTCAATGATATGTGTAACAATTAATGATGAATAAAATACTTTTAAATGATACAATAATTTTATTCAAATGCCTTAAAATAATTTTCAAACAGTGGCAGGGTTATTTTAGATAAATATATGTGTATAAATAATTTAAAAGTACTTATAATGAATTTTACAAATTCGTATTTAAAGAAAATGAATTAAGTGACTTGTTATTCCAGGCTATTGGAAAAGAAAGGTAATGACGTAATTTAATTTTGGTCACTTTTTGGACATTTACTTAATTGGACTATTCCTCACAACCAATAAAACTAAATCGTTGTTAAACTTAATGCTCCTCTTTTTCTTCAGCTAAATATTTTTTTCTTTTGTGATCTATAATAATAATAAAATGAATGATAAATGAAATCAAACCGCATATGCGCACTGAACACTAATTGGATTCTTAAGGAACTGATTTTCATCTTGATTGAAATTCTCGTACAATATATTTCTTTATTTTATTTTTGAACATTATTCCAACGATAATATATCAATAATATTATGAAATTTGTTATTCTTAAGACGTTATAGAAGTTTACATCATTAATTTGATATTTTACTACAGTAATTATCATTGGATATAACAGCTTCCAAAAATTGTTCGGAAAAAAAGTATTCCCGCAACCCAAGGGCGTAACTGAATTTTATAATTAAAATAGTCAAAATCTGCTTAAAAATCTTAACATTGAGATTTTTTAATGAATAATTGTATGATATAATTGAAGACACATTAGAAGTTAAGAGCTTATTGTGATAATGTTTGGACGACTTCGCAAAAAGAGATGTGGAAGTAGAAGAGCAAATTAAGTAATTTTAAGTGTCATTCCTGTCATTTGATAATTGCATATAATAGTAGTTCAGTACTTCCTTATAGCTCTATACAGAACAACTTTCACCATTAAAAACCAAACGCAAAGCTAAGAGAGGAAAATTCACATTTCATAGAATGAAACACGCCTTTCATGACGAACAAGGTTATAAAATAACAGAGTCAACATAATTGGAGATCAATAACGCTTTGCATTTGAAAATATCAAACGTCGAAAAGAAACTATTTTCCCGCGAATTCTGCTTCAAAATCGATTTATATCAAATTATTACACAACTGTCTTTTCTAAACACAAACTTTGAAGTCTTTATTTGATATTCTCGATAAAATTCTTCGTTCCGAATGTTTCAGATACCAGTTAGAATTCCATTTAATGGTACAAAGACCATTAAAAATCTATTAAATCTGCATCTGCAAACACAATGTTAGAGCATCGGATGTAAGTAAATCGTTAAAAGAATTTTGTTCTTTGTATTCATTTCTAAACACAAAAGTTGTTCGACGCTTGAGTCAATATTGAGGTAAATACCCCAATTACAGAATAAAATTGACTTCTGTTTAATAACAAAATTGTTTTTTCTTTAGACATTAATTGATTTTTAAGTAAATAATTTAATGATAACTTCTTTTCTCAATTAATTGCATCATTTTTATCAAAAGTATGGAAAACTGTTTCTTCCATAACAACAAAATATACAAGTTTTTCCATACGCAAGGTATTTTTAATACAAATGTAACGAATTTGTATTAAGCCGATGCCGTTTTCGTTTGTAAGAACTTCTACTTTTGTTTTGTTTGACTGTTTGGGTTTTTTGGGATATTGAGCAAAACAAGTTAATATCCCTACTACTTTTTTAAGTGTTATCAATATTTTGGATGCTACGAAACAGTGGTTAAGATCGTGAGATATTCGAGACATGTCGTGCGTTGGAGTTCTAATTCTACAAATGACAGATGTAATACTTCCAACTCTCCTCGTCGTACCATTAAATATTCAAGGTGGGCTCTTTTAATTGTTCCTATACCGTAGACTATCCTCTTTCAAAAACTAGCATAAGTAATAAAGAACAATAGCACTTTTGAAATGGTTGATCTAATGTTTTATTATTTATTAAAGTCGCACTAGAAATAACGCGAAGATTATTGGTGTCAAACCTCGTTAATTTGCTCATTGGTAAAGTGACAAAGAAGAATCCTGACACTCCCACTGTCCCAACTTTCTCACCATGCCGGTGGTAAGATTTAGAGCCTCGACAGATTTGAAGTGTATCAACTCCGCTACTCGACGGGTCTTTAGTAACATCAGAACTCGAACACACGTCTCGATGAAAACAATGTCTGCCTTGAGCTCAAGGCCATGACTACTTTGCTAACATGGTCTTATGATTACTTCATGCTTAGACTTTCAAAACCACTCAATTGCGGGCTTCCAGTTTAGATGTTATTCTCATGACTTGACTGTGGCTCAGAATTACAAGGTCTGTCTCCTTAGACCCTCGTGTTGCTTCTGAGTGCGACACTATTAAGCGATCAATCAGTTTACCAATCAATCGTGGACCCAGTAAGCATAATTTGCCACAGCCAATCTTAAGGCTACTTGAAAGTTAATTTGATTAATCTAATTAAAAAAATTTAAGAAATCAGATTTGAAGTATTCCTCAGGGATCCGTCAGAAAACTGCCAGCCATAGATATAACCCTTTGGATAATATTTAATAAACGCGGAGAATAAGAAACAAGAGCTTCTCGTTGAATTCAGTTGAGTATCACTCTGAAGCTGCATTAATAGATGTTAAAATGTGTGGTATATGAGTTAATTTAATATTCTTGTTTTTTAATTAAGATTCAAAATTATGAAGTACGTCGCCAATAGCCTTTATTAAGCTACTTGAATAAGAGAGTCAAATCAACTATGTCAAGATGGGAATTATTTTTTAAACCATGGTACGTAAAACTCACATTTCAAGCTATAAAAACCTTTCAGAGAATCAAAGTAAGCCATATAGGCATTGATTTTCTCTCAAGTCTTCTGAATCATTTCTTACGTATTGTAAGAAAACAATTATTGATAATTTTATTAATGGTCAAAGTGGTATGCTAAGACTAAAAATTGGGCATCATTCTTTTACCAACGACCATAAGATATTTTTCTTACTACATGAAACGGAAGTTTTGAAAACATTCTGTTGGGTATTCATAACTGGTGAGAAATGTTTACAAAAAAAGTATTTTTCCCCCTTCTTTACTCTCCCCTCAGAGGCTTACTCTCTTTAGGTAAGTAAGGGAATCATGAACTTTAGATATTCTAGTGTTCTCTTCTTTTTCCCCAAGAAGTTTATTGTTTCTGAGGCAGGGTGTTTTCACCCCACTCGTTTTTGGGAGAATAGAATTTCTATCTCAATGACGAAGATCGGTAACCTTTGGTCTGTCGGTCTGGTCCTTCTGCAAGATTGTTAACTATGTCGAAAGAGATACGGCAGCGGTTTATTTATTAGAAAATTTTAACATAAGACGGTGTTTATAAGACGACGAAATATTTTAATTCGAATTTTAATTATTCGTTTGTGAGTTTTCTGGTTTTAAAAAAATATTCTAAAGCATTTTCAAAAATTTGGAAGAAAAAGTAATTCCGCAGAAACCTTCATTATATTTTTCTCTTTCGGATGCACTTTATTGCATTCAAATAGATAAAATAGTAAAGATTTGAGATCGTTTGTAGAAATTTCTTAGGATTAACATAACGTTGGCGAAATCAAAATGGCGCGTAGACGGGAGTCTTGAAAGTTCTGAATCAAAATATATCGATGCCTATTTTTGTAAGAATTACGAAACTTAATACGTAAAAAAAGTGAGACTGAATAATATTTGGCAAAGAACTTCAAAATCCATTAGAAAAACAAACATTATCCCAAGATAGTTTCTAAATGTTACGTTTCGATTCCCCATCACACATCATTTTTGTTTGGTATGCAAAGGAAGAAACTGATTTTTTTTCAAAAAAAAAAAAGAAAATTCAGCTGAAATAACACAGATACAGGAAAAGTTCTAATTTATTTTAAGTCGTTCTTTCGCAGCATGATTCAGTTTCCAGAAGAATATAAAAGCATCGTTTTTTTTTTCTTTTGAGAAAAAAAAAAGATACTAGCTGAAACACGAACTGTTGAAATTCATAAGATATGCTTTTACGTTGTCAGCGAAACATGTCTTTTACTGGTTACAGATTTTTCAAACAGTGAGCTTTTTTTCTCTTTTAATATTTTATTTCTTTCAGAGGTACTTTGCATTCAATAAAATATGCTACATGAAAAGTAAGTTTTGTTAGAAGTTGTATTTTTAGGAAGCTGTTTTATTTTTATTGATTGAAAGTGTTAATTATGTTTTAATATAACTGCCAAAACTCATAATATAAGCGAATAATTAGTAATATATCCCAGATGTTTTGTTTTAGGCATTTATAATTTAAAATTATTTAGTTCTCCCTATTAAAATGATTTAGTAACGTAATTAAGACATTACTCACTGATTAATATTTTTCTTTAAAAATTATGTTTCTTAAATGTATTTTAATATAAACGAAAAATCCCAAAACACTTCCATACATAAAACCCTCTAAAAATTTTGAAAGTACAATTTGTTTTAAAAGATTTGATATGCAAAAATATAAGTTAAAAATGTATTAATTTTCAAAAGAAATATAGTTGCTATTCGAAGGTTAGTTGCATCGACATTTACACTCAAAAGATTTTTATACCGCAAATTACATAATCAAACTGGAAATATTAAAAATAATATATTCACTTTCATAATCATAAGTTAAAAATTATACACCTAATACTTCTATGATATACATTAGATGAAGAATTAAGATATGGAATCATTTTATCAATATATCAAATTATTTGACTGATTTTGTTTATGGTATAGAGAGCAACAAATTCTAATACCCTCATATAGCGAATTCCAAGATCGTTTACGACTGAGAAAATTAACAGTAATGCATTTTATTGTTATACTCATTATTAACAGAACAAAGCCTATTTCATTCACGTTCGTTTGGAGTGAAATGTGGATGGTAGAGTACTAGCTTGAATGTGGACCTCGTTATCCGACTGCTGTTCAAAATTACAAGACGTATTGACAGCGGATAAGGAATGTTTTAGCCGGGTAAAAATAAGCATCCAGAATTATATATAAATAACAAACAAAACTATATCCCAGATGATAGCTTTCGTTTCATAAGATATCATATAACTCAATCAAAACAATCAATCTCAATTTTATGTTCTTGTTATATACTCTCGTACATATAATACACTAAATTCACATCTCAAGGATAACAATGTTTATCGATCCACATTTCTCAAAAAGCAATCAATCAATATTTTTACGAACTTTTAATTTTGCGTCACTAATTGATTTACAATTTATTTGAAACATTTACAAAGAATTTTCAGATTTCAAACTTATATTACTTATGATTGTGATGAAACACGTTTTATATATATTAAAGAAATCTTAAGTATGATGGATTGAAAAAAAATTCTCATGTAATTCAGAAAATTTACTATACAATTTCTATACCAGCATCTCAAATTGAATTTTAATTAAATATTAGTTAATTTGATAAATATGAGCATGTTTAATGCAGATATTGAAATTTTATTAAATTAAAAATTAATAAGTATTACCACTGAGCTTCTTTGTCTTTCTCCTGGATTTGATTTTAAAAAAATATCCAGTTGACTCATACATACACGATTGTCTGTAGTATGTATTGGCAACCTTCACCAATCATGTGGCTGTCGACAGCTATATTTTTATAGTACAACTAAATCTTCCACGAAAGATTGGTCAATTCAAAAAAGTATGAAGACTTTTAGAATCCCTACAAGATATTTTAAAATATCGTTCAAGTGTATTTGTATTGAAAAAAACAGTCAGAAAATTTTTACTGTTTCGAATCTTCGAATTTTCATACGAATTTCATCACTGATGAAATCGATGGATGTATACGAACCCATAATAAATGGACTACGGACTTTATTACGTTTCGGGTCCCTATAAAAACGTAAACGACGTACTTTCACCGGTAACAATACGTGGCAAATAAAACCAAATCAAATTTTTATGTCTTGTTTCTATCCGCATAAGAACTCTACAATCCGTGTTCACATAATAAAATCCTGAGATATTTTTGGCGGAGAAACATCCATAAAAATGGACAAAAAACTGTACAAATAGTAATAGAAAGGAACTACCATTTCCTGTTTCATTTTGGAAGGTATTCGCCAATGTTTTATTTCAACGAATTGAATATGTATTGGAAAAGAAAGCTTGCATGTAATGATAGAAACTAGAAAAACGACTGATTTATATTTTTCTATGTAGTAAGAGAATAGATTTACATTGGTATATTTTTTGAACCTGTGGACTGATTTGATGCGCAACGTAAGAATTTGAACCAGCGGGAAATTGCTAAGCCTTGAGGAAACGTTCATCGTAAAAAGAAATACCTCATTTTTTGTGTGTTGTCTCAAACTGAATTATCTTTCAATGGAAGTTTTAAGAATCATTTGAAATAAAAGAAAAAATTCGATAAGTTATGAACGAAATGTTGGTGAGATTGGAGTCATCACAGTTATGATATTCCATCAGTTATATTTAATGATTATAATGAACTTTTTACAAACGTGTTCTGTTACATTTTCGAAATTTTTGAAGGAAAGGACTTTCATGTTATAGTTGACTTTCTTCTTGGAATGTAAAAATGTGGTAAATAATTTCACACTAAAAGTCCTTTTGTCTTTTTAAAAGATATCTAAAACAATAATAATTTATATTATTGTATTTATATTATTGTTTCAGATATTTTTAAAGAAAATTAGAGTGCTATTAAACTAGTTTTAGGATACGACCATGAAACCTTATACATTTTTAAACATAAATAACTGAAGCAATTCTGTGATAGCTAGTACATGCTAACAATATTTCCTTTTTAATGACAGAGATATTTCGTAATATGAAATAGAAATTTTCTAAAGTGTAATAAAGATCCTGCTTAATAGAATATTAGTTATAATATAATTTTTGTAAAAAATTTTTTGTCACTCATTCTACTTTAGCGCTAGTTTTTCAAACTGTTATTTTAACACTGTAAAATTATAAATATCGATTAAGGTGAAAATAGCGAACATTAGGGGAAATAAATAAAAAAAATGAAATTGCTGTTTCTAAAGGCTTAAATAAGTTAAAACTTGGCTACAAATACTTTCAACAACAGCAATAAAATCCGTATAACGATTATTGCTTAAGTTTAGCTAGTTCAAATTTTGGAACAATCTGTAGAAAAGGTGATCCGAATGTTAATATAGGCTGGAAGGTATGACAGCATATCATGGATGCGATGCCTTACTATCGATGATACTCGCTGGACAAAAACATCCCTGAAGCTCAAAATTAAGAAGTCTGTCGTATGGCGTTAATAAATAATAATTAATCAATGCTGATTAAAGTAGTTGATACTCAAACGACCTTAAACGAATTTTAATGAAATCTTGAAATGTCAAGTGAGGATGAAGCATTTTCACTACATATGTAAAGTATTTGTGTGAATAGTTTTGATTTTCATGAAGAATGCATGAGTATTTATCAACATATGTAAAAAAATGTTTATATAAAGTTAATATTATGCAAATTTTGCAACACATGGCGTGATAAAAGGAAAAAATATTTTTATTCACTGTGTTATTTCACATAATCCTTAAATCATGTTTTAAGATGGCCTCTTTCGCCTTTGTTCAATTTAGTACTCGATTTTATTGGAACATGACTTCCTATTAAACGAATTTTGGTGTATTATAAAGGAAATAATGCGTTTATGTTACTAAAGCCAAATAAACGATGGTTGAATGTGATTGTTTATTTTGCCGCATAAGAAGCAACACGAAGGGCAACACAAAGGCATGGACAACAAAATAAGTAATTTTGAATCTCGGTCAATTGACGAGGACGACATCTGAGATGGCCCCTCCCTCTCTAAGCGTCCGCACTACGCTAACTGAAGGAATTGGGATCTCGACCACATTTAAAGTGACTCAGCCCCGCTACACTGCTTATCTTCTTTTGCATCAGGGTTCGAACTCACGACTCCATAAAAATAACGCCGGCAGTTAGGCCGCGACCATGACCATTTGGCTAACGAGGGTATAGAAAAGGATCTAGTCACATCGGCTCATATTGATATTGTTGTTCATTACATTTCCACCACAAAGAAATGCTGAAATCTTAGAATCCATGGGTATTATAGTAGATAATAATTTCTTAACTTGACCTAAAATAGAAAAAATATTTATGGAATTTTTTTTCTCTTAACTATATGCAATAAAATGTGATAGGTTAAATCAGAATGCTAGAGGGGCACCTTCGCTTGCATATCATATGGCATTTGCCGCCTGTCTAATGCGAATTTGGATGTGCCTGAGGTAATAAAAATTGAAAAACCATTTGATGACTTGTATATTGCCACTTTAATATAATATACTTTTTCAGTGCTATCGACAGACACACTTCCATTGAAGGAGTAAAATCCAAACTCTTTTATAGTGATAATGTATATTCTATTATATTAATGACTTTCATCGATGGAAACATTTATCATTTCATTTTTATTATTGACTACAAAAAAAAAGGATTACTTAATTTTTTTTAAAAAAAAAAAATCTTAATTTTGTTAAAAATACGATCATTTTAAAATTAACTTTCACTTAAAGAATTTCAAACTCAACAACTTGCACGGCAAATACTATGAATCTTGGCAACATGCGATACATAAATAAAAATATACATTCAATTGCATAAGCTACCCTTATAATAGTAGTTCTTACGTAAGACTTCCAAGAAATGTCTTATTAGCTCCTTAGACCGATACATAAATGGCCACCGAATGAGAGATAGCATGAGAAGTGAGACTTAGCGTAAAGGATTGGGCAATAAACATGCCATAAAAAGCTCTCAAGTGGTTCTCCTTGTCTTTCACTTTGATAGAAATACGTCCCGCTTAATCCATCGCCATCTTATTCTATATATTCTTCCATGGCATTGTTCTTGGACAAGAGTAATTACCTTTAGCTGTTTATTGTTTGGTGATAGATTGGCATAGCAATTAAAGATGACGTTACCACACATGCCAGGACACATTCGGTATTAACAATGGTAATCGAATTTGAAAAAAAATTGTTCATTGTAATATGTTTACTTTTCCTTTAGTATGTCATGTATTTACATATAAATGTGTAACATACTACATATTTCCTTCAAAAACTTTTAATTATATATTTCATTGTGGAATTATTATTGGTGGTGGCTCATATTTTCATTACTGTCTATAACCATATGGTAGAGTAGTGGGTTCTCAACCAATTCGTAACAGGTTCGGCTCTCATAATTACACACAAATGATGATGACAAGCAAGGGTTGATGCACATTAAATCTACCTGGCCTCATAGTGTTCTCATTCATATGACACAGATGTATAGAATGAGGGTTCTGCTCTGGTGAAAACTTCATTAACTGACTGTGTTAAAAAATACAAGACGTATACGAAGTATTGAGCAGCATTTAAAGTTGGGAAAAAATTGACTACTGAAAACTCGTCAAAAAATAAACATATTCAAGGTAATATTAGGAATTCTCAGTTTAATTTGCTTTCGAAAACATGGAACAACACTAAGGTCAGGAATAGTAGCAAAAAATGAGCCTCAAGATATATATAGTGTTTAACTTTTTATTTTTTGATATCTTTCTAACATCAGAATAGAAAAAAATAATGTTGTGGGTTAATAAGGTAATTTTAAGTTAAAAAAGAAAATTGAGACTTGCAATTCACGCATCTAAATATGTAGGTAAATGCGAAAACGATCGAGCACTATCTGTATCCGCGTACCCGTATACCTGTGTGTATGACTTTTAATTATAATAGTAGTGAAGATTTACAAGTCGTTCATATACATAATTATAAAGACTATAATACAATATTATGAATAAAGGTACCGGATTTAAGCTTATTGTTTCTGATTATATCATCTATAATAAGAATACAATTATTTAAGGTATTAAATAATTTTTAATTAATATGGCTATTAAATATACTACTAAATGAAACTTTAAAGAATATATATACTACATAAATGAAGTTATTAAACAAACATATAAATATTAAGACTAAAATGCGTGAGCAATAATTTTTGATATCTGAAAGGTTCAATAAAAAATCTCCAGGAAGAGTTTATTATTTGTTATGTTGAGATAATCCCTGGAAAAATTATACTATTATATGCAAGAAACTATATGCTAGTTCGACTAATAAGAATTTTTAAAATAAGTATTCTTTTATTAAAATTACAAATAGTGAGAGAGAAATTTGTAATTGAATTAAGTTATTTTGTTCGAAAATAGGCTATAGCATTATTGATGTAAAATTCACTTATATTTTTTTTAACTTCAAAACTTTATAAAGTACCTATTATATTTATCACAGTAACTAATGGTTTCCATACTTACATTACTAAAGCATACTTTACACAAATCTATTGGTGGTTTGATAAGAAAGCTATTAACGTATTTATGACATTGGTAAATATATTTATGATAAAAACGATAAACTCAATATGTAATTAGGAAATTGAAGATGTGCTTAAATTTATAGATAGTGAAGACATATTTTTTTTAAAAATTATTCTTGTTAATTTTAAACAATAAAAAATTAATATTATTTTGGTTCAGAGAGGGCAGTACTGGGTTTTAATTTTAACTTTGGTACAAAGAAAACAGTACTGGCTTTTCGATAATTACTTTCAAGAGTGCCAAAATTTATCCTTGGATGAAATGGCTATTTCAACTTTGATTAAATTTTGAATCAATTACATTTAATTTATTTTATATTCTATCCTTACTTTACTTTATATATCCTATAATTAGGTATTTAGGTTTTCTACAATTTTGTTTTTTAAAATATGTAGGTTTTTAAAAATATTTTCTATTTGTATGTATTATTCTCTTTGGCTAGTTCATTAGTAGATTTTGCCATTTTTCTGGCTAGTTTATTATTAGTAGATTTCACCGTTTTATGAAGATTTTACCATTTTTCTACAAAGCTATGACTGAGTGTGTAAGTTTGTTCTCTCATTAATACATATTATATGAATATATTGAACTATCATAATTCAGTAGCAGTATCGAACAGATTTATTTCCGTTCAGTTTATTTTTAGAGAATTAATTTTTTTTCGGTTTTCAATTGTAGCATTTCAATGCCTCTTCGGTGTTTTTATTTTTTGCTGTGACCGCAGTGGTCTAGTGGTCATGGACACGAATTTATTTCTGATTAGTCGTTAGTTCAAGCCATGATAATACCAAAGACCCACAGTGTAGTAGGGCTGATGCGCGTTAAATCTGTCGAGACTCCAAATCCTCCCATTAGCATAAAGTGGGAGGTTCCAGATCAGGTGTCGTCCTCGCTACTTAACCGAGGTTTAAAATAACAAGATCCGTCATCAGAATTTCTTGTATTACTTCTAAGTGCAATTTTAATAAACAAAAATTCAATCAGTGTTTTTTCTTTGAATTATTTTTTGTAATTTATATATATATAAATAATTGAAAATTTAGTTTTAAATAATCTTTAATTTGATTTTAAAATGGTCTTTAGAGCAATATATACTTCATATAAAATTTATATTTTTTTAAAATCTATATGTTTACATATATATATACATATACATATATATATATATATACACTTTTCATTTAACATAATAATAATCTTTCAATCTTACAGAGTTTTATATTATTCATACTTTCACATTTTCCTCACTTAAATTTAATCCGAATGTTATAAATCTATGTAACAAACATACGCAGAAAAATAAGTTTAAATAGACTACTATGAGGAATAAAAATCTAAATAAAAATATATTTTCTTAAATTTGAAATAACCATTGCTTGGAATTTTTCAATATATTTAATTTCCACGCCAAATTACTTTAATGAATATGCAAATCGAAAACATTGTGTATGGATTATTGAGAATATTCTCTGAGAAAAATGAGAATACTGTATTAGTTTATGCGAAAGGACGCTTGTGGTGGTTTTTTTTTCAGAGTTATTCAATTCATAGGAAATATCTCAATTCATTGTCTCATAACAGCAAAATTAAAATGAATGCATAGAAGAGAACTTTTAATTTATCCAATATGAAAATAAAACCTCTACGTTTATTTCTTTAGTATTAAAATTGATGGTATATAGGAATGCAAATTCTTGTGGAAAATACTGGAAAAAGAAGCAAATTGTTATCTAATATCAAGTATGAATGAAACGATGAATGATTTGTAGATATATGTGTGTGTGCTGAAGCTAATTTAAAGGGCATTTGACTCAGTAATTGAAACTTTGTATGCATCACATTGTGAATCATTATCTCTCTCCTCATTCATCAAATTATATAATGGTAGTAGAGCTGAGTTTGGAAATTCCCTCTTCACCATTTCTAAATAGATTTATGAAATATTACGAAAGTTTGGGTACGAAAATTTTTATAAAGGCCTTTAACAGGATTATTCGTAACTTAGAATTTATTTGGAATATTCATACAAAAGTGTATGTGAAATCCTAAAAAAATGTATTATTTTTAGCAATGTAATTCGTATTTGATATTGGTAATTTTTCCTGATTTTTACTTTGATATTTTTCAGCTTACACGCATAACGACATTTCGAGATGAATTAAGCATTTCATTGATTTTCGGCAATTAACTTTCGGATTAAGTGTAATGGAAGATAAATTACATTAAATAGATAACCTTCCATTCATTATTACTTAGTATGAATTCCTTATAAATATCCCAAATATTCTGCAAAATATGTAGTTTTTGACTTAGTAATTATTTTATTTATTTCATATCATTCGAGAATTTTGCAACTAATGTATACAATTTTACTTTGAGAAATTACGGATATCTTTTTAAAAAAAGATAACGTACAATAAAATTTGGCCACTAGAGGAAAAACTTCGAATGTATTATCTGTGTAATTTTGACTTAAGGAATATAATTCGAACTGAATACTAAAATGTACACATCATAGCATCTTCTAATGTAACATTTATTGTAAGATTTATAACAAGGTAATAAAATTTATATACTTATTTATTAAATATTTATTTTATAGTCAGTCTAATTTCCTCATACTTAGAGAAGTAGTTCATTAAGAAATGTTACACATATAATACATTTGTTTAGTGATGATAACTATTTATTATTTTTTGAAGCTGACAAACAATTATTATGAAAATAACTACGCTTCAAAATTCTGCAAACAGTTTTCAAAATATTTTTTACATTTATCTAGTATCTATTAAATTATGATCGCTTAAATTAGTAAAATTCCCATATGACTTTAAATTAAATAATTTGTGCATTTCATTAATGAAAATTTCAGGAACATAATATGTAAAATACTTTTTCTCGTAAATAATTGTAACTGCTCAACTATTGCAAAAAGGATGCATTAATTTTTAAAATTCAAGTAATCATGTTAGGAATATAGCAACAAATTGTTTGCTGTCAAAATAATGATTTCTCAAGAAATATTTCCAGAACATTATTCGATATTTAATAAACTTGTTTTATTAGATGTCATTGAAGAGAAAATTAGGAATTTTGAAATGATTATTTTAACATTCTGATGTGTGTGTGACTAAATTTTATTTATAATACATATTAAAATATTTCAAATAATCAGTTGAACAAGTTCTTAATATATCAAAATTAAAAAGTTGAAAATATACCAGTTATTTCATCATATTTCCATTTTAGAAAGCAACTCATGTATTTATCCCTTCTATTTATTAGAAGTGAAATTCGTTTCTATTATAAAATTATTTTAAGAAGTATAGGATGAATACACTATAGTTTGTATGTAAGAAATAATGTCAAATCGAAACAATACATTCTTTTCAAAGAATAAGGTTCCTCCCACTTAAAATTTTTGACTTTCCTCCTGAAAATGTAGTCCTTTACTTATGTTTAACTAACAGAATATATTTATGTTTTCTTATTCTGATTTCTGGAATATATTTGGCTTAAATATCGATTCTTCTTAAACATATTTTCTTGCTATTTCAGTATGAAAGGATGCATATTTTCAAAGTTTGATTGTAACAATTTAAAATACGTTATATACTCCCACTCTAAATTGAAGATATTTTAGAGGGTATAAAGGGATAATATATTTTGAGATTTTTAAATATAATTGCCTGTAAATTTATGTTTAGCAATAATACCGTAATTATAATTTTCCTTTCAATAGTTTGCTGAGGTTTTTTTTTTTTTCTTTTCTTTTCAAAAAAGGATTTAACACTTCGATCATAAATTTCTTGAAATCACGTGTATTTCGATTGTTTAAAAATAAGAATATCAGTTAATCATTCATATTATTATAACATCTTTAGAAAAGTTTAGAGCATTATATTGTTTTTCATCCTTTCCTCTTTTAGAGCATTATGTTGTTTTCCATCCTTTCCTCTTTTAGAGTATTATGTTGTTTTTCATCGTTTCTTCTTTTCTTTTTCAAAAAATTATTGACACCAATCCTTTTAAAATTTTAAGGTATTTTGTCTTCTACATTTAAACTACTGTAACTTTTATCTTAAAAGTCACTTGTATTTTATTTAACAATTAGCTTCCCGAGCCCAAATTTAACTGCTGAATTAGTAAGAACTCGGGAAATCCCTTTTTTTCCCCTTTACTTATAGAATATTTTATGACATACTTCGAGTTTCATATCATTGTTTGTAATGTTATAGAATTAGTTGCAATAGAGCAGCAGCTTATCAAATATGAGGTAAACTTTTTAAACTACTTATGTGTTCCCAGTAACTATTATGTCTCATGAGAAATTCGACAAGCGTTAGTTACAACGGAATATTCACATGTTTCAGAGTAAACATCGCAGTAACTAAACTAATTTACGTTGGTTAATGGAGCTACATAATTTTAACAATGACAGACACTGGAATGTTATAACAAAGAATGTTATCTAGTATACGGGTATTTGAATTAAATGGTTGCATTCTGAGTTTAGGTCATTTAACGTAATTCAGAAATAGTTAAAGATTCATTAGTTCAGTAGTGGAATAGTTTCATGTAACTGTGTTTGATTTTTTCTGCGGTTATTTTTATTTTATCTTTGTAGCAAAAGCAACAACAATCCTTAAAACTATATAAATTTTTCTGTAGAATTAAATAAATAATTCACTAATATTAGATACATGATTTGCATGTAGGTGAAATAGTGTGTAATATATATATATATATATATAGATATATATATAATATAAATTAAAATTTTAAAACATGTATTATGTACACAGTTAACTCAAATAAATACTTTGGTTTTAAGCGCTCAGAATACAGAAATGGCACGTATTTTTAAATTCAAAATAATTTTTCATATTAGAAATATAAACCTTAAATATCTCAAAAAATAAAATGAACCTTTCGATAATAGTTTTAAATATAACATTCATAAATTAAAACAGTGTTTAAAATTTAAACTATTAAATTTATCTGTGAGTTGTTATTAATTTTAAATGTTATTCGTCAATATAATTAGCTATATTTATATAAAATCTTCGAAATTATTCTGCTTTTCTTTCTCAAGGGAAAAAAACATGGTCGCAACAAAAAGAAAACCAAAGGAACGTTTTATAAGCTACTGATATGAATTAAAATTGATAGTTTGTATGAAAAGTATAATAATTAATAAATGAAAAATAATTTTAAAGTATTCGAAATTTTTCTGATACTAAAAATAATATAACAGTCAAAAAATAATAAGGTTTCATAAACAGTTTAAAGCACGGAAATTAAAAGATATTTTTATAGAAAATAAGAAATTATAATGCTTCGTATAGTATTGTTGTACCTTATCTTTTGAAAATTATTATTATAAGAAAAGGTAATAATGGCTCTTTACATATACTGTAATTAATAACTTTCAAAGAGAGTATTTTTAGTTTAAAAATATTACTATTGATACAAACTTTTGAAAATATAACACATGGAAAAAATTTCCTCTCTGAACAATTTTATGGTTGTCGTTTAAAAAGAAAGTGAAAAGCTCAAAAATATTTTTCTGTTCTATAATGTCTTATATCTTAAAATTGTTCACTCATATCCAAATAATTTATAATTGTTACTGAAGAGGATGCAAAATTGATTTCTAAACATCTGTATGTATCTCATGTCCTTCAAATTGTAACCAAAGTTCCCCTTCAACCTTTGCATTAAAGCACGATCGCTACATCATGACGCAATTTCTACACTTTTGTTTTTACTATGAAAACCAGTACACAAAGAAAGCAATGTGTATGCGCAATCATTCAAAATTTCCTCACTCACTGCGCAGATAATATTTCCCGCTTTGTTTCTTCACTCGGTTTGAAACTACTTTAAAAAAGAGTTCAATTTTTAATTCTTTTAGAAAAAAATTTTTATGAAAGAAGTTTGGAATTCTCGCCCTGATTGGAGGTCTCACGGGTGACATTGTTCAAGTGAGTCATGATCACTTAATCGATAGTTTCAATGTCGCAATAACCTTCGAGATTCTCTTGGCCACGCTCGCGGAAGGGGTGTCACGTGACTTTAGATAAAAGAGTTTGTTTTGGGTAGAGAATGGTCATAAATTTACAAAATACACGAATATTATTGAATATTTAAAATAAAAAAAATGAATGAAAAAATAATTAGCCACATTGTAACCAAATTTTTAATTACATGTATGAGATACAACATTCGATGTCGAAATATAATGCTTTCTTAAGAAACAATATATTCTTAAGGGGTATTAATTTTTATAAAGATAGTTATATTCTTATAATGATTTGGTAAACTTTGTTCGAAACGATATTTAAAAATCAAAAGTTACTGATTTTTACTTTTCTTGTTTTATCAATGCACAAAATATTTTTTTATTAGTTTACCTTATAATAAAGTTATTACGTAAATTAAAATTTGATGCATTGGTAATTGAATTACAACTTAGAAGTTTTGAAGCACTTAAAAGTATTCAATTGAAAGATGGGATCCAAAATAAAAGAGTTTAACAGACTGATTAACTGATGGTACAAGGTGTTCGTACAAGAAACTAAGCAAAATAATTTGCAAAATATAACAATTTAACGATTACTTAACGAACTTTCCATGTTAATAGAAAATTTTCATACCTTTGTAAGCATTATAACTCAAAATATTCATTTGACAGTTGACGAAAAATGAGCAATAGAAAATAAATAATCTTTCGCAAATCACTATATCTGTATTCTGAGTTGTATATGCTTATTATGGAAGCGAGTCACATTTGCATAAGGGGCTGCGGAAACGACACCATTCATTGGAATCGATAAAAATTTACCAATCTGAAAAAAAATCGAATATTTTGACTCAAATTCATTAACACCACAAACGCTGGATGGTAAAAAAATTGTAATTTGAATCATACATTTTTTTAAATCTAATTCTCACTAGTTCGTTGCGTTGCGAAAAATGTTGGACGCTTGATAATATATAAATGCTGGCTATATAGATAGATAGATATATAAATAATTAAATTCAAAGCATTTGACTAGGCCTCTAGCAATAAAGCTCTACCAGAAGAAAAAAGACAACAGCAAGCAAACCAACTCACCCTGATTTTTTTCTCGCTGACATCGTGTATGGGCCAGAGAGAAAGATGAATAGAGTACAAAGTGTTTTTTGTTTGTTTGTTTGCTATGTATCCACACTTTTAGGCCACGTGCATCCGAAGCGGCGCCAAACAACCAAAACGAACAATCAAACGTGTTTCTACGCGCAAAATCGAAAATTTCCTCTGAAGACTAAGACTGTTAGTAACAACAAACTCCGAAACAAAACGAGACCACACACGGACAAGAGACAAAGACAATAATACACTTGTTTTTTGTATTAGTTACTGTGTTGTACAAGTTGAGAGGCTGTCCGTAGATCGGACTAATAGGACGGGTTTTGAGTGACAATGAGAATGTTTAGGCACATGAGCGAAAGGACTGTGTACCCCCCTTCGCGGGCGGTCTTCACAGAATCGTCTGCTACAGAAAATCATAGCTCCAACACTTTGCCACTGCACACCCCCGGCGCTGCTATCGCTTCTGTTGGAAAACACCTTCCCATTACTTTCCTCCTCTGCGAATCAAAGAATTGGAGAGGAGGTTGGAGAGCACCTGATATGTGTTCGAAAGAACACGAGGACTGTTCTGGATGGGGAAAATATCGTTTGCTCTTGCGTGTCGTTTGTGTTTTATTGTTGATACGACTAATCTGTTTCGGGACATTTATCGATTTTAATTCGCCACTTAGATCACAATATCAGTACGCGACTCGTGTTTTTTTTTTTTTTTTTTCCTTTTAAGCAACAATGTTTCTTTTTGGATAAACAACTTTTGAGAGCTTCAAAAATGTTAGTGGATAAGTTACAATTAATTTTGGCTAACATCAATGAATATATTATAATTCTTAGTATCGTTTATAAAGAAATACATAAAAAGAAACTGATATGTTTTTTATTCAATTATTGCAACTTATCATTTCAAAATTCAGGTTTGATATTAGAATTTCAAAACAATTATGTTAACATTGATGAAATAAATAAAAAATGTATTTCACGGATAAATTCTCAACAACATTTCAGTCTAAAATATTGCACTTCATTTTAGTTAATTTAGATAATTCCGATTTTGCATTCTTGTTTCGTCAAATTGTTGTATTGTTTTAACGTGAAGAAAAGATACACGGAGAGAAAACTCCTTTTATCAGTTGAGTTTTTTCATGCCTTAAAAGAAGAATGTTGATACAAAAAAATTACTTTCTAGGAAAATTGAGATAATTTATTGGTCAATTCTGAAGTAGAAGTAGTTTTGATAAATCATCAAAAATTAATTTTCGGGTACAAATTATCAAAATTAAAATATTAAATACATTTTAAAAGTATTTAAGTCTATTAATTTTCTCTCTTTCTCTGTATATATATATATATATATAACATATATATTTAAAATAAAGTTAGTAATTTATTTACAAAATATTAATTTGAGAATGATTATATTAACATTAAAGGCATTTCCTATTTAATTCGGTTTAATTCCTATAAAAAATGCAAGTTTAGATAATTTCGGCTGTATGTTTGCATGTTACTTTAAAAAAAACTATATAAAGAGAAAAATATTGACTGAGAAAATAAGTGCTTTTTTAAAAAAAAAACGTTTTACCTTTCACTTCAGTTATTTCCGAAATTTTGTTTCTAAATTTTTAACAATTAATGGTAAAAAGCTATATACACAATGATTCTGAAATATATTATTTTCAAAGACATTTTTCAAATATTCTTTATTCTATGAAAATCTATATCAAGCTGATTTATAAATTACAAAATTCTGCGAATTTTTAAAGTTAATTATGTTTTGATTAAGTACAAAAAATATTATTTAACATCGTTTTCCTCGTATTGAAAATCACTGTTTCATATGTTTAATTTAAAGTATTATATTTTAAATATACCTTACATTTAATATAATAGCTACTGTACTTTATGTCTTTTATATTTTATGCTTTGTTAAAAATAATAAAAAAATTTCTAACATTTTAATGGGAAATAAAAAGAGACAAAAAGAATGCGAATTCATGAGTTAAAAAATTATAACAGATAAAAATAATTAGTTTATTTAACTTCTACTATACAAATTGTTATAAATATTTTAATTTTATGGTTTCAAAATCTATTTTGTAAATTAAAGTATAATGGCAGGTGTAAAACATTTGATTTTGGAATTTAATTGGACTGCAATTATGATGCTTTTTCCAAGACTTCAGAAATTTAATTATATAGCTCATTTATTATAAATCTTTAATGTTGTTACTCTTGTTATACGCACTTTCGCTTACATTATTATGTTTATCACATGTAATTTCGTTTTCTATTTAAAAGATTCTGAAAAGCCTTCATTTAAGAGTTATGCAATATATGCAAAGTAAAATGCAATCATTTAAAAACTTGTTTAAACTTTTCTTGAAATAAAAAAAGTAATTCAGAATAGTAAAGCAACTGAATTATTTGTAATAAATATTTGATTCAATACTTACAAAACGTAATATATAGTTTATAATAATTTAATAATAATTGATACCTCTGAGAACTAAATAAGTAAAGTATCTTCAAGTTGCATTTTCGAACATATCGAACTGTTTTCTATTATTTCTGTTAGTTAGTTCTACTTACACAAAGACGTATATAAACAATTATTAATATAATATATGAGAAAAATTACTTTCAAAAGTCTTATGAAAATGCATTTTGAAAAAAAAGGGGCAATACTTTGTGTTTCCTAAATTTAGAGTGGTTTTTTTAACATTTGTTTTCACTATAAATTCATATATATTGCAGCAATTAATTAAGAATAATGTAATTCATTTACATACATTTATTCCATTAAATTTATCTGTCTGAATTTGAAGCAAAGTCAAAGATTTAATATTTTTGAGAAGCTCATTTAGGTTTTTTTTATTCTTTTTTTCGTGATTTTTATTATTATTTTAGTTTCTTTTAAATTTTATTACAACAATTAGCTCACAATTTTGTTTTAGTTAAAACTAAGACATATAAATATACAAAACACTGAAACAATCATTATATTAAACTTACATTGCAATCAAAAAACATTATAAATACATGTAACACATCGTGAGAAATGTTCTTGAATACTGTAGATTGCTGTTGTGGGAAATTTCTGAAAGTCTATAAATTATTTCATGATATCACCATATTTACATTTTCGTTAGTGTTTTGAATTGAAGTATAATTAAAAACCTTTATAGTGTGTTAAACTAGCGCAAAACAGTTTATTCTTGAAAAAAGAAGAAGAAGAAATCCAGAATATAAATGTGTATCACTCTATATAAATGTGTATCACTCTATATTCATTATACATATCAAACATCAGGAAAGATAAATTTTGCTTGTAAAGAATGATATCTTCACAAGTAAATGTGAATTACCTAAAATAACAATGTATTACTAAGAATATTATGTGTTTCAAAAATCCGGGTAACTCCAGTAAAACACGGTTATTTGATATGAAGATATACGAAACCGTGATATACGAAACAAGAAATTAGTACAAAGAGACTAGTGTTAGAAGTACAAAGAAATTAGCGTTTAGACCCAAAAATTAGTTATACATAAGATTACATTTTTATGATTAGGATAAATATGTTTATTAAAACAATTTTAATCAAATGTATTACATATTGATTTTTAAAAATAAAAACTTCGTAATTTGTTTCATTTTTCATACAATCCGGATTGTTACTTCATTAAATGAAAGGTTTTTGTGATTTATATGATACTTTTCCTTTCCTTTAACGCCAATATAAGATTTGCAATTTTTGTTCAACGATATAAAATGTATTGTAATTTTTTTCAAAAATTTCTCTTAGACATTCGAGGGAGTATTACAAAGATTTAATTCTTTTACTAAGAAATAATCGAGATATATGGATAGTATATATATATATATATATATATATATATATATATATATATATATATATATATATATATATATATATATATATATATATATATATATATATATATATATATATTCTACAATGACAGCCTTCAGAAAGTTAAGAAACTCTGGGAGAAATGTATAACTCTGAATGGATACTATGTTGAGAAGTCTTAAGAATATTATATAAAAATTGTTTCCTTCTCTCAATTATAATTTTCATAATAATTAAAACTTCCCGACACTGAAGTTCACTGCAATCTACGGCTTTCTGATAGCAAACAAATCAACCTTAATAGGTTTAATTTAGAAGATTATGTACTTAAGGATCAAATAATATATAGAATAAATTTTATTTAGAGATTTCGGTTATTTCTTAGTGATAATCAAAAATTTTACGATGTCCCTTCGTGCATTTTATGACTCCAAATTGATTTTAAAAAATGAAAAACATATTTAGAAAATCTAAAAAGGTCGAGTAATACGTACCCCAAATATCCCGAACAAAATGACAAATGTTTAAATTTTAAACGTACTTATAAATCCACGAACAACAAAGATTTCGAATATTTGAATAAAATTCAATAATTCAAATAGTTTTAATTATATTGTTTCAGCGACTAAAATAATGCCAATTCAGATTATTTTAAAAATTTAGTTCTAGATGTTTATAACGTTTTTATCATTAAATATGCAACTTATTAGAAAGTATCAAAATAATAAAATTATTAAAAATTTCTGTTACATTATAAATTTCTGTTTCTGCAATACATATTTCATTATTTTCATTATTGAGTGTCAACTGCAATATAGAGGGGGAAATGTTAAGAAGTTTAATGTATATTTAGATATTTTTATTTAGACTCCATACGGTTTTCTACAATTACATCTTCGCTTGTGTCATGGAGCAAGAAACAAACTTTGAATACATTTTCAGGCAGAAATATAAAATATTTTTATATTTATATAAGTTTACATTGTTGCAGCACATACGTATTGGTATTCATCATTATAAATCATTAAGAACGTGTTTTTAAAAAAATACGCTAATTTTCATCCTTAAAAGGTAAATCTGAGTATCACTTTCGCATTATAATATAGAAGGTATAACATTGACCATATTTTATATAGGATGGAGTTAAACAGGATAGATTAGAATAATGGATTAAATTATTAAATAGTCTCAGTTAAAAAATTACGGCATATACATATATTTATCATTAGGAATCATTATAAGTATTTAAGAAATACGTCATTTCCCCCCCTTTTATAGGTACAGTTAAGTATCAGTTTAGCATTACAGCAGAAGACGAGGCAGAGAGCATATTTTTAACTGAAAAAAAGGATTAAATTAAATAAAAATGAATGGTAAATTAAATTATGTTACTTTTTGTAGCAGTGGTTCCTTAACTGTATGCATCAAGGAATCGCATATCCTTAATTTTCTCTAATGATTAAACATACTTTTACGAACTGGTGAATTGTGTCGTGGGAAAACCACTTAGTAAAAAAGGCTGCCTTAAGTTAAAAAATTTGGAGCAACTATTCTATAGGTTAATGAGTGATTGTTTATTAACGTCGCAGTGAGAAGCAACACGAGGGGCACGGACCTCTTAATTTTGAGACTCGGTCAAGTGACAAGGATGACACCTGAGGTGATATGACTTGACATCCAAGTTTTCACACCATACTACGGGGGGAGGGGTCGCGACCAGATGTACCGTTTATCAGCTTCTCTACATGGCGGCTCATTAGTGACATCAGGGCCGAACTTACTACTCCAGTCGCTAGTCCTCGACCTGTAGGATAATGAAGTCAGATGTGGTTGTTTTATAATACATTAATCATAGAATATATTTTCAATCCGAAAGAAAATATATGCAGTGCTTTCTTTTTATTCCTTAATTAATATTATACAATGGCAGCCTTAAGCAATATGGCGAGTATAGATTAATTTTTTCTCCTCAAGTTTAATTATTAACGAACAGTTTCCTTTACACTTTTAATATATACGCTTTCAACAGTTCATTTCAAATACGATAAATGAAATTCGAAACACCCAAAAACCTTTGTAATTTCTTAAAGCTCTTGAATAAACTGGATAACATTTAAAAGTGGTCAACAAATATGACTGGGTAAACTGAACTCATCTATATTAGAATTTTATTCTAGTCTACAATAATGTGAGAAACCATTCAAATACAAAATACCCAATATATAATATCATTCAAAATCAATACTTTTAAATAACAATCTTTGAAAAATGGGAAAAAATCATTTTTGTTCAGCGTCTTATTCATATCGGGGAAAAATATTGTTGAATTTCTCTAAAATTCTGACAGTATCGATAGTTAACATATCTGAGCCTTTTCTCATAATAATTCTCTATTTACAGTATGATTACCTCTCACTGTTTACAGAATGATTTTAATTGTATTATCAGAGGTACATAATATTCTAATACGATATTTGCCTTATTTTTATTTACAACTCTAAACTTTAGAGAGACTTTCAATTCTTTAAACTGTGGTGAAAAATAGAATGCTATTTAGCGTATAACAGTAATAAGACATGGGAAAGGAACTTATTAAAAAAGAATAAAATAAAGTGATTAAGTATTAAAAAAAAGACTACACTGACTAAACAATAATTATTTAAAGGCAATATTTGTGTAAAGTAGGTATGGATGATCAAATATTACAGATGATAAAATAATGTTCAATTAATATTCTTTGTTCATTCAAATAGTCATCTAATAGATGAATTTCTAATGAATCCATTGTAAAAGTCATCTGTATGATAATTAATTTAGCTTAAGAAGATTGTTCCCTTAGGAAGTTTCATTGTTATTAAAATATAATAAATATTTAAACGAATTTTTAGCCCAAATATTAATTATGTAAAATTATTTTATTAAATATTTTGATTTAATTAATCAATTAAATATTTTGACTTTATCAATTTTAATTTAATTAAATATTTTGGTTTGTTTAAAAATTTAATTATTAGATTTTTTTAAAATATTTTGAAAATTTATTTCAGTCATAAAAATCAGTAATGTTTCTCGTTTATGCATATTTACTATTTTTTCAAAGTTTGTTTTATTTTGAAATTCAAAATAAAAACCAAATAAATTATGCATTTATGGAATGAAATCGGTGTTAAAATGTTAAATTCTCCTAAATAATTTCAATAAAACCTATATAGGCTTAATAATTAAAGTAAAAACATAGAAACGAATACAAATTTTATGAGAATTAAATTGATTCCGATTAGTATTCCAGATAGAATTGATTCTCATTACTAGCTCTGTGAAATGTCTTAACATTAACTTTCTTTGATTAAAACTAACTTCCAGTTCTCAAGAAAAATAAAACACCTAATTCACCACCATCCGATTCTCTTTTAACTGAATTAAGCAAATGTTAATTCACTCGAACCATCTTGATAGTCTAAGCAAATAAATGCAGGAAATCCTTTCAACTCTTTTCAAAGATGCCATTCCCCTCGCCACAATGCTACCAGATCGAAGTTTTGGTGACCGTTTGGCGCCGTCATTAAGTGTCCTTGCGCCAAAGTCACGTGACCAAATACTAGATTTAGAAAAGTTTCCAGGCGCTCATGCAAATTATTTTAGTATGGAACTCGCCCTTTTTTAGAAAATAAAATAAATAAACTGTAATAAAAAAGGTAGAAACTAGAATCCATAAAATAGGGCTGTATAGAGTATTGGAAACTGTGCCGGATCAATAGTTCTTCTGCATATTTCAACTCTCATTTCCTAAGCATTTAAGAAATTTATTCTTCAGATGTTTTTCATCGATGAGGTTTAGGGAAATAAAGCGCAAAATTTCTTTCGCATGGCGAGTAAGATGGCATGTTTTTATTTGATTCAATAATTCTGCATTTTCTTTCATTCTACATATGTCTGTTACGTCGACCAAATCTTTTTCCATCGGTTTTCCGAATTCTTGAAATAAATGACTTTGACTTTTTTGTCCGTGTTGCGATCAAAAAATAGTATTCAATTATACACTTTCAAGCCTTGTTGCACTAAACATGTGTAACATATTTCAAATCTTGACTCAATGTTCTCCTTTTTGAATACCATTACATAAACTTCTTCGAGTCGAGAAGGTTTCTTTAAAGTAAATGAGAATTTTTTCAAAAGTTAGTTCGAATTGTTATTGTGTATGGTTTGACATTTGCTTAGATTTAATATTTGGGCTGACAGATGAAAGCATAAATGAATTTTCAGACTTATAAATAACAACAACAATAATTATAAAAGACTAAATATTTTTTTTTATATTTCTTTACTTACAAAAATATTATATTAGGTTGTCAAGTATGAAATGGAGCAAAGTTCATGTTATTTATTTCAATTGCACACAACCTCATTTAGACACCGTATTTTGGCATAATTTGTTTTTCGCGTGAAAGGTACATCTTTTCCTCTTTTTAACGCATATTTCAGCTAGAAAAAATTTGTAATTTCTTTTTCTATAGGTGATTAAAAAACTATTTTTTATTAATTATTTTTATTAATATAAAATAATATTTATAAGCGAATTCCAGCCAAAGTGCACGTGAATTATCATTAATGTACAGTGTATCAAAGCAAACAATCTTGACTCATTTGGAACAAATCGGTAAAGTGAAATAGCTGGACAAGTGGTTACCGCATGAATTGACTGATGCACAGAAGTACGAAAACTCTTTCTCTTCTTTCTCGCAACAAAGCCGAACCATTTCTCAATCAAATCGTTACGTGCGATGAAAAATTGATCATGTAGGATAATCGTAAGCGTTCATCGCAATGGTTGGACAAAGATGAACCACCAAAACACTGTCCAAAACGGGACATCCACCAGAAGAAGCTGATGGTCACAGTTTGGTAGTCTGGCTCAGGTGTTATCCACCACAGATTTTTGGAACCTGGTCAATCGATCACGGCGAATGTCTACTGTCATCAACTAGACGAAATGATGAGAAATCTTGCGATTAAATAGCCAAACGGAAGACTCCAATTCTTTTGCACGATAACGCTTGACCACATGCCGCACGAATGACCGTGTCAAAGCTACAGAAGTTGAAGTTGGCAACTCTACGTCACCCACCGTACTCTTCAGACTTTGTTCCCACTGACTATCATTTCTTTCAAAATTTAAATTACTTTTTATCTGGAAAAAAATTCAATTCCGCACAGGCTGTCAAAATGGCGTTTCAAGAGTTCAGCAACTCTCGTGATTTAGGCTCCTATAACAAAGGAATAAATGAGTTACCTCTAAAATGGCAAAAGTGTATCGATAATATGGGTGCATACTTTGATTAAAAATAAAAAGTTTTTAATGGAAAAAATTCGAATTCAATTATGTCATTTTTTGCTCCATTTCATACTTGACAACTTAATAAGAGATAAAATCAACATAATGGCTGATATATCTAAAATATTTTTTAGATGAATTTTCAATAGGTTTTGTAAAAATAAAAAGCAATAAGAGCTTGATCAAAGGAAATATTATCTCTATTCGCTTTATTACATTTTTTATTTAATAATATTTGGCATGTAATTTACTCAAAATTTCTTTCACTAAATTGTAGTTATTTATTAGTTCACTTACATTTCTATACACAAAAGTGTTAGAAGGGATAAAGTCAACAGATTAACTGTTGTATTGAATGAAATTTCTCCATAAGATTTTTTGAATAATTTTGTAAAATTAGAACATAAGAGTCATGGTGTAGGTGGTAATTAAAAGGAGTCCCGATGTATTTAATTATATTTTTCAAATCATAACATGTATTACGTTATTGTTCACTTTAATTACAGCTAAGTTTCCTATAACGCAGTGTTTTTATATCGCGAATTCCATTTAACGTGGAGCGAGACTTCCGCGACAGCTCTCCTATAACTGGTCTCTTAATAACACATTTTTAGCTCAAAAATACTCCTACAACTAAAATGGCTTGAACAATTTATCAATGATAGCACTTATTCTATGTGTTAAATTTTTGTTTATGGGGTATTCCCCTGTTCATCAATTCTAGTTATCAGGAAATTTCCCTAAAAATGAACAAGCAACATGACGCATTACTCTTTTTTAATTTATTCTAAGATTGTATTTAAACATGTTCAGATGTATGTGTAATGAAGTTTTTTTTTATTTATTTAATTTATGTATTGTAATTGTGCAACTTTAGAGAACATCTAAGTAAAATGTTTTATTCACCACCTGATATATGTTTTAAAAAAATAACTATATATATTTTGTAAAATGGCTCAAATAAATAAAAGTAGTAAACAGAGAAAGAGAAAATAAATATCTCTTGTGAATGATTCCAAATCCTTAAGCGTTTGAAGGATGGAGAAAAAAAACACATCATCTGTTTCGCACAAATTAGTTAAATTTAAATGAATCTAATTTTTGGACTCTAAAGATAAATAAGAAACAAATAAGTAAACTATCGCTTAGTTTATTATTTTATTATATGAACTACGTATTACATTCAATAAACCTAAATTCACATATGTAGACATTTACATATTCATTGACATATCTATTATACAGTTTTGTTTATTTCTAATATTCTATATAATGTGGAATGAATTCGTTTTAAACTGTATTAATTCTGGGATTCTTATAACGTGGTATAAATTATAAAGGTTTGTCATACTTCTATGTTGATCATAAAGCGTTTACCACAGAACACATTTTCTGATTTGAATTAGTTACTAGTTTCTTATGATACGATTTCTATATAACGCGGTGCGAATTAATAGTATTACAGCAAACTTGATTGTATAAAGAATATTGTCTATTTAGTATTATTCATTGATCGTCTTTAATTTTTCTTAGAAGTCCGTTAGTATGACGTCCTTTGTATACCAAAAAAAGAACATTGTCATAAGCTTTTCGTCTAAATAGATCGTCCTCGCCTTCTTTGGACAGATTTCACAGGAAGTAACTCATTGATTTTATTACTGCTTGATTTCCAGTATAGATTAATGAAACAATGTATTTTTGTTACACATTTTTTCAAATAGATAATTTTTCAAATCTGTGTTAATTTTTTTTTAAATGAAAAAAAAAATTCAATAAAATAAATTGATGTAATAAAAGCAATTAAATAGGATGGAATTTTTAAGATATACATATATATTTGTGTGTGTGTATATAATAAATAATTCGAAATAAAAACTAACGCTTTTTAAAACAACAATTTTATATGGTGGCAAAGTTTATTAAAAAAAATTATTAAAATATTAGTTAAAACTGGTCGCAAATATCTAAATATTGCATTGTTAGGCAAATAAGAACGGTTCCCAAAATTTCAGAGCTCTAACTTGATGGGAAGTTGGTTAAATTAATGGTAGAAAATTTGATGACACACTGATACGCACACAGACAGACACACGCCAATTGAAATACATAAAAACGTTAAAACTAACTAAAATTAATTAATCCGGTAAATTAAATGGTTGGAATACAGTTTAGTCAAACCACTCTTGGAGACAGGAATTATTTGGCGGTATTTTGCCAAATGTTGCTAAATTGGTCCGCGAAGCGAACTTAACATTCAGCCAAAAAAAATTTCGCCACGTTTGGCAATTATTCAAATTGCGCCAAGTGATTGGGCTAAACTGCATTATTTAAAAAATTATGAGTTAAAACTTGTCGCAAACGTCTAAATATTGCATTGTTAGGCGAGTACGAACGATTCCCAAAATTTCCAAGCTCTAGCTTGAGGGGAAGTTGGTTAAATTAACGATCGAAAATTTGATGACACACACACACACACACCAAGTGAAATTCAGAAAAACGTTGTAAAAAGCGACAAGCAAATGTAAGCTAAAAGTTGAATGTTAAGTTACTATTTATATATATTTCAAATTTATTGAAACATGAAATGATTAATTTAAAAATAAGGAAAAGAAAGTCATACAAGTTCATCTGAAATTTTTGCAAGTTGCTTTAAAATCACAGCTTTTTTCATAACATTCTTACTTAAAATATAAAACGTATTCATATGTTGTTCTATTAATAGTGGGAAGCATTGTTGTTCATATTTGCATGGATCAAAGATAGACTTTAATGCTCGTACGAAACTGATTTGAATTAACAGTTATTGAAAAATGTGCACAGTTTTCAGTTTGCGAATTTTTCATTTCGTACCTTCTTATTCATAAAAAAAATCTACAAAGTCATAAATTATTAAGGAACATTATATGTTTCCTTTATAAGACGTTTGAAATAAATTATAATAGTTTTAAATTACATAACAGGTCAATTGAAAAGTCGCTGGCCTACCATAGTAAAACACATTTTTTTGGCAAAATTAGTTTTTTTTTTTATTCAACATAATTCCCTTCAAGGGTGATATACTGATTGTAGCGACCCTCCAACTTTTCGATTCCATTTTTGTAGTACGATTTGTCCTTTGCTTCAAAATAGGCCTCAGTTTCGGCGATCACCTCTTCATTCGACGAAAATTTCTTCCCAACGAGCATTCTTTTGAGATCTGAGAACAGGAAATAGTCGCTGGGGGCCAGATCTGGAGAATACGGTGGATGAGGAAGCAATTCGAAGCCCAATTCATGGATTTTTGCCATCGTTCTCACTGACTTGTGACACGGTGCATTGTCTTGGGGAAGCAGCACTTTCTTTTTCTTCAAATGCGGCCGTTTTTCGGTGATTTCGTCCTTCAAACGGTCCAATAACGCTATGTAATAGTCGCTGTTGAGGGTCCTTCCTTTTTCAAGGTAGTCAATGAAAATTATTCCATGCGCATCCCAAAATACAGACGCCCTAACCTTGCCAGCCGACTGTTGCGTTTTCCCACGCTTTGGAGCGGGTTCATCGTGTGCAGTCCACTCGTATGACTGTCGATTGGACTTCGGAGTGAAATGATGGAGCCATGTTACATCCATTGTCACATATCGACTCAAAAACTCGAGTTTATTACGCTTGATCATCTTCAAACACTGCTCCGAATCATCAACTGGTCGTTGTTTTTGGTCAAAAGTGAGCTCGTACGGCACCCACTTTGCACAGAGCTTTCTCATACCCAAATATTCGTGAATGATATGATGTACACGTTCAGTTGATATCTTTAGAGTGTCTGCTATTTCAGTCAATTTCAATTTACGGTCATTCAAAATCATTTTGTGGATTTTTTTTAATGTTTTCGTCGGTAATAACCTCTTTAACGAAGTAACTCTCTATTTTAATACCAGCTATAATAAATTTGAATTTTCCATTGTAATATATTTTAAATCAAGTAAAATGTTTCAAGCAATTTATTTTTATTTGCGTCCTTGGAATAATCCTTTGAATGGTAAAACTATTTTTCGGTGAATTACGTAACGGATAAAAAAAAAAAGTAAAGATGATAAAAGTTGTTTTAATTCCATTGCTCTATTTTTATCTACTTTTTTCAGGAAATAATCCATCATTATTTAGAAAAATCATTAAACTTCCCCAACATAGTTTTCTTGCGTAATTATGTGTTTTTCATTCTCAAAATTCATTAAATTCTCAAAAAAAAAAAGCATCAAAAATAAAATAACAGATATTTAAGCAAAAATAATGATGCATTTCCATGAATTTTATAAGCTGCACGTGACAAGTTTTCCTTATTTTTTTTGGAAATGTTTTTTTAATGAACGCTAGTATTAAAATGTTAATTCAGTCTGAAAAAAATTATTACATGTTAGATTTGTTTAATATCATTAGTTCAAAGCGGCATTAAAAAAAAACTACGCACGTGGTTATTTCTATCGATATCCGAACATGCATGGCGTTAAAAGGTCTTTAAAAATATGAAAATATTAGTAACTTTTTCTATTATCATCCATTTTTTTTATCTTTTGTTACTAGAGACTATAAGAGCAGTTTTTCGAAAATCTCGCTTTTGGAGCATCAGTTTTGATAGCCATTATTACGATTTTTCCTGTGCCAAAGTCTTAATATTTAACAAAATATTGAATTTAAATTTTAAAATAATCTGTATATATATTCAATAAACATTATGTTATGTATAATTTTTAAAGTAAACGAGTTGAAAAAAATATTTTTAAGGAAGGCATGTAGCTAGCTGTCATTTAACATAGCTGTTAATATGTTTGTACAGTTATTAATTTATATTTTAATTATTTCTTTACATTTTTTAATTTTTTCTATTAATAGTATTGATTTAGAATTGGATCTTCTTAGATTGTTAAATGTTATGAGAAGTTCTATTTATGTTATATATATATATATATATATATATATTAGCATCTGATATTGAGATCTTACTCGATCAGAGTTCATTCATTTTAAAGTGGGGTATCAATAAAAAATATTAAGGGGGAAATAATAAATTGAAGCGTAGCTGTACCCCCATGCAATTGCTTCTTTAAAAAATATTTTTCAAAATTTAATACTATCTTTTTTTGGTATAAACAGGGTTGTCTGAAGTTATTTAAGTTCATTTAAAAAGTTAATTATTAAAGTCCAATATGAGTTTAATTCATGTAACGCTGAAAAAGGGTGTTTCAAAGTAAAGCGATTCGTAAAAAAAAAGAATATCTAATTGAATGTAAAATAAATAGTATACTTTTATTTTCATTTTTAATACGTGTTGTTTAGAAGCCCTTATATAAATTACTATTCATGCATCCCGTAGGACTGTAAAGAAATTTTTGTAAAAACACTAGATGTTTTTAAACTTTTGTACACGTAATGTTTTAAAAAAATATTTACCTTTAAATTAACAGAACAGTTTTGTAATTGTGAACTGAATAACGATTGATAGACATTACTGCATGGAAAATATTAAGACATTGGAAACAAATTTCCATAATATATTCCGAATGCTTAGAAATTTTATCCAATCATGGTAGTTTTTCAAAATTTGAATTCTATCTCTACATTTCACCTCTATCATACGTAAAATAATTTTGAACCCTATTTCATTTACTTGATATAAATAAAATCTGATATTACAAATAGATTATTATACAGCAATATGGTATATATATATATATACCATGTATTACATTTGTTACATTCATCATTTCTTTCTAAGCAAGTTCAAGGAGGAAAAAAAGAATTACACATACCATATCGTTATCTTTAAAAAAATCAGATAACGATATGATGTATCTAAAAAAAAATTTTTTTTTATCTCATCTATCGATTAGATCAGTTGAAACACATGCACTCACATCGATTAATCGATTCTCTTCTTGTAATCGACCCGTGAGAAGGTCGGTTGGATGGATTGATGCGGAAGGTCGAGGGGTGCAAGAGGGGGTCGAGCAGACCCGACGTCTGCCACTTGGACGGCACAATTGCAAACGATATAGATTTTGGTACACACGACATTTTCTACTTACTTTCTTTATCGTTTTCACAAGGTTTTTCTTATTTTATTTACCGCATCCTTTTACGTTGATTTATGTAGTTGCCGCCATCAAAGCTTTTAAAAAAAGTCTCATTTTTCTTCCCGGATTGGTTTTTTTTTCTTTGTGTAGGGCATTACTTCGACAAGTACGCTCGCATACATATACGCGTATATTTATATGCAATCGAAAGAAAAATGAGATGTCAAGGAAGAAAGATATAAAAGTGCTGAAATAAAGAGAGCTGCGAAATAAAAAAAAAATGAATTACTATATTTGAGAGTAAGAAGATATACATAAAAATGAAGGTTAGCTGTTTAATTTAAAATAACTGTGGGGTGGTTAAATACTTATAAAATATTGATATGAACTTGTGCAGGCGTTTGTTTGAATATCACAAATAATTTTGAATGAAATAATTAGATTTTAATTGGTTTTATAATAGGGATTGAAGATAGACTTTCTAGTTTTGAGCTACTGTGAAGAGACGAGGGTAACACTTGAATTGGCTCATTGTAATTTTAGCTTCTATACTGCCCTACGTGAAGACATAGAGTACCAGTTTCAATAGATGCGGCAACAAATCACGTTATTTTGTTCAAAAGGTCTTTAGTAGATTGATTATTTTTTTGTGGAAAAATTACACTTATAGCAACATAAGAGCTACTGGTGAAAGACTTTGGAATTTTAAGCCACAATCAAAGTGACGAAGACGACACATGAGCTGGTACTTCACTTCCAAAATAAAGCACCATCTCAATGTGAGAACACAGAGCTTCAATAGATTTAATGATAATTAGTCTCGTTTCGTGTCAGGACTTTAGTCACACCGGGTCTTTGACGGACTCAGGGATCGAACTCATGATTCAAATGGATCATGGAGGAGGAAATAAATACGAATTTGTAACTCCAAGACCACTTGGCTACGAAATAAGTGAACAATTCGAAAACTACTTAACTGTTCGAAAAGTATTTGCAATTTTGTTTTCTTCAGTTATTTTCCCATTGGTGTACGCAACAAGCAATCTAAGACAAACCCAAGTTGCAAAAAAAAATTCATTTTTTTTTTAAATTCAGTTAATTCTCCCCCTTCTCTCCCCCCAAAATATATGTAACAAACTAACAAAGACAGACCCAACTTAAAAAGGTATTTTACGATTTCTTTTGTTCAGTTAATTTCACCCTTAGTTTAAGCACAAATTCACCAAAGACGCATCTTTAAAATATGAGAATCGGGAATTGAAATTCAAATAGATGATACTTTTTACTTTAGCTGATTCCTTCATTGTTTTTTAAAGTCGCACTTAAAAGAAACTCGGGGCTATTGACGACAGATTTTTATAATTTTGAGCCTTGGTCAAGTGAAGAGGATGACATCTGAGCAGTCACTCCTTCCTCTCCAAACTCTTACACCATACCAACGGGTGCACTTGGAGCCTGAACAGATTTAACATGCATCACGTACGCTACACGGGGAGTTTTTACCGTCATCATGACTTGACAGGAACATTGCCAGACAAGAATTCGTGATCATAATTAAAGGGGACCTCGACTACACCTTTCCTCTTAATTTCTATACTAAGTTATTAGGATCAAGTTATTTTAACATGCAAAAAATTTTCGAAATATTACGGGAGAGGTGGGTGTCATACGACCACACACCAATAATATTCAAAAAATTCTGGAACGACATTGATTCGAAACAATAAACTAAATGACTGAATCTGGAAGGTTTTTAGTCTAATGTTGCTGAATTGACAACTTTAGACGTGTGGTAATCATTACGAATTCAAAACTAGCATTGCTTTCGTCTCTGTATTTGAGTCCTTAAGATTCTAAAGAAATGCTGTGTAGCGGAGCTGATGCACGTTAAATCTGTCAAGGCTTCAAGATTTCCGTTGCCGTGGAATGGAAGATTGGAGAGGGAGATGACATATCAGGTGTGTCGTCCTCATCACTTGAATCAAAATGCGACAAAATCGATTGTTGGCGACGAGGTCCGTCGCCAACAGTCCACTTGTTGCTTTTGATATGCGACATCAATACGCAATCAATATAATGGTGCGAACCTGTTCATTCAAATCTGATATTATTTTTTTTTGTTCTAATTTTTATTTACTTATTGATTATTATTTTGATTATTTTTATCTCATTGGTTAAAGAGATGCTTTTTCGAAAAACAAATGCAAATTACATTCGCATTCTTTTCGAGTAATATACATCAGCCGCAACTATGGAAAAAAATTACCAATAAAACAAATTAAATTAATATTTACGGTGAAAATGCAGTTTAGCGTAACCACTTAGCGACATTTGAAAAATCGCCAAATTTGGCGATTTTTATGGCGGAGCCTGAAGCCTTATTCGAAAGGCCACGGCTAAAGCCACCTCATTGGAGAGAGAGCATGGTAGCCACAATGGGCAAAATATCGCCAAACAATTCCTGTCGCCAAGTGGTTACGCTAAACTGCATTCCAACCATATTTACTTTAAAATGGTAAAAATATTTTACTGGTTGCCATTTATAGTAATTAAAAGTTATTTAAATTCAAATGTACGGAGGGAATTAAAATTATATATATATATATATATTCACTTTAAATCTTTTAAGCGTTCTTTATGCTCATGTATTAAATATTATCTCTAAAATGTAGTACAATCTTATCAAGCGCTTTTATTTCTTGATTGGTTTTACTGACGTCGCATTAGAAACGAGGGGTGATAGCGACGGACCTCATAATTTTGAGCCTCGGTAAACTGACGAGGACAACATCTGAACCGGTACCTCTCTCTCCTAACTTCCACACCACGCCAACTGGAGGTCCTTGAACTTCGACATATTTAACGTGCATTTGTCCCACTTGTACGGTGTGTCTTTAATGGCATTAAGGCTTGAGCCCAGGACTCGACGAAAATCTCCGGCCTCAAGTCCGCGACCATGACAATGCGGTTAACGCAGCCATTAATTTTTTTTCATTCTTTAAATATTAAAGTTCTTTTTCAAATCCCTCTTTATTGAAATCTTCCCAAGTCTTTAAAAAGCTATAAATGCTTTTGTATAAAATGTTAATACTTAAAATCCAAAATTCTCTTATTAGTTTTTTTTTTTTTTTTTTATTTATTTCTCAAGACATTTCTGAATAAATACAGTTGAAACAAAGCGCTTAAATCTCACTGATACTTTTCAAATAACTAACAAAATATAATCCTCTTTGGAGTAGACATCTGTCTACTAAAAAGAATTAACAGGACAGGAGGAATGTTTCAACTTGAAGTCTTCCTTTTTGTTTTGTGACACTTAAACTAGTCTGTAAGCGTTTATACGGTTCTTATCCAGAAACATTTTTTTTCCTACTGTGAATAAAAAAAAGCTTTTCTAATATATTCTACAGCAAAAAAACGAAATTCTATTCTTTTTATTGACTACTCTCGAAAAGGTTACAACATATACAAGACTCTATAGATTTAATGTTTTTTAAATGTATAGAGGCATACAAATTTATCTTAGAAGAGGCATTCTGATTTTAATGGTCAGTGAATTAAAGTAAAAAATAATTTAGAAGTAAAATATTTCAGAAACCAAACAGAATCTGATCTTTACCTTCAAGCATGGGTAAGTACAGCTGAATCTTAACGACGCAAGAGCCAGATAGAGCTATGCTGCCCCAAATACGGTACAACTGTGATCTAGACGTTTGGATAAAATGGAAAAAATATTTAAAAAAATGGTTGACAAGAGGGTGGGTCGAAAATTGAGAAGGATAGCTAAGGTATCCCGGAGGCGCATCACCCCTGTTTATCTCGTGATCGTGATTCCCATCCCTACATAAAGAAAACAAGCCTCTGATGGCGTTCTGCGCTTTACATGTTAATCATAACACATCGATCAATAACTCCCGAGACTAACCCAGAGATGGCGCTCGTAGTAAACCAGTAACCAGGTCTTTCTAGAGTACTAACCTTTGCTTGAAACGTGTCAAAATTTTAAGTCGATCGGACCAGGAAAAAGGTTTTGAAAAAAAAAAAGAAGATTTGGAAAAGCGTTGGAACGATTGTATCACCCTAAAAGGTGATTAACAAAAGGTGTTATGTTGATGAATAAAAAAAAATTTTGCAAAAAAAATGTTGTTTTCAATTTTAGACTCGGGAGTTATTGATCGATGTGTTAGGTGGATATTAAACATTCTTTCCGATACAATTAAATTATGAGGTCCGTCGAAAATATATCTATTGTTGCTTCTCAGAGCGACGTTCACCTCTATAGTGCTTAACTTGCTGATTAAGAACAATAAAAATTCAACGTTGAAGGGTTTTTTTATGATAATCGAGGAGTGATCCTGATCACGAATTTCTTGGTCGGGGAAACTGAAACCAAGTTGGTAGCCTGTGGTCATGGTCGCGAACGACGTTGTTTCTGTAGAATTGTGGGTCCGTATCTTGATGCTACTAAAGACCTAACGTATCGAAAAGCTGATGCGCATTAAATCTGACGAGGCTCAATGTCGTCCTGTTTGCGTGGCGTGGAAGTTTGGAGAGGTAGGTGCCAGCTCAGGTGTTATTCTCGTCACACTTGATCTTGGTTTAAAATTTTGAGAATCCTCACCAATAGCCGCCTGGTGCCTATTGGTGTGAATTTAAAATGCAACCAAAAACATCCGATTCCATTACTGACTGTCAGGTAGAATGAAATCCATTGCGTGTTAAAGTGACAAAATTAAACAGAAAGACATTAGGTTGAATGTCTTTCTGTGGTATAGGGAGGAATTTTGTTAAAATATACCAGATTAGTTTAGATCTGAACCTCGGTCGAGCTGGCAACCCCTTCTCCTAACTTCCACAACTCGAGGACTTTGGGCCCCGACAGATGCATCAGCCCCAGCTACTCGGCGGGTCTTTAGACGCCAAGGCTCGAACCCGCGACTGAACGAAAACCACCAACCACGAATCCGAAACCATGACCTCTAGGCTACCGCGGCCATACCAGATTGGATATCTTCCTTGCCGTGTGACTATGATTCGAAATTATACAGTCATTTCGCTTAATAGATTTGCAATTTTCTACATTTTGTCTCAAAATCTCGCTATAATCCCCTCATTAACTTATTTTTTGTGAAAATTATCAAATCTTTTGTATTTTCTTTTATAAATGTTTGCATAAAATGACAGTAATATTTGTTGCATTTTGTCATCACAAGAATTCTTGGCCGTGGTATGATGCTGTTATTTAACTGACATTTGCATTAACTCTGAAATAATATTTGGCCTTAAATTTCGTTATTCATTCTAAATGTATGTATTATTACTTACGACGTTAACTCATATTCATGTATTGTAATTTATTAAGATAAGAAATAAATGAGCGTATAGCTGCATAATAATTTAATGTATAATTTTTTTAATACATTCTACTTGAATTTTAAAGGAATTTAATTTTCTGAATATATGCAGTTTTAAAATTTAAAGAGGAGATTCCTTGAAACAGTCAAATGTCAGTCCTTGTTCAGAAACTGTCTGCAAAAGAATTCACAAGAGTGTACAGAATCCCTTCTCTAGAGTGAAGTCAATTATAAAAATATTTGAATCTTTTAAAAGAGTTCCGTCGCAAAATTTTCTTTATCTAATCTCTGCGGCGCTATGTTATGATATTAACTATTTGATCAGGGAACCTTTTCTAATAAATGACTAATGACGTATGTAAATTAGATAACAAATATCAAGATGTAGTGAATAAGATTTATATGATATTAATTATAAATTGCGAAGAGTATATTGGTATGAAAGTTGTAACTTAATTTGAGAGATTGGAAAATTATAGGTCATCGATTATAGAGAGATCTTTCATGCCTTTCGTCGATGATAAAGAGAAAGAGATTTTTTCGTGTATTTTTAGACGTATGCTTTCACGGAAAAACAAAGAAATGGATTTAATGATTCTATGATAATGAGGAACAATACCCTGTGAACAGATGTGTAGTAGGATTCAGCTTACAAGTTTAAAACTAACTCGAATCCGATAAGAAAGAGTTAGATAAATAATTTGTTATATTAATGTTTGGTTTCTGACGTGTGTATGAATCTGTTGAACATTAATAATATAAATATTGAATTTCGAATATTCGAGCACAACCAATTTGATTTCCTTCATTAGCTGACTGGTTAATTATTGACTGAAATTTGCTTACTGGTAATGATACAATTAAATGAGAGAAGAGAAACCAAGGCACTACTATTTTAATAAATTATTCCCTTGAGGCTTACATATATATAATACGTACAATATTGTATCCCTTGCGAACTTAAGCAATCGTTATTCATTCAATTTAATGAAATGGAATGTAAATTAGTTCAAAAGTAACAATTTTTCATTTTTATATGCCTATTAATAAATTTTTTAAGTACTTAAAGCGTAAGATGTATAAAGGATTTCATAAAATAAATAGAGGTTTCTATGATAGTCATGGTCATAAAAATAGAAAATATGTCATCAGATCTAGATCGGCAGATTTGGGATCATCTTGCGTGGGAGGACAGACAGTAATAACGAGCTACTATCGTGACTATAAGCACCTTAAACTCCTCCCACGACTTCACCGGAAGTAAACGGAAGCAATTATTAGATGTTGGTGAGCTTACCTTTCACGAAAACGAGTAACTACCCTGCTCCAACTTTAAGGAGGCATTGGAATGCTTACGTAAGGGCTTTATATATCGAAAATAAAACTTTTTTTCTGTTTTCGGTAAAAATAAAATCAAATGCTCAGAGTATTTTTGTTCTGTAGTAGTGAAACCAGAGAGTCGGTAATACTTCCTCGTTACATGTTGTATCTTTCGAAAGCATTTTATTCAGTTACAACAATTAATCATTAATTTATTGAAATATTAATGAGGACCCGATTCTTAAGGAGGATCACGGTACAGTAACAGACGATTGATGGGTAGAGACTCGTGTTTTGTATTTCCAATGATCGTTGTATAGAGGAGGAGATGCACGATAAATCTGTCGGTGAATCAAAGTTCCCACTCTCATATGAAGTGGATTCGTAGAGCAGAGAGGTCCAGTTTCCGTTATTTGATCGTGCTTTAATATGATCACTTAGTACAATAAATTTAGAGAAAACAAGATCATAATTTTTTAACACTTTGTTGAAGATATCGGTCACTGTAATATAAACGTTATGTTCGCAGGCTAACGAGCAGCGTTGTTTCCATCGAGTTGCAGGTTCCAGTCCTGGTGCTTCAGAAGATCCTCCGTCTCGAGGGGATGTTGGATGTTGAATCTAGTCAAGGTCCCAAGTCCTCCTTAGAATGATGTGGAAGCTTGGAGAGGAAGGCGCCAGCTCAGATTTCGGCCTCGTCACTTGACCGAGGCTAAAAATTGCGAGGTTTGTCACTTACAGAGGAATAATATCATTTGTTTCTTTATATTCCTCATAATCAATCAATCAATAGCCAATAGCCCACGTATTACTTCTAAGGGCAACATTAATAATTGCCGAAAAACGCGACGTTAAATGGCGAAAATATTCTTTACCTAAACTCGTGTACTTAATTTTAACTAAAGCAACACATAATATAAAACTTTACTTAAACTCGGTTGATTTTACAGCACACAAAATCAACTTGCAGTGATATACCACCGATTGAGCACGATGACCGCAAATAATATACGTTAAGTCGTTGGGCAGTGTAGTGAGTTTCTCTTCACTAAACGTGGGAACCTTTCTGTTTGAATAGTTTTAAAAAAATCTCGCCACAATAAAACGGAAAAGTAATTCATGCAGATTAGATTAAAGTTAGAAAGTATAATGAAAATGTTAGATAAATTAAATTTATAAGCAACAATTAAATGAATAATAATAGCGAATTAAAGAATTGGAAATTAAATGGTGCTTGAATTAATGAAGTGAGATCCTGAACTATAGCGTTTGTTATCTAAGAAGCTGTCAGATAGATTATACATGAAATAGGAAAACTGTTCCAGACTAAAACCCTCAGCTACATTTCCTGACTCACTCCGCCGTGAGTGAGTAGTTAGTAGTAAAAGAATTAAATTTGTATTCTAAACTCTAACTCAGGGTGAATTAAGTAAGGGATTATCACAAAGAGAATTTTTAAAGATAATAATTTAAATATTTGTAATTTGAATAAAAATAATTTTACTATCATTTGAATATGTATTTTAACTGACCATATTATTAGACTTGTACTGGATAGCGCGGTTACCTTAGACTGCTTTAAAGATCTTAGATCACAAATTATAAACTTAGAGGGCATCACTTTTGATATATTTCTTTCATTATTTAACTCTACAGATATATCTCAAAGAGTGTAATTAAATAGTCCGTCAGTTCATAACTCCAACTGAATATACGTTAGAGCCGGGCAAAACATTTTATTAACTACCAAAGAAAAGTTAAGATTGCTGTTTCTCGAGCCCCTCATAACTCAATCAATCCCTATTTATAATCTTAAATTATAGTAAAATCTTAGTTACCAAATCACTTGTTCTGATTTACACATTTATTTTAAAAACAAATTCAATTCTAATTACTCTAACTAGGAGTAGCTTCACTTCATACGATTAATAATGATTAATCATTCCAATTTACAAATATCTATCAACTCGGCGTTACTTCTATCTCCTTTCTTTCTTTTTTCTGTTCTAGTTTACATATATCACTATCTCTATAATTCAAATCATTACGCTTCTTATCTTCATCTTACTTTCTTAATCACGCTGCGGCCGCGGTTGCTAGTGGTTATGATTTCAGACTCGTGGCTGGCGGTTTAAGTTGAGTCGCGGGTTCGAGCCTTGGCCACTAAAGACCTGGGCCGTGTCTATAACGTGTAGCCGGGACTGATGCACGTTAAATCTGTCGGGGCCCAAAGTCCTCCTATTGGAGTGGTGTGGAAGTTAGGAGAGGAGGGTGCTAGCTTAGGTGTCGTCCTCGTAACCTGTCTGAGGTTCAAAATTACGAGGTCTGTCGCCAATAGCCCTCGCGTTGCTTCTAGTGTGACGTTAATAAAAATTAAACTTCCTAATCACGTTTCATTTGAGAATGGGAAAAAATTGTATTGTTATGCAATTCAAATTATCAAAAAGTCCCCAATGTTAGTGAAGAGAAAATCGAGAATAGCCCAACGTCATGCACTTTGTTCTGATGACAAAGAGAAGGTTACCATTAAGCCCTAATGTCGACAAAAACCACCGGAATTTTTTTTTTCTCTAGCAGATTTTACCATCTAGTCGCGCGTAGGCGCAAGTGCTAGAAATGGACAGGGAATTATATTAAAAAGTGAATAATACATTACATAGAAAATAGAAGTATCTTTCCCATAAGGAAAACTGTGAAAATCGGATATCAAATAAATAGTTTATGACTATTGAATCAATGAAAAAGAGTATACTTTTCAATCAAGTTTTGTTAATTAAATGATGCAAATAAAGGGGGGAAAACACAGAAAAATTGCTTCATTATATCCTTATCTGTCTTCTCCAAAAGGTTCCTTCATCAAAACTTTAAATTCTAAGAAATAAAATTTATTTTAAATAAGGTTCAAAATAGTCAGATTTAAATAATATATATGAAAACGTTTTGTTGTAATTTGATTGAAAAGAATACTATGAAAAAATATGGAGGGATGTTTCTGCGTCAGGAAAAGTATTTCATTTTAGAAAAAAGCATCCAGTCAGAATGTCATTTAACGTGACGGTAATTATACAATATGGAAATGAATCAAATCCTAAAACTTACTGCTTTAAGTTGTAACATCAATATCATATAATTGATAAAAGAAGAAATAAGGTATTATTTTAAGCAGCGTAATAACTTATAGCTTCTGTCTACCAACTCTTCCAAATTCGTGACCGCAATATTAATCCTGTAGAATTCCTACTTATTTTCTCAAATCTAAGACTATCGCACTTACTTAAATGTAATGGAATTCATCCGAAAGAGTAAAGAATAAGTATTTTTTCTGTCTGGATATCTTTTTATTCTATCCATTTTGGAAGTATTTTTATGTACATCGCAGTGTTTCGTCTGTGAGATTTCAGATCGTATTCAAAATGATTTAAAAAGGTTTTCTAAATTAAAGTATAATCCAGACGTATGTTATTTTCTTACAGTTTGGATGTACTTAGATATCTTCAGTTAAATACGTTAGTTAAATTTAAGAAGGTGAACAGGAATTTCAAAGGAATAAAATTACGCTTTTGAATTTAAAACGATTGGTTTAACACATCAATCAATAACTCCCGAGACTAACATTGAAAACAACATTTTTTTTGCAAATTTTTTTTTTATTCATCAACATAACACCTTTTGTTAATCACCTTTTAGGGTGATACAATCGTTCCAACGCTTTTCCAAATCTTTTTTATTTCTTTTTTTTTTTTTCCCAAAAAAATTTTTTTTTTTTTTCGCAAGAAATCTTTTTTGTTGCGGGTAAATAGCGATAAACAGCTTTCTGAATAATCGACTCGTTGCTGTTTTTGTTCCATCGAAAGCAATCGCGGCACTCACTTGGAAAAAACCTTTTTATGCTCAATTTTTCATGAAGGATAGTAAATACACTTCCATATGATATCTGTGTCATCTCAGCAATCTCACGGAGCTTCATTTTACGATCTTTCATTATAATTTTTGTCACTTCACTCACATTTTCCGGTGTAACGGCTTCCACAGGTCTACCCGAGCGTTCCGCGTCATTTGTGTCGGTACGACCACGTTTAAACTCGGCAAACCACCGACAAATCGTTGCTTTTGATGGACAAGAGTCCGGGTAACATTTTTCAATCCATTGTTTCGCTTGCACGGTGTTTTTACCCATTGAAAAACAATGTTTTATCAGAACACGAAACTCGGTTTTTTCCATTTTTTAAACAAACTACAAAACGACTTTACTCCAACCTCGATAACTCAGCTGTTTCTGGTCCGATCGACTTAAAATTTTGACACGTTTCAAGCAAAGGTTAGTACTCTAGAAAGACATGGTTACTGGTTTACTACGAGTGCCATCTCTGGGTTAGTCTCGGGAGTTATTGATTGATGTGTTACATTATTTAAATTTAAGAAGGTGAATAGGAATTTCAAAGGAATAAAATTACGCTTTTGAATTTAAAACGATAAGGTTTAAGTTTTTATTACTTAATTCAAGCTTTTAGTATCCAGAAATGAAAATGGATATAAATAACAATATAAATCAAAATATTTTAATAAAAGTCATAGGGATTCTACTTCTAATAAGAGACGCTCTTTGTGTGTCTGCTACCTTAGATGTATTGTTATTTTCAGTTAAACCAATCAAAAAGTTACTTAGAGCATGTCGCGTCATCGGTCGTAATTAATTTGTAATTACGTATAACAGACCTTTAGGGCAGAGATTCCTAAATTTTTCAATTCTCGTGCAGAAAGTATTATGTATCTTTAATGAATATTTCAAATTGAAATAAATTTATGAACACGCTCGAAAATGTCAATGGTAATCCTGTACCACCAGGTATATGAAAAGATCTCGTATTGAAATAAATCACTCGCGATGGTCCTGTATTGTTTGGGAGAGGTTGGGCGCGGTCGTGTGAAGCAATATCGGTAGTTGACCTTTATATCTCATTGATCTGGACTACTTTCTTTCGCAAATCGGTCGACGCCAAAGTCACAGCGTCGTGATAGGGTATTTATGGATCTGACATTTTAGAAAGAATTTCGTATGACGTGGATTTCGTGCATTGGTATAACAGGTTTCATTCATTCAATTCCATAAGGGCAATGATGCATTTTCGTGGAATACTTTTTTTTGGAAAAATTAATCCCACTCAATATTTTTATATGTATTTTTATTTTCAACATTAGATCATAAATTTTGATTAAATCACCCTTGGGGAAGCTGAGACAGCTTAAGGTCGAAGGAACGTTTACATTGGAGATAGAGATTAGGGATGATCAACTGTGAACTAAATAACTGGAAAATAATAGTCAGCTAAATAATTGCAAGGAATCTAACAAAAATATTTAAAAACTTCGTTACATTTTCTTTTCAAAGTCCTTTGATATTTTCAATAAAATGTTTCGTTCTCTTGAACAAGTAATGCAAAAGCGTTCAAGCAGAGGTGACGCTGGAGAGCTTTAATTGTTATTAGAAAATTTTATTTGAGTTACACGTAATTTTACTATCAAGGAACGTGTCATGTAACAGTGGTTTTGCAAATGTATATATTTCGTAACTGTCCTTTAACATCTATTACTGTTTTTGATTCAGAATTTCAGCAATATTTCGAACGGATGTATAGACTCGATCTTTCTTCTAACTTTCACTATTGTACTTTCATCAGTGCTAAATTCAGTAATAAAAATATACCCTATCTAAAATAGCAAAGCCGCAGGAAACTCGTGGGCTTGGCATCGAGCGCATGCTAGGGGCCTTCATTTCACTGTTGACCCACTTTGAAGAGGGAATAATGTTCATTAAATCCGTCGATATTCAGTACTCAACTTGGTATGTCATCGATTTGGAGAATGTATGCCAACTTAGGCGTCGGCCTTGGCATTTGACCGGTTTTTTTTTTAATTTACGAGATGCACAGGCTGAGGTTACCGGGCTATTGTGTCGAATAGAAATGGACTGCAACACGCAGCAAGAAAAATGTTTATATTTATGGGATTGTACACTAAATTGTAACTGTTTCGTTCTTAAAATTCGATGCATATGATATAAATAACTTCAATTGAAACAAGTTGAGAAAGATATTCAGGAGCATTGAAAATGGCACACCGAGAGGGGAGCATCTGATTTAAATGAACAGTTTAAAACACATAATGATACAGATGAGATATTCAATTGATCCCAAAATCAAAACAATTAAACAAATATAATGTGTTTGATTGGGCGAATACGGTGACACTTCAATAGTACGTCAGACCGCCTCCTGCAGCAATACATGCCGCAATAGGATGTGGCATTGATTTGATTAGACGTCTTACGTTATCCTGACGTAGTTGTGTCCACAAATCTTGAATTCCACCTCTGCATCATGTACATAGTGACACGCTGCTTTTCAACTGGTTACACAACTTCTCAAAAAGGGCCAAGTCCAGGCCGGCTATGGAAGAGTCTGAACATAACGTAGAAAGTCTTGGGTTACTCAAGTTGTAGGTGAACGAGCATTATCTTGCTAAAAAATTGCCAATGGAAGAATATTAAGAAAAACACCCCGTGGGGTCTATGAATGTCATCAACATACCCATGGGCCTTTAAGGCTCCTCGTACAACAATTAGAGTCGACTGGATATCAAGACCATGGCCGCCACACCATTTCGCCAGCTGTGTGGGCAATGTGTAGCGAGAAGCGTGGATAGAATTGTACCGCTCACCAGGGCGCCTCTAAACTCGTGAGCGGTTATCACATGTTCCCAAAACGAACTGGAATTCTTCTTTAAACACAACGCTTTACCAGTCTATGACATTTGATATCGATCTATCTTGACACCGCTGTAGATAGAGTAGCCGATGTTTCGGTGTTAAAGGCAGTATGCAAAGAAAATGCGCTTGGTTAACAGATTCGCTTCCACAAGGCATATGGAAATGGTTTTGTGAATAACTGACAGACCTACATCCGATTTTATCATAGAATGAGTCATTGTGGGATCCACGAGTGTTGTAACACAATCCTTCAACTTCATCGTCCCATCATCTTCCAGAACAATCCAGGTTCGGTTCTTCGCATGTGGGTACCATCTCGTATCTACTACAACCATGTACTGACGAAACACTCCGAACAATCAACCTCGCGAGCTATAAGGAGGATTGTCCAGCTTGCAGTTTTTATAGCGCTGATCAGAAACCTCTCAAAATCTCTAAGCTGCACGAAATATCTTCTCATATGACAACCTGTCATTCTTCGCTTGCTAAAGTCGCCCTAGAATTGGAATGTGATCGTTACTTTAATGAATCTTCCTCTAAGTGAAGTTTATTTAGGATCAACTTCCTGATTTTATTGCACTACAGGCTGTGTGAATCTTTGCATAGCACCAAAAGTGGATCGTTTTCATATCGGACATTGTTCAGATACGCAAGGTTTCGAGATTGTAGCTCGCTTCCTTCCTTATGAGCTATTTTCAATGCTACTGAGTAAATTTTATACAATTTGAAAATTGTCTTTTTCCAATAAATTAGCTCACTAAATTGAAAGCTCATCTCAATTGAAACATTTAAAATTTATCTGTAATAAGTACTGAAAAATATATGTGATGTATTACGAAATAATTGTACATATGACTAAAAAGTTTGAAAATGTTTTATTTTTAATGGTATGAGAACGTATTTAATATCGAAATATTACACCCCTGGAGCCGTTACGAAGAAGATGTAGATAGTGGTAGTTTTACTGGTATTCTCAAACAGCCATTTTGCTTTGAATTTTGATTATAAAGCCAAATAACAAATATTCTCAATGCATTTTGTTCAATATTATTAAAGAAAACTGCCTTTTTTACATTTTTTGTGTTGTTCCCGAAGGGTTAGTAATTTTTTGATTGCAATAAAAACTATTTTTTGTATTTTGTGAGCACAGAATCTGCACAAATTTATTTCGGAAATAAATTAAATTTCACATTTTAATAAATAAAAAAAAATTAGTTAATTGGCACAAGGGAATTTATTTATCAACAAAACTTTTAAAAAGTGTTATAGTAAAGTATTTTATTTTCAAATTTTTCTTGTATCAAAAGTTTTCTCAGTGTGTTTTTATTGTAACTCAATATGTTTTAGATGTAAGAATTAAATTTCGTAAGAAATCTAGGTAAAATATGTTTTTTTAAATTTATTTTAAAATTGAACAGATAAATGAAAACTAAATGAAATACACAAGATGAAACAAAATGGAAAACTTAATAATTTGTTTTACTTTTCATTTTTTAAAGTAGTGAAGCTAATATAAATTTAATAGAGTCTTTTCTTCTTCAGAGTAGCATTAGTGCTGAGAAAAGCATGAATTTCAAATTTTAAAATTTAATCTGAGCATGTAATTTCCATTTTAATTTGCGATGTAAATCATAATACATTTTATCAAAAATGTATCAGAAAACTCTTAAACACGGGATAGAATTTTCTGAGAAATCATAATTGAATTAAAGGTATATCATAGAATCCACAAAAGAGAGAGTAAATTTCGATAGTTTCAGTTATTAAGAGGAGGGGAGTGAATTATTTAAGAACTTTCCATTCCCTTAACATGAATTGAATTTAGTATTTCATGATAATGTTCAATTTATATTATAATCTCAGCATTAATTAATAGCTAATCGAGATTGAACAAAAAAAAACAAACATTGTTTTTTTCAAAGATAAAAACTGTACCTTATCCTAGCCTCCGTCCACATACGATCTCTTAGACCGTCTGATGATTTTTCCAAAATACGACGGAAAAAACCATTTGACGTTCAAACACCAAAAGGAAAGAAAGAAAAAAAGAACGATCAGAAAAAAAGGCCGAAAATCATTGCCTTTCCCCAAAAATGCGATGCAGTCGATACTCTTCTATTTTCAAATCCATTTCAAGAGTTTCGAATGGCCTCAAGCATTCCCGGGGAAAATGTATTGTCAATGAATATAAAATGTCTACTTTTAAAATCCATCGCTTTCCACAATTCTTTCCGAGAGCATTCCTTGTCCCTTAACTGTAAAAGATCACGCTATCTTTTCGGCGGAACATTGCCATTTTACAGACTTACCACCGGCGCCTTCTTTCATGCAAAGTATATTGTATGGGTATTATTAGTGTCGAAGTTTATATCCTGGAGGGATGATCGTAAACTCCCAAACAGTCTATGCAAATTCGTAGAGCGTAAAGGCTGGCGGCTTCTCAATCTTTGTAATGTGATAAACGGTAGGGGGGATGGGATAAAACAAAGTTTGTATACTCCTCCTCGATTCGTGCCGACGTTCAAATTTTTCCTGAAATAAGGATTGTTTTTTTTTTTAAAAAAAAAAAGAATATGGTTTCTTTCATAAAAAGATTCTTATAATGAAAACTTTGCATCATAACATTTCTTCACTCTTTGACTGTAGTTGAATATAGATGTCTAGCACTCTGAATACTTGGTTTTTCTGGGAATGAATGTTTCGCTTTTTCCAGTGTCAAATGCTTAAAAGTTTCACTCTAATTTCAAATGCACATATGCAAAATCTAATATTTTCTTTACAGGAGAGTGTGCTGAAAAATCTGAAATTGTCTTAAGGTTCCCATCTACCGGCAATTTTGATTTCGTGAATGTAATGTTAAGGGTACCAGGACACCCGCGGAATTTTGGAACATTAAATCTAAGACTCTTTGTTTTTGTGATATATATCTTTGCAAATTATTCGTAGAGCTTAGATTTTTTTTGTGTGCCTTATAATGTTATTTCAATCTTTCTATCGAATTATAAAAGTAATTTTTTCGTTTAAAAGATTTTTTCCCCTTCTCATTTGAATATGGACATGATTTTTCAGTTATATTTTCATTCAGGTACCATTTTTAAAAATAATATTCCATAAATATACAAAATATTTTGCTCATTGTATAGAAAACTATACACAAAATATAATGAACTTACTTTTTTGATGATATTACTGTATATTTTCTTTGAAAAAATGATAGAACTTCGTAATTTTGAAATTTTTAATTTTTTTTTTCTTTTTTTCATACACAAATTTATTTTTTAAAAATTGGGTATTATTTCGAGAAAAAATATTTTAGTTTCACTATTTGCATAAGTACCTTATATAGAAGTTTAAAAAATATGGAATACCATATTGTATAGTAATTTTCTTTAAAATGATAACTAAATGCAAATATATCTCGCAAAACATTTCCATATTTAAATTAGAGGGAAGGGGAATCTTTGCGAAGAAAAAATTACTTTTATAGTTCGATAGGACGATTGAACTATCATTATACGGCACATGAAAATATCTTAGCTCTACTAATAATTTGCAAAGATATGTATCACAAAAACAAAGAGTCTTAGGTTTAATGTTCCAGAATTCCGCAGATGTCCTGGCACTCTTAATTCTATGGAACTTCTATTACCGTCCTCAAATATTTACCATTCCATCTTTTTCAATGTAATAAAGTGCGTTCGAAAAAAACAATGAAGGTTTCAATTGAATTATATTATTTCTGCGATTTTTAAAAATATTTTAGACCATTCTTTAAGAACCGGGAAACCTATAAAGGAACCTTAAAATAATATAAACATATTTTTATTATGGTAAATGTAATTCTGTAGAAACTTTTATTATGTTTTGCTCTTCCGAGTGCCATTTAGTATTAAAATATATAAAATAGTAAGAATTTGAGGAAAAACTACATTGATCAATGTTAAGTCTAACGATAAATAGATCTTCACAAAACCAATGTTTTATTAAATCACGAACATTCAAAAAAGGTAAGGAAAATTATATTTCTCAATTTTAATTATTCGACTCATATTTTTAAACACATTTATATGTAATTTTTAAGCTGCTTTTCAAAGATGTTATTTTATTGCTGTTATTGGCACTGCATAAACAAGTTATCTCATTCGGTGTTTGGACAAACAATTACTAGTGACGTGCTTTTAATCGAAAAATATTCATTTATTATTAAATAAATTTGTTTTGATGTTCCTGAGATTATTTCCACAAATACATCCGAGTCAAGAGAGAGCTAATATTGTTAAAAATAAATAATAATAAATGTAGGATATTTGAGCCTTGGTAAGCAGCATTGGTTAATAATAAACAAATGGTTCCGACTGACTGATTTAGTTACTGTAACAGTGCCTGAGAATACTTTTAACAATCCGTTTATTTAGAAATACTTTTTTAAAATACAATTTCATATAGTAAAATATTTGTTTTAGAATTTTTTTTATGTTTTATATATTTACATAATAAATCATTTTCAAATGAACATCTGAGATATTTGGGCTTCTATGACGTTATTAAATGATATTTTCTACAATCAGATTTTATTTTTATAGTTCAAATTGCATTAAATTAAATCTGAAACTACAAAACTATTATTTGAGAAAATACACCTTTTGTGACTTTAAACACCATGAATAACTATCGTATTTATTAGTTTCACTCCAAACAAAATGTGAAGCTTTCATGTGTTGCCGACACACCCATGTTTTTCTACTTATATCTCACTTTATAATTACAAAGTTTCTTTCATTTTCTTAACTAATAACTTAATAAATTTACTCAACTTTTAGCTTTAATTTGACTGTTAACTACCTTTTATTTTTAAATTTCAGACAAATAAAAGGAGAATATAAGTAACAATAACAATTTAATAGATATGCTTTTATCATATTACGTCGGTGAGTTTTGCAGTTTACTTTTAGTGTACACGTCACATTCGATTAATTGCATATATCTCTTGAATGCTTCTCTCTTACTGAGGTGTTAATTTAGCAAATATCTTACACAATCATCCTTACAAAGTTCCCTCCACAGACAGGCGATAATACATGCAAAACAACTGTTAAAATATTTGTATATTAAACTGACTCAAAATTTAATATGTGACTCAAAAATTCCGCTTCGTCCCTTCTGGAGCAGGAATTAAGCAACCATATTTTATCTTCAGATATCAGGAGAGCTAGATGCTGTTAACTATTATAAAATGTTCAATTATTGATGAGCCCTTTCAGACCTTCAATATAGTATTTAACTAATAGGTATAGTGAAATCCATGATAATTCTTTATTTTCTGTTCAATAATTTGCATTAACATTTCCATTGAACAACACAGCTCTCTATTCACGATAGACCCATAATTAAGAACTTCAGTCAAACGGGTGGAAGACACAGAAATCGATACACCACTCTTTAAATTTTCTTACAACGCAAAGTGAGAAATTTGAGACCTTAAGGTGATTCGAGTTTTTCTTATCATAAAAATTACAACTATATAGCTGTGTTGCCCCGACCCTTTTATCTGTTACACATTTTCATATTTTGTCCCATTAATGCTTTTGAAATATTACAGCTCTAACAGCAAGCCTATCATTAACTGATTTAATCACGATGGGAATTATTAAGAAAATGTTAGACATTATATATTGCTTTAAACGAAATACGGTAGCTTTCATAAACGCAGTATTTTTCGGATGTCATTATAATCTTTACAAAAAATATTTTATTAAATCTATTAAACTAAATATTTCTTCTATGAATAACAGTATTTCTTCTATAATATGAATATTCAAGGATTGAAGTAAATAAAATTACTTAGAACATAACATTTATGGGTTTTTTTTTTCATTTCAAAATTAATGATTTCTGTTTATTTAAAATAATATTTTTAATTTTAGTAAGAAATATTTTAAAAGATAATATAAATATTATCTTTTTAAATAACATTTTTATTTTTATTTTTAGTAATTTAACATTTCCAATAGCCTTAATATAGTACAAAAGATACATAATTAATAAAAATTCATAATTAAAAAGAAACATAATTTCATAATTAAATTGTATCTTCGAATCATTAGACACACTCTAATTGAAGTCGATTTTTCTAAACAAAAAAAAAAAAAAAACAAAAAAATGTGCATCTTATGGTCCTAAAAATACGGCACATAATTTTCAATAATGGATGACAATGTAGTTAGAGTTTTAGTTTTATTGAAATTTAAGTGTGATTTAAGATACTGTCAATTTGATAAACATATATAACAATAAAACGTGTATAGAAAAGCCAGTAAACACTTGTGCTCATTGAATAGAACATCTAATATTTTTTTTTAAAGTATTTCTACGTTTGTACTAGTGTGACAGTAATTTTATAAAATCTTTACTTGAAAATTCATGAATTGTCAGTTCTAATCTCCAGCGATCTCTCTTCATTCACTAAATGGAATTAAAATTGATGGATTTTGTGTCGAATTAATACAGAAACTAAAATGGAATTTCTGATGGTATGCAATGACGACCAAAAATACTTAGAGATAAAATTATTTGGACTTTTGTAATTTTTTTTTTTTTTTTGTAATTTTGTACTTACAAAGCAAAAAAATATTTAGAAAAACATTTTTAAAGAAATAATATTGTTTTCAATTCAGTAATAATTCAGAATAATTGTTTTCTTTTATTGCGTACAGTGCAAGTTTTTTTTTAGATATAATCGATATATTAAAATGATCGTTCTACATTTTATACATGTTGGTGACTTGTGATACAATGTACGTATAATTTGCGACATTAAAATCTATTAATCTATAAAATAATTTGGATTTACATTTATTAATTTATTTTAATTTATTCATGCTACATTGAAAAAAACAGGAATTGATTTTTTGCTTTAACTTATATGAAATGCATCTAAAAAAAGGAGTTAAGTAAAACTAGTTACAAAAATTATTTTTTCTATATAAAGTAATTTTTCAAATTCTTACCGAAATGCAGGACTTTTTGAGACATTATTTAAGCTTTTATTTTTAAATCATTCGTAATATATAGAAATTCTGTTCGAATCGTTTCGTAAATTTTAATTCAGTTTTAAAATACATGATCTCTGTCAGAAGGGTTGAATGAACAGAATAAAGATTTGTAAAGATATTATATAATATGTGTAACTCAAAAAAAATCCCACAGAAAAAAAAATAATAATAAAAAGTTTCATTATAATTTCAAAAAAAAAAAAAAAAAAAAAAAAAAAAAGAAAATTTTGTTCATTGAAAGAAAAAGTTTTTTCTCTCCTCTAAATGTAGAAATTACAGACATGTGAATGCGTTTTAAAAGTACTATTGCGCAAACATTTTGAAATTTAATGAAATGATAATGATAGAAATTTTTCTAATTATTTATTGAGATAGTTTTTACTTTTTAAATTATAAATCTCTTCAACTTATACATCTGCATACATAAAAAAGCTCATTTATATTTGAAGGGATATTTAATATTTTTCAAATTCAGAGAAGAAAGAGGAAGAAATCAGACTTTATATTTAAATACATGAAAATATTTAAAGAAAAAAAAAATCCCTTTTAATAATAAAGATTAGAAAATGTTGCTATTCAAACATATTTCACTATTTGTTGAAACTTAATTGCAATTCTTATAAAGTAATAAATCATTTAAGCTTCAAGACATACCTAATGAAATAAAATTGAAGTAATTCTCAAATAAGAATAGTTAAGTCAATATGATGCAATTTGTTTTTACTTGATGCAATGCAATTCTTTTGCAATGTGTTTTAACTTTCTGATAAAAACTTTTAAAAGTAATTTTAAAAAGAACGCGTCACTTATGAATTGAGAATTGTACGACTTCCATCACATCTCCTATAAATGCAAAAGATTGTGGTGCTGCCATCTATTAACTCTGAATGCAACAATAATTCAAATTAAAAAAAATCAATTTAGCAGGAGCAATAAGATTTGAAAACAGATTTTACAATAAATTCATTTGATAATTAAAGTGAAATTGGTACAGTTTTTCCGTGTATAATTTTTTAAAAATACCCCATAAATTACTAATTTAATTCTAAATTCCTTTTTTTCCCTTTTCTGAAAAACTTCTTTTTTCTAAAAAACAAGATTTTTGAAATTTTGATATAATTTTCTTAATGAAATAAAAAGAAGTAACATGTAGGTAATTCATTTACTTTAAAGTTTAAAAATCAAACACTTAAAGAGATATGTCAATTTTTAACTTAAAGTAAATGATATGCCAATGCAAATCGTAATAAAAATAACAAATTATAGTAATTTGATATTTTTTAGAATTATTTGGATCATAAATTAAAAATAAAAATAACTGCCCGCAAAATGTTTTGGACAAAGTAAAAATGCAATGTAATTTTTTCTTAATACCTTACTTATAATAATGTATTATAAGAAATAATTCCATTGCTTTTATGCTTTGACCAAATGATTCCTCGGGTCCTGTTACTATTAATATTATTTAAATTCTGAAATAAGGAAATTGATATTGTAAGATTTCAGTACTCTCGATATTTCAAACTTTCCCAAGTTAACACTAAATACATGCTTTTGAAATATGTTCTAAAAAAATTCTCTTAATTCGTCAAATTAGTTTTCTTTCAAACTTTGAAAAAATACGTTTTTAATTAAATAGCGTATCAAATTTATATGCTATGTTAAATTAAACATGTTTTAAACTCAAAAATTGAAACTTTCTCACAATAAAATGCTTCTAAATGAATAATTATAATCGAAAAATAATTAATAATTCATACATTATCTCCTTTTTGTTTCGGTTTCCTGACGTTTTTATATTGTTAAAATAAGTTTATATCTGAAAATCCTTTACAGAACTTAATTTAATTTCTAACAAAATTTATTTTAGCGTGATTAAATGAAAAAAATATTTTGTGAATACACTAGTATAATTGTTAATAATATTAGTATAATTTTAATAATACATTCCCTTGAGAGAAATTAATAAATAGTCTCACAGAATTTAGATTAAGGAATATAAATCAATTTGTATTTTATCTGTATTACTAATCATTGGTTCAGTATAAAGGGGCATTATACACGAAACAAATGCAATCTCTTTTTTTTAAAAAAAAAAATAATCTCACGTGTAATGTACATTTCCGCAGATAAGACTGCCTTCAGATTAAAATAAAAAATATTCTATTTGTGAAAGTTTTATAGTTTTTTGCATATATCTGTCCTATAAGAGAACCTTCATATTATAAACATTTAGATCAGCGATCATCATCTAGATGAAATTTTAGTTTCTTGCATTTGACTGCCCTACATAGAAGCATTTGCCGAATCATGAACTCACATGTATGAGAGACAAGTACGCTGTGACCTTGTGGCCATGATTACGAACTCGTGACCGATATTGTTCACCAAGTCATGGGTTCGAGCCCTGATGCCATTAAAGACAGCAGGACTGATACACGTTAAAATTTGTCGAATCTCCAAGTCGTTCTGTTGGAGGGGCAGGAGAGTTTGGAAATGAAGGTGCAAGCTGAGGGACTTTCCTTGTCAAATGACAGAGTCTCAAAATTACGAAATCCACCGCCAATTACCTCTCATGTTGTTTTTAAGTACGACATTATTAAGAAATCAATCAAATCTATAATTCAATTTTAACATGTTTATTTTCTTGCATCTGGTAGCACTGCCTATAGAAGTATATGTCAAATCTCAAATTCACATGTACCTCTAACAATTCTAACAAAATGTTTAGAATTTCTCATGTTATTGTATGGCATTATAAACGATTTGTTATGCAATGCTGATGACAAAATGGAAATCGATTAGGTACAGAATGGTACACATATTACGAGATATTCAACAACGAAATCGAGGATGTATTAGTGAACTACTTGCTTTGTATGGTGAATTTGAATTTGAAAATTTTGTAGGGTTTTAAATACATTGATGATTAATTTGTTTTGTGATGATTTTAATTTTTGTATATTTGAATGTAATTTTTTTGTATCTGTCTTTGTCCGAGTTTTAGGGCATTTCTTTTTAACTACCATCATATCTATAGAAATATACTGTTATTAAAAATATAAATATATCTTGTAATAATGTGCAAAATCGTCTTCTATTTCAGTCTAAAAATATTTTAAAAAGTTATATTTCTCTTTTATCTATTTTTGAATATCACGCATACATTCAATGTTTTTTTTTTATTTTAGAATCAGAATTCTTCACGCAGAAATTTGATTTGAATGATTTTTAAATACAATTTTGCTTATTAAATAAGGATTACTAGAAGTTATATTTTTGTTATGTAGACAAATATAAATTTTACCAAGCGGTGTTTTTAATTTTACCAAATTATACAATTCAGGATAATTCAGATTGAATGAGTAATTCAAAATCACATTTGAATTATTTTTCTTAGAAATAACATTTAAGACATTAAATTTCTAACTTATTATTATTATTATAAATTGTTCATTAATAATTTATCACTGGTTATTAATAATTAAACATTAATTTCTCCATTGGAAATTAGTTCTATAATCTTTTTTAATACTGTTTAAACATAAATAATTTTTAATTATTTTATTTTTTAACCATCTGATAATTTTAGAAATCTCTTTACGTATAATTGCTAAATTAGAATAATTTTAATTTAATTTTGAGACAATATCTTAAATAGAAATGTAATACATTCATGCCTAAGAAAACTAGTACACACTAATCTTGTTTTTGAATTAAGATAATTTAAGAAGTTATATTAAAGATTCGATGTTAAATGATATCAAATATTTTTAGTGTACATTTTTGCAAATACATTGAACCTAGCAGTAATAAACAATACATTTTTTACAATATTTACTCCCAGGTGGAGAAAAATTCAGAAATCACTTTATTATTCTAGTAGAAGCAAAAGGGAATATTTTTGTTATAGATTATTCTTTTTTAATTTAATTGTAACATTTAAATATGATGATGGAAACACGATTGAATTTTATAAATAAATTGACAACTGAATTAAACTTAAAAATATTATTATTTTATTTTTAGATTTTTCAACATTGTTTTTTAAGCCAATTTTACTACATGATAACTAATAAAATATTGAATATTAGTCAGATTCTGACATTTTGATGTGTGTATATTAAATAATATTATGTTTTAGGACAGTACTATTCTGTTTACTACTTCTATATATACTAATAAATGAATTTTCATCGATTTATCGTCAGATCCTTTTGTAGGCCTTTCATGCGAATTTAGCATTGTTTCGATAATAGTTATCTACATTAAAGAACTCCTGAATTTGACTTAAAAGTACACTATCAAGAAATTATTCAATTTTTAATATACATTGGAATATAAGTACCTTTTATCATATTTCTCATTAACCATAAAAATGTATAACTTTCTAGACATTCTTGAGTGCTATTAGATAACCTACTGAGAAATCAATTCAGTGTTTTTTTTCTAGAAACTCGCAGGAAATCCAATGAAATTCTTAATCATTTTTATGTTCATCAAAAGCTTTTGCAGATTTCGATAAAAAGTGTAAGTCTTTATTTGAAATGAACATAATTTCATAATAATAAATAAAGGAAGCTCTGAACTTAAGTTTGCCGAAGTTTCTTTCTCTCAAAATCAGCGACTGTATGTAAAAATTGTAATATTTCCTACAGGAGTTCTCAACTCAACAAATATCTCTCGTATACTAATTTTTCATTTTTTTTCTTTCGAATGTCTAGCATAAAAATTTATAAATATTTTCTTAAACTGTGACATCAGACTATTCCTAGTCACTTCTTGTGTCATAGCTAAACTCAATGTATTAACACTAAAAGTCAATAAGTCAATCAAAGATACGTTAGACAGGTACACACTGTATTTATTGACTAATTTCTAATATAACGATAATTATAACAGGCTCACCCCAGATAATACCCTAAATATATTAACTCGATCAACCAGTAATAATCTAACGGATTCTTACCACTAATGTCAACCTGAGGCTGTCTTGACTTCTAACGTTCACGAAACAGCCGTTAACTTGTAATAATTCTTGGCTCCGACTTCGACTCTGGAATAATTGCAAAACGCTAGAACCACTCGACCTCTCGAAGCTGAATTTATATATTTCCTATCTCCCTTGCTTCACTTCATTTCTACCTGCTTGTGATTTGCATATTCACGTTTCATTTTTTGGTTGGGGAAAGGTTGTTTAGCAAAATCAATCAATCTTAATTAAAAGTCCCCAAAGGTTAGTGAAGAGAAAACCGCGAATAGCCGAACGTCACAAAATGACATCGCTATATAAAGTGTATTACAATATATTACAGCATAATTAATGTATCTCATTTCCATATCAACAGGAAAAAAAACCTATACTCGAAAAAATTTTCAAGTTTCATTTTAGATGTTATGTAAGTTGGAGATTATTTTAATTTTTCAGAAAAATCTTTCTTTTTATTATTTAACATTTTTTATAATAATATGTGATCAAAACAACAATTTACAACGGAAACTGTAAAAAAAGAAGTTCGTTTCATTAAAGTAAAATAAAACTAGAGAATTAATTTTATCTTTAAGCATTTTCTTATGATTTATATTAAACAAATAATTGTTTCCGTGTTTATGTTTAATATGTACAGGAAATTCCCGTATAACACTGTTGTTATATTCTTAAAAATGCCATTGTTGTATGAATCCATGTTTTATGAAACAAAAGCTTGTAAAAAATTTAATTAGGCTTGAAAAATTAGAAAGCTATGCAGCTGTATTTTCTTATAATTAGGCGAATTGTATTTTGAAATTTTTTTATCAATAGTATTAATTACTAACATATATTAAATAATATTTCTCTTGTCATCACTACAATGCACCATTAACCAAGGACATTTTTTGACGAGATACTTTCATCCTCCGAACATTTTTTCAGTATCATCTTAAATAATATACTCTACACTCAATTTCAAACAATTTATAATTTAGATTGTTTTTTATTTGAGCAAATTTAATAATAAATTTCTGTATATGATGCTAACTACTTGTGAAGTTCTATCTTGAACTTTATGATTCTTTAATGGAAGATTCGTTGTTTATGAAATGTAATTCCAACCGATCGGCATATAGATTCCAAGGAAAAATTTCCAATGATATATCTCGCGCACTTAAAACCTTCGTGCCGTGTTATTCATTGAACTCCCTATTCTTTCGAATTTTGCTGTTAGAAATTTTCAACGTGCTATGGGGATTAACCTAATTATCAAATCTTGTTAGAAAGAGGTTTTGGAGTTCTTTCTTGAGCCCTATGATACTTTCAGTGAAATGGTCTTTATTTAGGAAATTTATCTCCAACTGTTCGAAAAACAGGCTTAAATGAGAACTCTCCAATGTGTGTGTTTGTTGTATTTTGAGCATTTATAGCTCTTATTTCGTTCCGTATTGTAGAGGCTTCCCCGAATTTTGAATTTTATTCGTAAAACTTTAGCGATGAAGTTTTCTTCCCTTCAAAAATCCTGATGGACATTTCCTGAACGCTACTTAAATCAAACAACTCAACTTCCAGATACGTAGAGCAAAGTTCAGGTATAAATTGAGGTGTAGTGAGAAAGATTAGTAGGAGAAGACAAAAAGATAGAAGAATAGTGAAGTTACGGTATTAAGAACAGTATTAACGTGGTGTGCGTGGAAGTCTTCTGGTGTGTATAGAGGATATGGTGATATTAGGACTCAATGCTGTCGGAGCAATAGAAGAAGATACTCGCCTCTCATTCTGGTAAGCGTATTCTTTTATAGATTATAGAAGTTGTTAGTACTTATGGAAAGGGACTTTACTAAGGAGAACATCCTCATTTGAGGATTAAATAAAGATATCGTAGACATAAATGACTATTTTAGTAAATTGTTTTATGCTTGAATTCAAGTTGAAATTTATTTAAACTTTCAGATGACAAACGAGACACGTTACAGAATATCATCACGAAACTTGCGTGAATCAATCTAATTATCATCAAATTATGTTAAATTGAAATCATGCTTTAAGAGGCTGCATTGTTTAAGGGGTTTACTCAATTTTTCAACCATGTAATAGAAGTACCGTGTTACACAGATGTTACCCGCATGCGATGTTACCTGCATACTACTTTTTATCCTGTTTATAGATTCATTATTAGCTTGATATTAATGAATTTGCTAGCTTTACCTAGCATATAGCGATAATGCACTTTACCTAGTGCATATTTAAAACATCTAATTGAGTTCACAACGATTAAAATTACTTAAAACTTCTTTCTGAACAGTACTAACACATATCCCGCGTTGATACTAATTACGCCACTTTTTAACTGAAAGACCGTGAGAAATATCTAATGTGCAAGATTGTTAATATCTATTTCATGCCGAAAATTGCTTAAATCTAAGATAGCGACTTATAATAATAATAAGTCTGAGGTGTTGTGTGAGATCTTAAATATCAGGCTTATGCTGTTTCTGGAAATTTTCTCCCCGAGTTTTGAGAAACTCTGACACATCGCAGAACTTTAATCCTCCTTACGAGATAATCCTTTCCGGACATTTCGGAAAAGCAACACAATTTGTGAATGATAATCCGGTGAATACCGTCTTAAATAAAGAGAGATATGCAAAAGTGCTGGGTACATTCCCAGACTTATTTCTGGATTTTAGAAGCATTTTTTAGTAAAAGTGGTGCAAACATTATATTTGTTTGGTTACATTAAAATCCCTTAGGCTAATTAAAAATCAATATGCGTTAATTGGTTTTTTAAAACATAGAATTTAATTCATAGATGGATCAACTGGTTGCAAGTATTGCAACAGAATAAATCTTTTAAAACTTTAGATACATACTTGATTTTAATTTGAAAAATTATACTGTCAAAGCAATGTACAAGCATTAGTAATACTATGACCACTATTAATTTTTTAAAAGACATTTTCTTCAATTTTTATATAATTTTGAGACATATTGAACTAATTCCTAAATTTGAGTTCCAACAGTCTTCATCATTACAAATTTCTTTAATAAAATTTAATCATTTCTTTCTGATCAACAATATGTCCACAAAACTCATATAACTATCACAAATTCATTACATGGTGTCAAGCATGGCACTTCTTTATTTAAATGTAAGTCTTTCAACGTTAATTCGCTTTCCTATATTCATGGATATTCACATCGCTCGGCTCTGTTATGGAAGTTATCTTCCGCTAGATCTTTGGTTATTGATGATAAACTCGTGATAATCTAGCCAATTATTTCTTCCTGCGGTGGAGCATATCAATTGTAGAAAAGCTGAGCCAAATATTCCTTCTCAGTTTCTATACCGATGAATTTCGCTCTTCACTTCCGAATGTTTATTGATCTTATTCCCAAATTTTGGTTGAAAATTATAACTGTGAAAAACCCTTTTTATAAACTGAAATATTATATTTTAATTTCAATTACATGCTCAATTTAATTTTATTGGAACCTTCTAAACAAGGACGCTACAATTTCCACAACACCACAATGGGAATCATAAGGTATTAGATAAAATATTTTTAAATTAATCGAATTTTTTTTATTTTGAGGCTCTTGTTAGGATTTTATTAAAATTCAATTAGAAAGTATTTCAAAAAATTATTAGTTTTTATCGCATTTTATATCGTATCATTTTCAATGGAAAGTTGTAATTAGTAGGAAAAAATAAGCATCTTTATGCAATATTTATCTAATACGTCAATACATAATTTTACATTTGTCTTCTTCACACAAGCAGGTGTTGGTACTTTTAATTTAAAATAAAACTTTCAAAGATTGGATGAAATGCGAAATTTATAAAATTTCACAATTGTAGAAGGGAAACCATACTAATTTTTTTTAAAATTTTTTTTCCAATTAAAGGTGAAGCTTTTTTATTTCTGTGTTACTGGAAAGAAAAATTGTATTAAAAACTGCAAAAGTTTAAAGTTAAACCTAGAATTCAGGAAACAGAATTTACGAAGAGAAAGTTATATTATCAAATTAGAAAAAGAAGTTAACTTTTTAAAAGCCAATAATATGGCTTTATTGTCCGGCAGGATAAGAAAAAACATGCATCAATTTATATAACTGTGTACCAAATTAACAAACGATAATTAAATTAAAAAAAAATGTTCCAAGTAATATTTCGCAAAGAAAAGATTTAGCATCCCAAGGTGCTAACGTTTTCAAAATAATTAAAATAATTATTAAATTACTCAATTAAATATTAGAATTAAAGTAAACGATGAAATATTGAAATGGACAATAATATAAGCTACATGTAGTTAAAATGAATGTAAACGTTAAATATTGCTAAACTGAATACATTTTAAGCTAAAGGTAACTTAAATTAAAGGAAAATATTAATTATTAAACTGAATATATTTTTAACAAAATGAATAAAATTATCCGAAATTCTATTAGCAGATTTAGATACCCAAGACGTGCCTTTTTTATAATTATTAAATTGCTTAATTAAAAGTTAACAATGAAATGAGTTAAAGTAAACAATGAAACATCGAGAAATGGACATAAGTAAACTTTTCCGATATTAAAATTAAAGGAAACGATAAATTATTAAATTGAATATACTTAAGCTAAATGTAATTAAAGTTAAAGCAAAATATAAATTATTAAATTGAATATTTTCTCAGCGATATGTAATAAAAATTAAAGGAAATTATAAGTTATAAAATTGAATATTATATCAGCTAAATGTAATTAAAATTGAAGCAAACGATAAAAAATTTAAAAGTGATCTGGTATGCCAATATTGATCCAACTAAAACAATAGTCCCTTGGGTGGTTTTTTTAAAATGAAAGGAAACTTTAAATTGCTAAATTGGATATATTTTATGCTATATAAAATTAAAATTCAAGCATATAATAATTTATTACGCAGAATATATTTCAAGATAAATGTAATTAAAATTGAAATGAAAGATAATTTGTTAAATTGACTATAAAATAAGCTAGACGTAATTAAAATTAAAACAAACAATAAATTATTAAAGTGAATATATTTTAAGCTAAATGGAATTAAATTTATAGATACTTGAATATAATACAAGCACATGAAAAACAATTAAAGCGAACGATAAATTGTTAAAATATGTATATTTAAGCTAAAGTTAACTAAAATTAAAGGAAATAGTTACTTATTAAACTGAATATATTTTAAGCTAAATGTACTTAAAATGAAAAAATAAATGGTGGATTGTTAAATTAATTGTAAAAGAATAATGAAAAATTTAACAGCAAGCCTATGGATAGAACCGTAAAATTGAGATATTTGAACAATATCCTAGTTAACTGTTAAAATTAGCAAGTGTTTATATTTAACATTACAACCAAAAACATTATTTATAATGTAAAAGTATACAGAACAATTTAACATTAAGTCTATGGATAGAACTGTAATATCAGAAAACAGAACATGGTTATAAAAATTCTAATTTAGGTATTAAAAAATTGAAAATTGATCTGATACACCAATTTATAGCCTATCGAAAACAATAGCCCCTTGGTGACTAATAAAAGAGCTATTTACTAGCATATAGTATATATAACACTATTATACATTCCAGTAGTTTCATTTATGAAATTCGAATAAGAAAATAATTGCTTAGAGAACAATTTAGAAATAGTACTTCGCTAATGCTGGATACTTTGAAATCTTGTAAATTTTACTCTAATTATATTTTCCAAACAAATGATTTTTAGATTAATGTCTGGAATTGGGTGTCCCCTAGGCTATTGGCGACTTTTGCGAGCGATAATGAACTAAGCGTGGCGATTTAAGTTATGGTAACCCTAAGCATGCTCAATGCTTAAGTCACGCACAATTGACGACCTATCTAAGAAGTCACCACGTTTCGTTGCCAATCGCCTAGGGGACAACCTGTTCCCGACTTTAACCATTTTTTTTTACCTTAATTACTTTCGTTAATTGGATTATTTAATAATTTGAAAGCATTCATAATGCTAATTCTACTTAAATGATTTCCCTATCCAAACATTCCGGCCAATGGAAAAAAAAATTCTG
>BMAW01086841.1:0-11621 GCA_019974015.1 Nephila pilipes
TGTTGTGCTTCGATTCAGTTGCATTGCTGTTCTCCCGGTGGTACAGTGGAGTTTGGAGGATGACAACAAGGTGTGTCGTTACATCAGTGAGCTAGAATGGTAGATCAAATCACTAATGTGCATCTGTGTTGTAGCCAGGCTGAATGTATTATTCATTTATTACCTGAGTGGAAACCCATAATTGTCATTGGATTATAAATGCTGAATACTATCAGTGCATGCGATGAAACAAATGGATTTTTCATGAGATAATTTATGAAAATAGGCCAAATCTTAAGATCCTAAGGATACGCTAAATTTGGTGAAAATGAACACTCTTTCTTTTCACGGAATCATTCATCATTCTTTTTGAAAGATCAGTTATGCATAGTCTCAAATGTCACTTTGAACAGTGTGCCTGCAGTTGTTTTCTATGGGGTGATTGTTATTAGATGTCTCTAGAATAATGTGGTGAAAGGCGAGGACGTTCTTTTCGATTACAGAGTTTGCTTAGAATATTCTCCCTCCCCATTCCACTTCCAGGCATTTCTTGTGATAAATTAACGGGCGTACACACTCCTGTGGGCTGCTCCCGGCACCTGGCGCCCAGACATCAAGGAGCTGCGTTTTCCAGGACAGGTGGTGGTTCATTTCAGGAAGATTGAGTTCCAGACCAAGGTCAGGAGATGAGTAAATTTTTCCCCATCGCCCTTTCATCAATGCGATCTCAAATTGTACATTCAGATAGGCCATTTCAAATATTTTGCAAATGTTTTAAAATCATCAGTTTATTTTTGGAAATTTTTATTTTATAAAAGTAGTTACTTTAATTTTTCTGTCTAGAATAATAGCGTTAAAAATCCACAACATCAGTATTACTGGACTGAATTGATTTTGTTTTCGATTCAGTCCTTGAGTTCCCTGATCCTTGGCTACTAAGCCAAATGTTTAAAGGGGTGAGGCGTCTCGTCAGACTGGGGTCTCCTTGGGTGTGGTGGTGATGTGGAGAGGTGCCAGCTCAGGTTTCATCCTCGTCTATGTGCGTGGTTTCTGAGTTCAATCGCCAATAGCCCTCATGTTGCTTCGTGTTAATAAAACTAAGCTAAAAATTAATAAAAACCCTTCTGCAGACTGCCTTTTCTGCATAGAAAACAGTCATCAGATGTTGCAAAATGGAGTGTAAAGGGATGAAGCAGCTCCATGGTAGGGATCCCCGCTGGTGTTTCTAGGTTAGAGTGACATGCGTGAGCAATGTCCCACCAGTTCATAACGCTTTCTCTTTGTGTGTTGTCCCAAAATTGCCATTGGAAGCATATTCACCATTCAGATAGTCTTTTGAGCCACACTGACAAATTGCACCTTTATGAAGGTCAAGAAAATAATCTTCTTGACCTTTCAGCAATTTGACTTGCAGTTCTTTCGGAAGCTAATAGTTCTCATCTCATTTCTGGCAAAGACCGATAAAAATAATGATCAATCTTACCGTTTAAAATCTTTATAATGTTCAGTTGAAATATACTCTGATTTTATTACAGCTATCTTTGGGTGGTCGGCGGCCATATGCACTGAGGCCTCAGTCTTTTCTTCACTAGTTGCCATCTTTGGTAAACTGTGACGCTCCACGGATACCTGGCAGTCCTTCTCTATTTTCGACCCTCTTTCTTGTCTTAATTCTTATTATTATTTAATTTCTTACACTGGATCACAGCAATTCAGATCTGGCTTTGCCTTGTTGCTGGCTCCGTTCCGATTTGGCTCTTGCGCTATTACAAGCACGTCACTCTATACCTCTGTTTAACTCTGCGTAGTCTGGCTCCATAGTTACAAAACCATGTAACAACATTGTCTAATTTACCGTTATTCTCCTTTTGTTGATTATTTGGTCATCCACTAAAAGGTGTATTTATCCTTTATTAATTCTTGAAATTGTGATACAGGGGTTAGATGTACAGCTAATCTCTGATAAATCTTGAAATAATCTGCAAGAAAAATGAAACTGGGTGTGTCATTTTCGAAATGTGCGATTCATGTTCAGAGCAGTTCGTCATTGAATCATCGGAAACATTTTAAAATAGCGTCTGTCCCTCTCTCTCCACTCCATGTTTAGTCAGGTTATACATTCGTCTGTCAGTCAGTTCTGATGGCGGATGTGGAGTTACCTGCTTTCAAATTTCGATCTCGTCCTTGCCCCGGGTTGAAAATGATAATCTTCACAATGATCAGTCAGCACATTTCTCTCGCCCAGCCGGATTTTTGTCTTCTCTTTGGTAGAAAGTTACTATTGCTTCTGATTAGGGGACTTGGTGGTTATAAAGATTCCTACTCGGCCCCTACGCTTTTTTTGTCCCACGTTTTTAGGTGCGGAAACATTTGACTTATTTTCCTCGATTTCTAATTTCTCTCATTAGAGTGTTTATTTTATTTTGCAAAGGATACTCCACGGATATTTCCACGATGTCAATAAAATGCAGAAGGGGGAGAGTGTTAATGTCTGCATTTAGATCCTGATCACATGAAAAAGATTATGTGCAAGATTTCATAAAAAAAAACTGTGGTGAACCGCGTGTTAATGGACGCCTAGTTAATGGGGAACTATATGAATATGAGTGGTGGTTTCTTTACTCACATTCGCCTGGTTCAAAAGCACAAAGACTTTTTCACATTTTGAAAGGCGCTCAATCAGTTGAAATTTTCTAATCCGATTTTTGGATGACAATACGGATGAGTTAGAATAAAAAAAATCCATTGATTACTGATCATTAAAAATTCAATTTTTACGCTACATTTCTCCCAGATCGTCGATAATCGTTTAAAAAATTCTAGCGTTGACTTTTCATTTAATTACATTGTAGAACTTAATTGATTCACATAACCTAATAGGCAGAAATTTTTTTGTATTTATTTCAGACGCTAAATTAATAACGTCAAATAATAAAAGGATTCTTAAATATAATATAATAGAATTCAGTTCAATCTGCCTGTTCTTTTGCTCTTAAAGTACAAGGTAAAAAAAGTTATGGCCAAGTGTTGAAGTTCGAAAGAAAACCATTTCGAAAACTCGTTTCTTGGTGATTCTTAATTTTAAATTTCACCCGGTCTTCCACTTTTCTTCTTCTTTTATCTGAACAGTTCTCGTCTGATATATTTCAAATCCGTCTGACTGTTTGTTGATGTTGCTTCAACCGTGGTGTGGGTATTTTCGCTTCTTTCAGTTCATCTTGCCAGGAGATATTGGAGGTGAGTGAGGTTAAGATTTTTTTTTTTTTTTGGTTGTTTGGAATGCGCTCTGTTGTGCGCTCAACCTTCAATCTCGATTGGAATGAGTCGATAATGAAAGTGGATTAGTGCAGAAGGAAAAAAAATTGCAAATTGTATACAATAGCGGTCAGTGAGTAGCGCTGATAACTTATGTATGATATGAGTCAGCGGCTTTTAATCTCGGTAGACGTTTCGTTGGATCTGAATTCTGTTAACCCGTGTGGTGACCGAGTGTGAATGGATAAGTCCCATTCTAGCTCATGCATGTCGTAAGAGGCGACTAAAATGGGTACCAGTGACTGGGGGTTTAGCCGGTCACCCTGCCCCTGAGGATTATATCAGGGGTCGCAAGGGCTTACCGTCTTTGGGCAGGGACGAGAGTGACCCCGAGGTACTATGGTAATCTTTTCCTTTCCCGTGGGGTTGTCTTTGATAAACACGGGTGATGCACTCCCGGGTTACCCTAGAAATCAGTGGCCGCGGTAGCCTAGTGGTTATGGCTTCGGATTCGTGGCCGACGGTTTTCGTTCAGTCATGGGTTCAATCCTTGGCCGCTAAAGACGCCTTGTAGCCGGGGCTGATGCACGTTAAATCTGTCGGGGCCCTAAGTCCTCCCTTTGTCGTGCAAGTTAGGAGAGGGGGTAGCCAGCTCAGGTGTCGTCCTCGTCACTTGAGACCCGTGTGGTGACCGGGGATGACAGAATAGTCTCACTGTAGCTCATGCATGTCGTAAGAGGCGACTAAAATGGGTGCCCAGCGTCTGGGGGTATAGCCGGGCACCCTGCCCCTGGGGATTATATCAGGGGACCTCAGGGACTTGCCTTCTTCAGGTAAGTACGGGCATCATGACCCCGAGGCACCTTAGTGATCTTTTTCTTTCCCATGGGGTTTGCTGTCTTTGGTAAACACGGGTGACGCACTCCCGGGATACCCTAGCGATCCTTCTCTATTTTCGACCCTCCTTCTCGTCAACCATTTTTACCTTTTTTTCATCTTCACGTCTAGACTACAGTTTAATCTTGTTTGGCGCAGCATAGCCAGATCTGGCTCTTGCGCCAATAAACTTAACATTCACTCACTCACTCACTCCTCGTCACTTGAACGTGGTTCGAAATTACGAGGTCCGTCGCCAATAGCCCTCGTGTTGCTTCTAGTGCGACGTTAATGTAAACTAAACTAAACGTACCCTAGAAATCCATCTGTTTTTTTAACCTTTTTTTCCATTTTTTCAAATGTCTAGATTAGTTTTACACTCACTAACTTACCGTATTTGACTTATTTTATTAAATTTTAAACATGTGGATTCTTTCCCCCTCATTCTTAAATTTTTTTCATTACTAAGAAGAAAAAAAAGATTTACTCTTTTCTCAATAATTGATTTAAAGTCTTTGCTGTCTCTGAAAGAGGGCCTCTGGCTCAGTGTTTGTAGACGAAGAGAGAGAGAGGGGGTGGGGTGCATTCCTGTAGAAAAGCACCCCCGAAAAATATGAATTTTATTCTCAGAGTATCTAAATTATTTTTTAAAAAAGATATTCATTTTTATAACTTGATAAAAATTTATCAATACTTGAGCAGTTTTAAATCGCAGAAATAAGACTGATACAGCGTATTACTTACTTTTCACCAAGTGATGATTCTAAACTACAAAAAATTGCTTCTTTCGTATGGGAATAACTAAAAAAAATTTCTGTGTACGCTCACAGAGTGGATTTTTTTAAGTTTGAAACACACAACGTTAATCATAACCGCACAATATCAAAATTTCCGAGTTATAATAAAATAGGGTTTTCTGAGATGTTCCGGATCATTTACTTTCAAATTCTTATTAATTGCCAGCGTTTGCACAATTGCACCAAGATTTTAGACAGCATCCACCCGTATCATCCTCTCCCGCATCATTTCTTTGTGTGGGGGGGCAGTAGTGCGCACACCCCCACTCATAACTTGTTCCATTAGGTGGAACAATTAAGCTAATGACCCAGGCCGGGAGGAGGTTCGTGGAGAAATGAGAGGTTGGCACTTTCTGTGCGCTGCCATCGATTCGCTTCCCGCCGGGAATTAGGTGCGAGCATGGAAAGGTTGTTGGGCGAAAACATAAATCGCGTCGATCGAAGAGAAAGGGAGGACTCTCCGCGAAAGAAATGCTCCAGCGTTAATCCCTCGCATTACCGTGGACTTATTTTATGGACCCCCCTCCTTCCCCACTGATTTAAGGCCTGTCTTCACTTAATCTTACACTCAACACATTTTTAGACTTAAAAAAGTGGCCGCGGTAGCCTAGTGCGGACTCGCGACTGGTGGCTTTTCGTAGAGTCATAAGTTCGAGCCTTGATGCCATTAAAGACCCACTGTGTAGCCGGGGCTGATACACGTTTAATCTGTCGGATCCCTAAGTCCTCCCGTTTGCGTGTGGCCGCGGTTGCCTACTGGTCATGGTTTCCGACTCGTCGCCGGCGGTTTTCGTTCAGTCGCGGGTTCGAGCCTTGGCCATTGAAGACTTGTCGAGTAGCCGGGGTAAAGCACGTTAAATCTCTCGGGGCCCAAAGTCCTCCCTTTGGCGTGCAAGTTTGGAGAGGGGGGTGCCAGCTCAGGTGTTGTCCTCGTCTCTTGACCGAGGCTCAAAATTACGAGGTCAGTCGCCAATAGCCCTCGTGTTGCTTCCAGTGTGACGTTAATAAAACCAAACCTCCCATTGGTGTGGTGTGCAAGTTTTCAGAGGGAGGTGCCAGCTCAGGTGTCGTCCTCGTCACTTGATCAAGGTTCCAAATGACCAATAGCCCTCGCGTTGCTTTAGAGCGACGTTAATATAAAACTAAACTCCACAATCCCCCGCATGTCTTGGTAACCTTGAGTTCGATGATTTTGTGTAACGAATTATCGAATCGTCAGTACCGGAAGTGTTTAGGGAACTCCAAATTTCTTGTAAAGTTAAAGAATAAATAAAATTACAAACTAGAACATATATTACTAATGCACGTTTATTTTTAAGTCGTGATTTTGTTTTCGCTAAGACATTAACAACTTCAGAAAATTACAACTTTTTGCAATTTCTTTTTCGATGCTCGATGTAGAAGCGTTCTGCGCACACGCTTGACTAAAAAGGTGGGGATATTGGGGAGTTCACCGAATCAAATAAAAACTAACCATTCGCATCACCAAGAATTAGTTTGAGATTGTCGAAATTCATAAATCTACTATAATAACATTTACAATAAAATGAACTTCACGTCGTTCTGACAACGATGTAGATGTATTGTTAACTTTTTAAGTGCGAGAGAGTACACTATTTTAGTTCTTGATCGTGTTGGGGTCCCTTCAATCGCGGAATCCCGGTGCATAGCATCCGTCGCAACCCCCCAGATGACCGGCCCTGCGAATATAGCATAAATATGTGTATGCTAATGTTACCCTCGAACCATACCACATGGTTCAATTTTCAGTGGGTTATTCTACGTGAAAGGGTTCGTCTTAAGGCTCCCGTCTACCTGCCATTTTGATTTCGTCAGCTTAATGTTGATCCTACGGAATTTCGACTTTAATTCCACTTCTTTACTATTTGATCTATTCGAATGCAATAAAGTGCATCCGAAAGAGCAAATAATGTTGAAGGCTTCTGCTGAATTACTTTTTTTGCCTTTGATTTTTAAAAAATATTTTTTACCTCTATTTTAATGTTTCGTTTGGGAGGTTTCCGGTCTTTTAAAAAAATATTTTTTTTAAAATCGGAAGAAAAAAAGTAATTCCGCAGAAGAATTCGTTATTTTTTGCTCTCTCAGGTGCGCTTTATTGCATTTAAATACATCAAATAGTAAAGATGCGAGAATTAAAGTCGAAATTGCATAGGATTAACACTAAGCTGACGAAATCAAAATGGCCGGTAGACGGGAGCCTTAAGTGTTTAAAAAATACGGCAGGTCAATTTGTCATTTTATTTATTTCATTTTTAATTCCTTCCTTTTAATTTGGTTATGCAATCATTCTTTGGTGCATCCAGCAAAACTTGAATTTGCTTCTTTCTCTGCCTCTTTATGTTCAATGTCCGAATGCACCCAACCACCTTCTCGTGTTGTCGCGTCCAAAGGTTCTTTCGAATCCTGCGGTAGCAACTGGACTACACCAGATTTCAACTCTTCCTCTCTCCTCCGAGCGGTTTTTCCTAGTTTAGAGTCCATTTCTCTGGAATCAATGTCGACTTGCAACATCTAAAAACACCGATTTGCCCCAAACAGCAGATAATCAATATTTAGGTTCAACTATGCTTTTTTTTCCCTTTCTTATTTGCTTTAGAAAAAACATAAAAACTTTGAAGGTCAGAGCAGTGTTTTTGATGTTACTCTTTCTTCCGAATTATGCTTCTGTTTTTTTTTTTTTTTTTTATTTTCGTAGTATCTTTATTATCAAAAGGGACATAGTTTCAAATATTTTATATGAACATTATATGGTGATGTTATGGTTTTATAGGAGCATTTATATGGTGTGCATATAAAAATTGTTCTGGAATTTCTTGACGAAAATGACACAATTTTTTTCAGATAAAACTACTTTGTTTTTTTATAACTGCAAACATTTTTAATCGTCTTATAAGAACTAGGAACAGAGTAAACGTATTTGTTGGAGAAAATCGTAAAAAAATATTTTTGAAAATTTATTTAAGCTTTAAACCTCACTCTTTTTTTTATTATTATTTTGTTGTAAAGTCGCGATAACACACTTTCGACATTAAAAATTACTTCAAAAGTTAATCTCTCGTAATATTTCTTTTTATTTGTGCTTGAAGAATAATCGGAAAGATTATGAAATCCAAAATATTATAAATCAAGTTTATGCGAAATTAAATTATCCATTACATATATTTTTTAAAGGACATTTATTGTAATTTTATCGCTAAAAACTGTCGGATGCCGAGATTCTCAAAACCTTTTCAAGTAACGCGGAATTGCCCTTTGCTCCATCTTAAACACGACATTTAGACGCACAAGTTAAGGTGTTTAAGTTAAATTACGCAAATTTACGCGATTTTCTCAGTTTTTCTTCAAATATATTTGTTACGATTTTTTTTTTTTTTACTCGTTTCATCTGCGGGAAAACTTTTCGGGATTCTTAACCCCTTCGGGCTCTTATCCAAGATATGACTGAAAATATTGAAACTGAACTTTGGATCTGCACTTGCCCAGGATTGAATTAAAAGTAATTAAAATGGGGAATAACTCCATTAAAGTCAGACGAGCAATAACTGATGAATTAGAGAATTTATGCATAGTAAAATTTGAAATATTTAAGAAAATTAAATGCTTTAGGATATGGCCTTAGAAGGGAATGTAAATGCCTTCACACATACATCCTCTTCTTGTTGAAGTGAGTTTTGTGTGGAACCATTTCCGTTTGGCGTCATCGGCTGTCTCTAATTTAGTGGCGGGTCTCGTCGATACGTGCGTAGTAGCCGGAATATCACTGGTTGTGATTTATGTGCAATTAATTAGACTCACAGAAGCAAGTGTTTGCGTGGGTGGCATACCCAACCAGTAGCTCTAGGCTGTTCTGCCATCTGGTGTTCCAAGTCCTGGATCATCACTTCGGCGTTGAAATGGTTTCGATCCCGTGGAAGGAGGTGTTCGCGATAGCCTAGTGGTCATGGCTTCGGATTCGTGGCCGACGGTTCGATCCTTGGCCATTAAATACCCGCCGTGTAGCCGGGGCTGATACACGTTAAATCTGTCGGGGCCCAAAGTTCTCCCGTTGGCGTGGTGTGGATGTTAGGAGAAGGGGGGGTGCCAGCTCGGGTGTCGTTCTCGTCACTTGACCGTGGTTCAAAATGACGAGGTCCATCGCAATAGCCCTCGTGTTGCTTCTAATGCGACGTTAATAAAAACTAAACTAAAATCTCGAATGATTATTTTTCTTTCCTATAAGGTTTATTGTCTTTGGTAAATATGGCAATGCATGGTTAATCCATCGTTTAGCATCGATGGACCACCGCGATTTATCGGGGTCCGAGAGTATCATGAACGAGAGGACAATTTGAGGATTGCTCAATAAGTCCTTAGAAAATCCAGGAGATGGCGCTCGAAGCATTGAAAATGATTTGTTTTTAGTCAGCACATGACTCACCAGACAGCTGTCTCAGTCTCAGTTATTTCCATCTCATGGCTTCGTTTTTAATCTCGAGTGAAGCAAGAAACTGGTGTTTATTTAGAGAAATAGGAAGAAAAGAAGTGAGTGGTGATGAAACACTTGTGTTTAAAAGGCTTTACACCGAGAGAGATCGAAGCTGAGTTGGATGAAGTTCATGGCACATCTCTGCTTCTATCATTGCAGCTGTATGCAATTGGGTAAATAACCTTAAGGTATCCGTACACCTTTAAAGCGTCATTTTTGTCAAAGGTATCCGATTTTCTAATTTTAATGTCAGTTTAAAATGTAAACTCTTTTCTTTCTAATAGTGTTTGAATTTTATTTAAACCTTATTTAGAGCTTAAGTTACGGGGATTTGAATTTTACTCGGTAACTATTTTTTAATTGCATTGGAAAGTTTGTTTTTAATTTTTTACGAAGCGAGTTTTCTCGACATATTCACATATGGCAACGTAGATATCAGAAAAAATTACGAAATAAATTAATTTAAATTTTGCAAGTATCTTCCTTCTATAGTTTTTAAAAAATCCTCCTACTTTCATGGTTGTAAAATGGATACGTTTTTAGTAACGAAGGTGTAACTCGTGTATTGTTATAACTTTTGATTTTTCATCGCTATTTGACTCGAAACACAATAAAAATTGTAGTAATAGGATTTTCCTCGTGAAAGTAGTACCAGCCCCCAAAAGATGTTATGATGAATAAGATAAAATTTACAGAATAGTGATATTTTTGTTTACTTTTGAGTTACGAGCGTTATTCTGATAATCAATTTGTGTACTGTTTTCACCATGTTTTCCACTCCAAATTTTTTTAGAATTAAAAGCGGATTATTAAATGTGTTTTTCATAGTTTTAGATTATATTTTAGCATTAAAAATATTTTGATAGCAAATATCAATGTATTTCAAAAAATTTTCTCCGAAGGTGTACGGATACCTTAAACATCCACAAAAGATTAACGTCATGGGGGGCGTTCAGTGGAAGTGACTTCTCCCGGAACGATTGACAACATCCACGATATGGTTTTGAGTGATCGTCGAATCAAAAGTGTACGAAGTAGTTGAGTACCACTGGCATATCGCAAGGTACAGTGTTTTCAATTTTGCACGAAGCATTGAAAACACTTAACTCTAGTGAAAAAAAATAATTCTTGTCGAGATGGGTGCCGCGTTTGCTCTGAGTGGAAAATAAACGCAATCGTGTCGTCGCCTCTGAAGTTATTTCGGCGCTTTTCCGTCGCAATCCTGACGAGTTCCTGCGTCGATACATAACTGTGGACGAAACATGGATATACTGCTGCATTCCAGAGGCAAAAGAAAAGTCAAAACAGTGGGTATTTATAGGCGAACGGGTTTGGAAGAAAGCAAAGACGTTGAAATCGGCCTGCAAGGAGATGGCTACGGTTTTTTAGGATACACGCCTAATCAACTTCACCGATTACTTGGAAAAAGGGAAAACAATAACTGGAGAATATTATTGTACCGATTGGGGGGAGCGAAGAAATCCAAGAAAAAACGCCCTCATTTGAAAAAGATCCTCTTCCATCAAGAAAATGCACGGATGCACACTTGTGCAGTTTCGATGGCCAGAATCATGGAATCAAAGTTCGCATTAATAAAACATTTACCGAATTCGGCCCCCAGTGACTTTTTTTTATTTATTTCAAAACTTTGAAAAAAAGGTTCACGTCGAACGAGGAGGTGTTCGCTCAAACAGACACCCATTTTGAGGACCTTCAGAAATCTTGCTTTTTAAATGGCTTTAAAAAGTTGGTGTAATGCTTGGGAAAGTGTACAGGGTTTAAAGGAGATCATCTTGATAGATAAAAAAAAAAAGTCTACCAAAAATAATTTGTTTTTCTATCTTTTTCTAAGGACTTATTAAACGACCTTCGTATCAATTACTTTCAGCACTCTCAGTACCAGAAGTTGTCAACAGTTAGGACTCACTAAAACTATGCGCACAAATATGAAAATAAACTTCAGAACGGTAACGACATCGATTTATTCTCTGGCCTTGCAGTGACTATGAAATAATTCTATCCAACCATCAGAAGGAAAAATAAAAAATTTTTTTAATTCAGTGTTTACATAGCAGGGAAAAAAATTCTATTTATCAAACGCCTATTATCAAAGACGAGGAAAAAAAGCAAACCGTGTAACGTATGATTAATCAAATATAAAGAGAAAAATTAAGAGAAAACGAATTAAAAAAAAACTCAAAATGCTTTTTGATATCGTATTACTAAAG
>BMAW01086845.1:0-12217 GCA_019974015.1 Nephila pilipes
GTTTTGGTAATATTCGTTCACAGAGAGAGAGAGAGATTATTTTAAGTTAGCAACAGCTATACGAAATTTTAATTATTATTTGTACCAATGTATAGAAGACTACGTATATCCAATAAAGTGTTAGTTGTTCTCAACTGTTAGGGTGGAGAATGGTTGAATTTGGTCATTTTGGGGAAGATCTAAGCTTCGCGTATCTGGGTATGCCGAGAAATTTTCTGGTGTGTCTCAGTTAAGCCTTTGCAACTGATCCAGAAAAGAACACCCACTCAGATAACTTATTAACTTCCTCAGGCCGGGGACTTTTCAATTGACATGTTATGTTTGGGTGCAATTTATAGCATTCGAGTTAAGAAAAATTCACAAAACTCTAAAAGTTCAAGTATAAAATTCACGAAATACCTAAATTCGAGAAATATCAATTTTCGTTTCTTTTAACATTAACAGATTTTTCTATAATTCTAGTAACATAATTGATGCGAAACATAAATTAAATTAAGGCTACACAGTACCCTAAAAATGACAAATTTATCGAAAATTTTTTTTTTGCATTTTCCTGTAGCCCATACATAATTCGAGAGACCAACCCCCCGCTCCGCACATAGTGCACTACGGGTTGTAGCCCATACATTTGGGAATCTTGGCCCCAAATTTTAGATCTATTAACCAATTAGTTTTTAAGATATTTGAAGTTTTCTGAGCATTGTCAGTCACTATTTTTGACAGCTGAGGGGGGCGTGGTTAGTTTCGGTTTCATTTTAAAGCATTTTTCCATTCTTAAATTTAATTAATTACTGATATTTTTTAAATAATATCGATACTTGCAGAGAAGTAGATATTAACTTCAACTTTCACTACTAAAATCATTTATGTTTGTTTATATTTTGAGTTCTTGATGTGCTTATAGTTACTTAGCGAAAATTGATAAGAAAAGGTATTTCTCAAGACCAATATTTATTCTGCATATAATTTTTATAATTTAAAAGTTTTTTTAAATTGTTTAAGTTAAGTTTCTTCTGTTGAGAAAATTCCACGGACAAAACTTTCATAGCTTGAGAAGAGAAGCAACATTTCTAGGAGATGGAGTACTGCTAAAAATGACAATTCTAAATAACTACAATACTTCAGAAAACAAATGTTTTGAATACGAGTGCTGCAGATAAAAGTATGTTTCAAATTACATTATAGTGGATACTGAATGTTTGTTTACAGATAATTTAAGCAATATTTGTCATATTGCATCTTTAAAACTTTGCTATGGTCAAAGAAATAGATTTGCATATAAAGTGAATGTTGTATGTGTTAATTGTGACCAAACCTAGAGTGAAACATGTTCATAACAATTAATTGATGCTATATTACATCAAATATCAAATGTTAGCAAGCATCAATTTTTTAATGTTCCATTTGATGTAAATATGAGATTAGTGCAAGGTATGTTAAGTTTGTGACTTGGCTACTCATCGTTGGAAAAATTCTGCATGCATATGAATTGAAATATAATGTTTAGTAAAACTTTTAAAAGACATTATGAGCCAAAAGTTCAGATTGGACATCTTGTTGGGTCAAATCAGCCGTTGCTTTATATTCGTAAAGATGTCATTGAGGCGTAGGGCTCAAGGAATGATAAAGATATAGTCGGTATTGGAATGTCATATGATGGAAGCTGGTTGACAAGAGAACATACGTCAACGTCAAATATCGGAATAGGATATGTTATCGACTTGCTGACTGGCTTTGTGATAGACTACGAAGTAATGTCAAAGCGGTGTGGAGAATGTGAACAGACTAAATTTGAGCTTGGAGAAGAAAGTGCTGAATTTCGTATTTGGTACAAAGGACAACAAAATGTTTGTAGTACAACACATGTCGGATCATCTAGTGCAATGGAAGTAAATGCAGCTTTGAAATTATGGGAAAGATCTGAGAGTATTAGTTTCCGGGACACAATCTTGCTCTTTGACTCTTGGTGTTTTTACCAGTTATCATTAGCACGTGGAAAAAAATCAGGTATTCACAAAGATTGGGTAAAAATAACAATCAACGAAGAATATTTGCCCAAAATCTTGCCTATTTATCAGCGATTAGCATAAACTGAATTATTAAGCACATGTGTCAGAGGTTTGACACATAATTCTAATGAAGCATTACATTCGATGATATGGGACAAATATTCCAAAGAAAATACAGCTTCTAGGAGTCGTGTTGATTGCCATGTCGAGTGCAATACCTGAATTTATTGTTGGAACATTAAAAGCTCTAAAAACATTTCAGGATGCTAATTGAATTTGTAACAAGTTTGTCATCAGAACATTTAGTGTACTTTATTCATTGTAGGAGAACCTATTTCAGAAAGAAAAGGAAATCTGCAAATTTTAAAGTTGCGCAGAAAAAAATAAAATTTGCTAAATTGCGTCGATTTAAAATTCAGAAAAAGTTAGGTGCTATGTACAAACCTGGTAGTTTTTAACTTTTTTTAAACTTTTATTTATATCATTATTATTTTTTATAAGTGTATTGTGTTTTAAAACTTTTGTGAAATTATTATGTTAACTTTAAGCTGAATAATCTGTCGTCGTAACAAATGCTATATCGATATTTTGCAATAACATATTTTGAATAAATAAAAATATTTGCCATAATATTTAATTAAAGTAGTGTTTTCATATATTATATAAGTAGTTAAATAATATATTAAAAATTTAGATCTTTGCAAGCATTATTAGTTTTTGTTTTATGCCTTTAAAAACTTTAAATGCATTTTTCTCAGACTTTTATTTTTGAAGATGTAAGTGTTTTCTAATCCCTAAGGCTTTTTTTCTGTTCAAGATAGAGTCTTGAAATTTTTTATACATACTGAGATATATGTTTTCTATAAAAGTTAGTATGGATTTAGGTCTGGGATCCCTAGTTATTTTTTTAAAAAATGTTAAAGTTAATATTTTAAAAATTTTCCTGTTTTTTCCAGGTTTAGCTAGAAAAATAATTATTAAAAATCAACAAGGGAACAGATTTTTAAATCCATACTAACTTTTGTTTGCAATAATGTATGAAATATAAATCACTCAAAATAATTAAAAAAATTCAAAAATTGTGTATTTTATAAGGGTTTAAAAAAACTTCAAAATTTTTAAATTTTTTTAAATTTTAAAATAAGGACTAGTTAAATTGACTTTTTATTTTCAGAATCAGTTTAATAATATAGTATGAAAACAATACATAAGTTACTTTTAATATTACTGTCTCCAAAAAAATTTTTTGAAAGAGAGTACCGTGTAGCCTTAATTCATAACCTCGTTTCCGCATTGACTCGAAAATCATTTACTTCATAAATGAAAGACTGTACTAACTGTAAACACTATATTTATTTAAAATAAATATTAAACTTTAAAGATGAGACTACATAATCAAACACAAGAAAGCTTCAAACAAATTACATTCCTAACACAGCATCTAACAACCTTAATGATTCTCTTCTTTATAGACAAGGCCGTGGTCCTTTTTATGCATAGCTTCGCTTATGACCAAATCCTTTTTATACAAAAATTATATTAAAAGTCCAGTGGAGGCACGTTTCAAGATGAAAATTCTTACCGTCCGGATGGTATTTGATCTTTGAATTAGGATAGGGCACCGTGATATTCTTATACATTAGTTGCGAAAATGCATCTGCTAGGAATTGCAGGGGAGATGGAAAAATTAAATGTATATTTGTAAGAAAAATGTCTTCTCGATGCAAAGATGAAAAACCTCAAATTCCTACATATGTACTTCGAGTACAGTTACCGAAATTGGCAGGGAAAAAGGACCTTTAATGCAATAAATACTAGTTTAGAAATTCATTTAAGTATCTCTAATATCAGAGACAGTCTACTATTAATAATATTCACGATATTATTAATAATAGTCTGTATAAGTTTTAATTTGCATTACTAAATGCATTTCTAAATTTTTTTAAAATTAATTAAAGAATATATGCATTTTTAAAGCATGAATCATTATACTAAACTTATACTTAAATTATTCGTGTATATGGATAAAAAATTCTTTTTTCATTTCACGATACATTCGCATAAATTTGCATATCGAACAATACAAAAAGTATACAATTTTTAATTTATTAATTTAAAAATTTATAAATAGGTCCTATTATTACCTGAATGTTATACTCTTTTCAATAATATGCCGAAACAAAAATCTCGAAATAAATATATTAATTGTAGTATTTTAATATACCTTTCTGAATTAAACACGCGTTAAAAATATTAATCAAATACTGTATAAGTAATGTTTTTCATATAAATTCATTGTTAGTTTTATGAGAAAATATTACTTTCCGTGTATTACTTGTGACTTCACGTTTTGAGGATAATTGTGATTGAACTCCTATAAATAAAAATATAAGAGAAAAACTCACGGATTGAAAACAATACTCATGTCTCTCATCTTGAAATTTATTTAGAAATTACATCCAGGATAATAAAATCTCGTTTGAACTCGAGTGGTTCGAACGCGTAAATTGCAGATGAAAATTTTTGTCAGAAATCAGAAATTCAATTCTTAAAATTAGTTTATCAGTATGAGGAAACAAACCTTAAAAACTGTCATGCTAAAAATACAAACGCAAAGTTCATCGTCAAAATTGCACGAATGACGCAAAAATTAAAATATTTCTATTTAAGATTAAAAAACGAGTGTCTGTTTTTATCAAGAAACTGCAAATGTCTTCTAAATGCACAATTTTTGTTATAGGCCTTCATGCATAGACTACATTCCTAGGATTTTTCATTGGTATGGATACACAAAAGTCCTTCTCAATTACTACTATTAGACAAAGGAAGCAAATTTAATAATCAAAAGGTTTTTCTTTCGTTTGAGTAAGTAAGAGTTTTGTTAAATTACCATTCGTAGAGAATACCTTAAAGAAGATGTCACAGATGTAAGGTTTTTCTTTGGTAAAGTTTCTTAAATGAATTCTATAAGCATTACTTTGGGCGAAGGCCTTCGTGCAGTTTCAGACACATAAAACTATTTCTTGGTATGGATATGTAAATGTCTTTTTAAACTGCTGCTAGTTGAGAAAGCCTTCTTACAAGTTTCACACACATAAGGCCTTTCTTTTGTATGGATGCGCAAATGTCTTTTAAAAGCACTACTATCAGAGAAAGGTTTTTTGCATACTTCACATATATACGGCGTTTCCTTCGTATGGATACGTAAATGTGTTCTCAACTTACTCATGGAAGAAAAGTCCTTTTTGCAGTATCACACACATACGGTGTTTCCTTGCTATGAATACGTAAATGTACTTTTAAAACATCACTTCGGCTGAAGGCCATCTGACATATTTTACACACATACGGCGTTTCCTTGGTATGTATACGTAAATGTGTTATCAAATTTTTCTTGACGGAAAATCCTTTATTGCAGTATTCACACACATACGGCGTTTCCTTGGTATGGATACGATTATGTGTTCTCAAATTACTCATGGAAGAAAATCCTTTTTTGCAGTATTCACACACGTACGGCTTTTCGTTGGTATGAATTTGCAAATGTTTTTTTAAAACATCACTGCGGCTGAATGCCATCTTACATATTTCACACACATAAGGCCTATGGTTGTTATGGATACGTATATGTTTTCTCAAACCACTCATGTCAGAAAAATCCTTGCCGCAGGATCCACAAACATAAGGATTTTTGTTGGAATGGATATCTACATCATTTTTCAAATTATTAATTCGGGAAAAGGTCTTCTGAGAAATTTTACAAACAGAAGACATTTCTCCGGTGTCCTCAGGTAAAGGCATATTTAAACTATAGAGAAGGGAATATTCTTGGTTGCACACTTCACATAAAAAAGTTTTACTTTTCCGTCCCTATCAAAAGTTAACGCTCCAATAGAATAGTGCGATCGTAAGGAAACTGGTTTTACTCAATAAATTCTCAGTAAATGATATCGAGTTCGAACACACAGCTTAGCTTTACAAGAAATGAGACAACTTTTCGGAAAATGTTTGAAAATTGGATTGCATGGAAATAGCATTCTTGGTCATACAATAGGAACTAAAGGGATATCAATATTAAACTCAAGTCCAACTTTGCAAATAATGTCATATAACCATGAGTAAAAGGATACAGCTCTGTAATTGATATTTTTGTAAAGACAAATGTCGTCTTGCAGGGCATTTTTATGGGCATGTACAGCATCTGTTCTTCAAAAAGGAAATATTTAGAAAATTGGTATGTGTGTGATTGTTTAATCATGTTGCGCAGAGAAGCAACCCGAGGATTATTAATAATGGACTTTGTAAATTTGAACCTCGGTCACATGACGAGAACGACACCTGAACTGGAACCTCTCTCTCCAAACTTCCAAAACATGCCCAGTGAGGGCTTTCGTACTCGACAAGATTTAACGGACTTCAGCTCTACTGAAATGGCATCGGAGCTCACGATTTGATGAAGATGATGCCAGCCCTGAGTCCCGACCAGTTGGCTACGGAGACCTTGCAGAAAGGGGAAAAGCACCCGAAGCTGCAGGGTGTTTGCTTTCAGTTGGTTTTAAATAGGAGCTCCTCTACTCTAAAGCAGCAAAAAGGCTATTTGTGACGGGAGTCGTAAATTTAAGTGAAAGTCAAATAACGAGGAAAGAAAACCAGAGATGATGTCTAACACTCACGTGTCCAACTTTCAGAGGATCGCTCGACGAGGCTCTTACAAAATTCGGATCTTATATCGTAGTAATCATAATATGTTAACTTATAATTTTAAGCAATTCAAAGAGTACGATGATTGAAATGAAATTTTAGTTTAAAACTTTTTTTTTTTATGATTGCTTATAAAAGTCTCATTGAGAAGCAAAAATATGATTATTAATGACAGACTTCGTAATTTTGAACCACTCTCAAGTGACGAGAAGGACACCTGATCTGGCGCCTTCCTCTCCAACTTTCCACACCACGTCAATGTAATGACTTGATTTGGGACCAGATCTGATGTGTATTTCCCGTGGTTTTCTTTACACATTTTGTATGACAACAGATTAGCTTGTTGTATTATACTGCTCGAGAATGAATTTAAATTGACTTATTATACAATTTGATAAATTTGTGGTTATACCGAGAAAACTAATTAATTCCCATTTATTAATTAGGTTCCATTTCAGGAAATTGTTCTTATTTTCTTTACATTATTTAGAATGATCTATTCTCTGAAATGACTCTACCCACATTCAATTTCGGAAGTTCGTTTACTCAAAGAGACTGAGAAATTTTATGTATGCAAATTCTCAATGAGTAGTTGATTCTGATTAAGATAGAACATGTTTAGATTTAGATTTTTGCGTTTTATATATATAAAAAATTAACTGCAACTTACTTCTTATTTTCATATAATATTTATTTTGTTGCCTCCTGATTCTGTCAAGTACAGGGTAATTTTTTATATTCACCTAAAGTCGAGAGTTGTTATAAGCTCGATTTTAGGCTGTTTTCGCGGAATGTTTCAGAATTGCTCTGTAACCGGAAAAAATTTCTTACGGAAAAATGCTCCGACGTGAAACTTATACTGTGACTTAGCTATTCTAATAGAGAACAGAACGCTTTTATTTGATTTATATTGTACGACAGTCCTTGAATAAATCATTAAAAAATCAGAGAAATGACGCTCATCATCAAATCAAATTAAACAGGAATATACATGAATCACAGTTATGTACCTACGTATTATATTCCCCTTCTCCTCAGCGAAATTAGGACTACTCTAGGCTCTTAAGAGGTTAACGTCCTATTTGAGAAATAATAAATAATTCAATAAATAATACGAGAGATGTTCTGAAAGTAAGTTTCGTCAATTTTTTTGAAGAATTAAAATGGTACACCAGATGAAACAAACAATCACCGTAAAGAATGCACACCTTTTGCTGCTTTAAAGACGGAAGTATCGTCAGTGGAGGTGTCTGCCCTGTTGCCGTTCTCGTCATTTGACTGAGAATCAAAATTGCGAGGCCCGTTGCCAATTTTCCGTTTTGTGTGCGTTACTTGTACCAAAATTGTGGCCGTCCGCCCCGGTAGACTGATTGTGAGATTGAGTTATGATATCAGCATCCGTTGTTAGCAACAAATCGCGAGGTTACTGGAATACGGATTGTTACGCATTCCAAAAAATTAAAAAAAAAATATATGAAAAATAGAAGAATTAGAATTTTGATATCACACTGCAAAAGCAATGATAGTTTTTTTTTTTATTTTGAATTTCGAAATTATGTATTACCTTATGTTCTGCGCTCCAACGTGTAATGTTATTTCTTATCATTTATTGTTTTAAAATAATTCTATTTGTCAATAAATGCTGTGAGTGCGGTGGTGATTGTCTCCCAGGGTCCAATTCGTAGCTCCAAACCCTCTGGGGGAACTCCGTCTCCCTGGGCAATCCTTCCATTCGTCTTTGTTTTGATTGGAAGAGCAATAATAGTACATAAATATTCAATCATTCAAAAGTCTTCCTCGTCATTTGACTGTGTTTCGTTATAAAAAAAAATCCAAGACCAATATATCTCATGCTTCTCTAGGTTAGAATTAATTCAAACAAATCAAACTGAAACCATTGAAAACGGAATTAATGTTTAAGGTAACCAAATTTTAGCATTCGAAAAGCGGGATATTATTGACAGGAAGAGCGGGAGAGTTCTTGATTAAAAATTTGATATCTAAAAAATACCTACCTTTAGTATCTAAATAAATTACTTACGTAAATCATCTGAATAGCTTATTTGTTGACATCACTTGCTTAACTAACACGCAGTACTCGGCATTGGTCATTAAGTCCAAACAATGGTGGTCGTATTCTAACAACTAATCAAAGCGAACTTTGATAAGCAGTTCCTGATAATCAGTTCTCAACAATTATTTTCATTATTAAAGTTTAACATTATAATATAAAGCTCATGTCCTGGTGAAATAGCTACGTGGAAGCCAAACACCGTACATTCCCTTCCCGTTCTCCCTCTATTCCCTACCTTGTCGTGCATTCTTTCTAAAAATCTGGACTTTTTTAAAACCTCGCGGGACACGGGATAAATTGTTAAGAAGCGGGACGTCTGGTCACCTTACTAATATTGGAAATAAACGTTTAAAAAACACCTTGCTTAAAAAAAAGAAAAATTGGATGCAATACACAAAAACAGAACATGATCAAAGCGACATAGTTACATTTTATTATACTATTAATTGATTCTTAGTTGTATTTACAATTTATTTTTAAATAATCATTTATAATAAACTATTACAATGCAATCATGAATTACTTTTACATAAGGATTAATTATTTAATAATATGTTACTCATATTAATAAAATTGTATATTTTAGTTCAGTTAGCATACTTAAAACACGAGATTCTTTTCATTTTGGCCGAGTAGCCTAACAGTCATTGGTCGTGGGCTCGAGGCCAGCGGCTTTCGTTCGGCAGAGGATTCGAGCCCTGATGCCACTAAAGAGTCTCCTGTAACAAAGATCGATGCACGTTAAATCAGTCAATCAGGCTAGGATCAAAGTCCTCCCATTGGCATGATGTGGAAGTTAGAGAGGGAGGCTCCAGCTCTCGTGACGCCCTTGTCATTTGACAGAAGCTCAAAATTACGAGGTCCATCGCCAATCACCCTCGTGTTGCTTCTAGTGCGACGTTAATAAAATTAATCATTTTACGAATGAAAGAATTCTTTTTCTTATAAAGTCATCTCTTGCTCAGCTTATATTTACCTTTCTGAAAGAAAACTATTCGATTATTTTCCACATTATCGTAAAGTCTTATTTATTCTCTAAATTATGAGTAGAACACACGTCAAACAGTAGAAAACAAATTCAACAAGTGCAGTAAATACTAGTGGTATTGATTTATATTTTAAAAATGCTCCTTCATTTTCAAAGTAAAATGTCAGGAAATTGCAAGTAGTTATTTGAAATTTATATTTGCATAGATTTAGAACGGTTATTAATAAAAAATGCAATTTTCCCTTAGTGTTTCGGCTTAGAATAAATATATCAGTAATCATGTCTCCCGGGAGTCAGTTTAAAATAAATCTTGCTCACTTGGAAACAGAAAAAAGTCTGTTTTATAAAAGCACATTTTTACGCGAAAAAAAAATGGGAGCTTTGTTAAACATTTATTCTGATTTGCTTAACTGATATAATATTCTTTTTTCTTGTTACCGTTGTTATTTCCATTAAGTGTATTCTTTTTCCCCTGCATTATTATTTGAAAAAACGTCCGAAAAAGGGTGCAAGAAATAAGTATCAGATAGAAGTTATAATAAGTTTTTTTTTTCCAAACAAATTTTTTGTTATCCATTCTGTATTTTACGCGATTTATATTTTTCTTGAAATTCTTTAACGTTAGAAATGATTTACGGTGAAGTAATACAAACATTAATGGAACGAAAAATATATATTGCTTAAAATCATAACCTTTTCAAGGTATAGAAACAAAAATTCATTCAAGTAATCTTAGAATATTTGAATGAAATTATTGAAATTTTTTACGCACATATAATGGAAGAGATTCCGCTTTGAACAAGCGTCTAGTTGGAACGCGAATGATGAATATTTTTTCTAAACTGAAATAATCATTTGAGAATGAATCCTACGTATGAAAACATAATACGAAGATATGGATAAAATGATTAAAATACATATTTAAAGGAGAATTTATATGCCTTTCACATCAGCCTCGTCTATGTCAAACTGCCGTTTTGGTTCTAATATTTGGTGAAAATGAAATCAATTTGGCCAAACAATTCTATAGCCAAACCATTACTGGGCGCGTTTCTTAAGTACCAGCTTTACATAGATCAGCTGCAGCATTACTGTTACCGTTACACACTGGTGTATGGAGGAGCTCTACCTGTTCACTAATCACAGATGCCCGAACAGAAGCATTCTACGCGTTTACATTTGTTAGAGGGCATTTAAAAGGCCTCACACTACTGAAAACTTTTACTTTTACTTTTACAGGTCGTCTTAAGAGTTCTCGTACTGACGATTCGTGAAGCTATTTATACAAAACATATCCATTTTAAAACCATTCTTTTTATGGTAGTGGTGAAAGGCTCATCTAACAAAAATCAGGGGGAGGGGAAACCTTTCAGCTTATTCAAAACATTTTATGAAAATTGTTTTTTTTTCTACACGGTAAATGCTGAAATCACTTGTTCAGGTTTTAATACACTAGATTCGAGATTGTGGGAGTTATTTCTTGGGGTTTTTTTTCTTCGAGTAATATGAAAATTAATATCAGTTGTTTGGAATTGTTTTCTGGAACTTTGTTCCTTAAATATCTGCAGAAGAAAATTCAGGGAAAGCTCAGATCAGAGGTGAGGAGGATGATGATTGTGAAGTTTTATCGGTGCAAGAGCCAGATGTGGCCATACTGCGCCAAAAAAGGTAAATCCTTGATCTAGACCTTAAACAATGAAAAAGGTTCATCGACAAGAAGGGTCAAGTGAAAAAGTAAAGTATTTGGCGCAAGAGTCAGATATGGCAATGGTGCGCCTTGTCTAGAAGAGAAGAAAATAAAGTTTTAGTTTAATTTAGTTTTTATTAACGTCCCACTAGAAGCAACACGAGGGCTATTGGCGAAGGACCTCATAATTTCGAACCCCGGTCAAGTGACGAGGACGCCACCTGAGCTGGCACCCCCCCTTCTCCTACCATCCACACCACGCCAACGGGAGGACTTTTGGCCCCGAACAGATTTAACGTGCATCAGTCCCGGCTACACGGCGAGTCTTTGGCGGCGAAGGATCGAACCCGCGACTGAACGAAAACCTCCGGCCACGAGTCCACGACCTTGACCACTAGGCTACCACGGCGCAAGAAAATGAAGAAAAGACAAATTGATTGACAAGAAGGAGGGTCGAAAATAGAGAAATCCCAGGGGCACGTCCCCAGGGGCACGTCACTCGTGTTTAACACAGACAGTAAACCCCATGGGAAAGAAAAAGATCACTAGAGAGCCTCGGGGTCATGATGCCCTAAAGAAGGCAAGTCCCCGTGGATCCCCATGGGCTGGGTACCTGGCTATAACCCCAGTCGCTGGATACCCATTTTAGTCGTCTCTTACGACATGCATGAGCTACAGTGGGACTTTTGGGTCCTTCCCGATCACCACACGGGTCTTTCAGATCAGAGGAACGAGGTGGTTAAAGATTTCTTCGTATG
>BMAW01086853.1:0-12514 GCA_019974015.1 Nephila pilipes
CCAGTAAGTGATTTCTCGCTCTGGAAAGGTTTCGCTGATGGAGGCATATTTTTTTTTTATTCAGAAGAGAGAGTACGGGTCGCTGAGAATGGAAAGAAAGTATTTCAAAATTATTCGCTGAGTGTCTATTAAAAAGGCTCGCTCCGAAATGGGTTCTCTCTCTCCCACGCCTCCCTTCCCTCCATGCATTAAGCAGAACGATCTCGTTTCTATTTAATTTCCACCTTCCCCACCAGACTCAAGATTAGATCAAAAAACAGATTACGAAAAATTTGGCAGAATACTCGTTATCCCCCCATTAAAAATGAAATAAACAGATTACAGCGGGAAATCAAAAGAGAGATTTACCAAGTTAAAAATGAGGCCTGGGAAGCCCGCCTACAAACGTCTAATACCGAAGACCTTTCTCTCTATAAACTGGTCAAAACCATAAAAAATACCCTTTTTACAATCCCCCCACTTATTGGTCCAAGAGGTCTCGTGTTCGATTCTCAGGCTAAAGCAGATCTCTTTGCAGATTCACTGGAGAATTCTTTCCAGGAAAATGCAGAATTTTACGATGACGATTTTATTGAAAAAGTTGAACGAAACATTATCAGATTCCAAAATAATCAAAACTCCCCAGCTACTCCCAAACTCACCTCACCTCACCTCATGAAGTTATGGACATAATTGAAAAATTAAACAATAAAAAATCACCAGGTAAGGATCAAATTAAAAATATTGCTCTCAAATCTTTACCCATGAAAGCCATCACTCACCTAACCAAAATTTACAATAAGTGTTTAATTTTTAATCATTTTCCAAAAGCATGGAAACATGCAATTATTGTTCTCTTCCCCAAACCGGAAAAAAATAAAAAATATCCTGATAATTACCGACCTATCAGTTTCCTCAGCACAATAGCTAAAATTTTTGAAAAAATACTACTAAATAGAATCCAAGATTTTGTCAGAATAAACAACATCATACCTCCACAGCAACATGGCTTTCAAGTGAATACATCCACTTGTCATCAATTGCTTCGAGTGGCAAACTTAATTACGAAAGGTTTCAACGAAAAAATGATAACGGTGGGTGTCTTCCTTGACGTGCAAAAAGCGTTTGACAGAATGTGGCATGACGGCCTCATATATAAATTAATTCAACTTCAGTTTCCTACCTATCTCATAAATATCATTCAAGATTTCCTTTCCGATAGAACCTTTCAAGTCCGCTTCTACAAAAAAATAGGAAAAATCCAAGCCGGAACTCCACAGGGAAGTATTCTAAGTCCAGAATTATTCAATTTATTCACTTCTGATATTCCTCAGTATGATAACATCGAAATTTGTACATTCGCCGATGATACCGCCATCATTTCCCAAGGAAACAATCCCGTAAATGTTCACAAACGCGTTCAAATCTACCTCCTCATCCTCCAATTCTGGTTCATAAAATGGAGAATTGCCATTAACACGGACAAATCTCAAGCAATAGTCTTCAAAAAAGGAAATTTTAGAAACAAACTCGAAAAATTTCGTATTTTCAACAAAAGAATCAACTGGTGCAATCAAGTTAAATATCTCGGCATCCTCATCGATAAAAAGCTCACCTACCGTCCGCACATTCTGTCAATTAAGAAAAAAATACAAGTCCGATTTTTCCAGCTCAAAAAACTACTGAGTCGAAGATCCAAACTTTCGTTTAAAAATAAGCTATTAATTTACAAAATCTACATGCTTCCAGTCATTACTTATGCATGCCAAATTTGGGGTGTTTCCGCAAATACAAATCTTAACATTCTTCAGATAGAACAAAATAAAATATTACGCTATATTGCAAATGCACCTATTTTCGTCAAAAGAACACATCTACACAAAGAACTTCAAGTAGAACCCGTCCCCACCCGAATCGCAAATTTAGCATCTTCATTTCACAACGACATTTCAAGCCATAACAATCCAACTATCAATAGCCAAGCTCAATATCAATCTCGTACCGGAAAACATAAATATTCTTATAATGCATCCAAGTTAAAAAACAACGTTTTGAAGCGACTCACTATTTAATTATCTTCCTTCAAAAATTTAAACTTCCACAGTCAGCCAGGAAGGAAAAAAAAAAGGAAAAAGGAAAATCTACAGTCTTCACTTCTAGTCCAATGATTTCCCCCAATTGAGGCCCGAGGTTCAACCATTCGGGAAGCAGGCCTCACCCGCTCAATTATCAAGCTCCTGGAAATTGTCTACCTGCCCCAACTTCGAGAACTGATACTTCCCTTCCTCACTCCTCGTCTGTACGAGAATTCGTGCGTCGCCTTCGGCGACTTTTTTGTGTTTTTTCCTCTCATATTTTATTACTCATACAGAGTAAGAGAAATCCCAGATTTCTGTAAACTCGAAATAAATACATTGCCAAGTTTTATTTAATTTCCTTCCATAGAGTCTTGCAAATGAATAGCTTATTTTTCATTGGATTTTTAAATAGAAATTTTTAAACCTCCTACTCTGAAATTAAGTATCTGAATAGGAATTTAAAATTCAAACTGCACACTCGTGCGTGAGAGGAATTTAGAAAGGAATGCAATTTGAAAGAATAAAAAGCGTCTTTCATCGAGACCAGGACGACACCTGAACTGGCACCCCCTCCCCCTTATTTATGTATCTATTTAAATCTTTCTTAATATCGAACATTCCACAAAATTTCGCAAAAGATTCCAAGAACATGGATCGTTTTCACGATGTTCTCCGGTAAATAAACACGTGGCATGGTACAGTGACGAGGACGACACCTGAGCTGGCACCCCCTCCCCCTTATTTATGTATCTATTTAAATCTTTCTTAATATCGAACATTCCACAAAATTTCGCGAAAGATTCCAAGAACATGGATCGTTTTCACGATGTTCTCCGGTAAATAAACACGTGGCATGGTACAGTGACGAGGACGACACCCGAGCTGGCACCTCTCCTACCTATTAAATCAATCTTTCTTTCTTTTTTATTATCCAATTCTCCGGTAAATCTCCGCAAAACTTCATAAAAGAACAAAAGGACACCGATCATTCAATGTGCTTCGATACCGTGGCGCGGTCCAGTGATCTCTTGTCTGTCTATGCAATACTCAGCAAAATTTCGCATAAGATTCCAAGTTTCATTTCAGTTTTCTTACTGACGTCGCACCAGAAGCAACACGAGGGCTATTGGTGACGGACCTCGGCATTTTGAACTTCAGTCAAGTGACGAGGACGACACCTGAACTGGCGTCTATCTATATAGCTTTAAAGATATCGAATTCTTGAGGGGGAAGAAGTTTTGACTGTAGTGTAGACGTGAAAAAAATGAGAAAAAGACGCTTGACAAGAAAGAATAGAAAAGGATTAGGTGGGTTTTACGGCGCAAGAGCCAAAGGAGGCTAAGCTGCTGGGTCATCGCTAGGATAACCCGGGGGTACGTCCCCCGTGTTGACCAAAGATAGCGACCGGCAAAGAAAAAAACACTGGCCCAATTCCATTTTTCCAAAATATCCAATTCCAGTTTAGTTTTTATTAACGTCGCACTAGCAGCAACACAAGGGCTATTAGCGACGTATCTTGAACCTCGGTCAAGTGACGAGGACGACACCTGAGCTGGCAACTTCCTCACCACGCCAACGGGATGACTTTGGGCCCGACAGATTTAACGTGCATCAGCCCCTGCTACACGGCGGTCTTTAATGGCCAAGGATCAAACCCCCGACTGAACGAAAATCATGGGCCACGAATCCGAAGCCGTGACCACTAGGCTACCGCGGCCACCGAAGGTAAAGAGGATAGAGGTAAGAAAACTCATTTTAAAGTACTATAAAGAAGGAAAATAGATTTGGAAAGTCATTAAAGTTGTAAATAGATCTCATTCTACAATTTTGATATAATTAAACGTTTCAAAATTTCAAAATCAATTGAAAATAAGCACAAATCTGGAAGACCAAAAGAGTTTTCGTACAAAGAGGAAGGATGGAATGTAAGACAATGTGCTTTAAATCCTAAATTTAATCCTAATTCCTCATAAAATATATGTCAAATTATTGGGAAAATTAGTTTATGAATATTATAATAAACTTCGTTTTTTACAATTAACATTATTTGAGCCAATTTTAATATTTTTGGGATTTTTAGCTGGCTTAAATACAATTTTGAAATGTTTTAATATAATAGAATTCTCCTAGTTTTTTTTTCTATTGATACAAATATTTATGCAATTGATTTTCTCTAAAGTTTCGATTGTGTTTAACGAATATCTTTAAACGCATTCATTTGATAGTATCTAATTCAATCGATAGCTTAAAATGAAATGCGTGGCTTTTAAATTTTTTTACATTAACATTAATTTACTAATTTTCAAAAAAAATTAAGGTTCAAATGGATTAAAAATTGTATTAAAAGAACATCACCGTTACCGAGTTAATTAAATCAACCAATTTAAATCACATTTATTTTAAGAGAAATGCCTTCTTAGTAGATAGCCGGGGTGGTCTTAAGAAATGTGCTAATAGATAGAAATGGTAAACAGAGTGGAAAGTTGAACACGTCATGCTACAGACGCTAAGCTATTAAAGAACAATACATTAAATAAGAAATAAAAATAAAGGGAATTTTAAAGCTAGAAATTAAGAATGCAAGAAAATGACTTTCCTAGAGTTACCCCGTTTTTCAATTGCTCTCAATTCTTTTTCTATATCATTATTATTTTTCAAAAATTGTGCTCAGAAATCATTACATCTTGTTTATTATGTACTGAAGTAATTTCATATTGCTCTATACAAGCAGATTTTTTTTATTGTGCATCTAAGATTATTGTAGCTAATCAATATTTGTATATTACAGGTAAAAAAGTCCCCCAAATGAGCAATTTTTTTGGTTACAAGAGCATAGGCTATTATCGCTTAGTAACATTTTAACCTTATGATAAATGTTGCTAATTACTTTTCAGAATAAAAATCCAAAATATTTTGGCATGCATTGTCACATTCAGACATGCTTTTCATTTTCTAGCATGCAAATCGAAACTTAGACTTCTGTTTTACCCCGAGACTGTACACAAACACGTACAATAACATTTAAGTGGTCTTAAGGGGTTAAACTTTAAAGTTTTTCGATTGGTATGCTCTTTTACGCCGAACATTGATAAAAAACAGTTTGAAGGTACTAAAAAAACTTCGAAAGCTGTTCAAACAATTTTATAGAATGTTTTCGTAAAACAACATTTCAATGGACATGTCACTCCCACGTATTTTTCGAATACAACGCGTGTTTCAGTTTATTTTGCTTAATAAGCCACACTAAATTTTTTAAACATTAGGATGAACTCATAGGAAGGTTGGCAAGATGAACAACCAATATTAAAGTCTATTTGTTAATCTGGAAGTTTTGCCCGATGTCGATTAATTCTGATTTCCAGACACTGCATCAATTTAGTTTAGTTTAGTTTATATTAACGTCGCACCAGAAGCAACACGAGGGCTATTGGCGACGGACCTCCTAATTTTGAACCTCGGGGTCAAGTGACGAGGACGACATCTGAGCTGGCACCCCATCTCCTAACATCCACACCACGCCAACGGGTAGACTTTGGACCCCGAATAGATTTAACGTGCATCAGCTCCGGCTACACGGTGGTCTTTGGCGGCCAAGGATCGAACCCGCGACTGAACGAAAACCGTCGGTCGCTAGTCCACGACCTTGACCACTAGGCTACCGCGGCCCCAAACAGAAGGGAAGTTATACCATCCTGAAGCATTTTAATACGCAAGTTTCCAAATTTAATTTTGTAATTGATTGTTAAAACTTTGAATGCATTTCATAATTTGAGTTTTTTTCACTTGCGTGCAGGATATTTCAAAAACTATTACACTTAAACTTTTATAAGTATAGTGTGGATAATACTCTTTAAACTGTACATAAATTTAGTGTCATTCATATATATAATTTTAAATGTAAGAAAATTTAAATTTTTTTCAAATTTAAAAAATTAAAAAATTTTACTTTTTATCAATATTTTTAAAACTTTCATTTCATTTACAATAGGTATACAATATAGATGGTATGTTTTATAAATCAACTTATTGCAAGTCATTAAATGCATTTGTGTACGAAATAGCCCACACGAAAAGTGAAATCTGCCCAAATTAACAAAAGGAAAATTTTACTGTATTCATGAGCTCATAAAATAAAGATTATTATATTTTAATTATTTTACATGTTTTAGGAAATGCATTCGTAAAGCACCTATAAAAACAAAGTAATTAATTTTGATGAATTATAGGTAGTCAAAAATTGTGTACGTTTTCTGCGGTGGAGACAATTCTAACACCCATGCTATTTTTTAAATCTGCAAAGTAATCAATATGGTGAAGGTAAATTTTAAAAAAATCCATGGGTTATTTCAAAAATATTTATTAAAAAGCCTTAAAAGCGATGAACAATATAAAAAACGTTTAAAACAATGTCCCAAGAATGACATATATAAACATGAGGATAACTTTTCGTCAATGGTATTTTCGAAATTCCGCAAAAAAGCAGCTGTTCGCATTCACAAATCAAAGTTAACTCTCAATCTTTTTATCTACATTTAAAAAGTAATTCGATTATGCACATATCAAACATCTACATTTTTTCGAGAAATTATCCAAGATTGTGCCTGGATCACACTTTCTTGTAGTGTTTTCCTTCGAATTGAAGTCGACCATCATTTGAAAAGAGAGTCGAAGATCACTTCCTTGATCTTTCCTCCGACGTTTTGTACAAAAGAGACGTTTCGGATTTTCGCCGTTACAAACAGCGCACTGAATGTTTCTGTACGCTGTCTCTCCAGAGTACACAATCGACGTGTACAACCTGCAGGCTGTCTTCAAGCCCACTTTATCGTAGGTCTTTGGACAGGAGGATATCACGTTAAGTCTGCACTGCCGAACTGATGCGATGTCGTCTGGCTTATGGAATGTAAAAAAGCAGGGGTAGAAATTCCTTTTAGTGCAAATACCCCATTTCTTTTCATTTGGGTTGAATTTTAGGTATTTCCATACTAATTCCTCATTACGGTAGTTCATCGGGATATTTTCGAACTTAACAGAAATGAACCACGTCTTGAGAGAAGGTGTCACAGCCCTGTTGCATTCGACGCAGTACCGATTGCGGAAAGTCACGTTGGCCAAAACGTCTGTGACGGGAGTCGAGAAGAAGGGATCTTCGAAGTCACCGCGACCTTCACAGAATTTCTTCACTCGCTTCGGACCCGCGTAATCTCCGGGGCATCTTCCCACGACGTAAGCTCCCAGACTGGAATCTTGTCCATAAGGCATACAAAAATTACTTATGCTTTTGTTGATACGCTGCCTGGGTGCATCGCTGCAGCAATCTCTATAAGCAAAGCAGAGTTCGTCACATTCACAGTTCCTTTCCGAAAAGTTCTTGTTTCCCATCTCCTTGCATTTGTCTTGAGAAGGACAAAAACCACTCACCCATGATAATAAATTGTCGTATGGTATCGCTTGGCTAAAGACGCCGACGGAGAAGACGAGGATCGCAAATGTAACTTTCAGCCACTTCGTCATCATAAGTATAAATATTCTAAAATGTACCTGAAAAACTGTTAAATATTTAAAGTTATTTTTAAATTTAGAGTCCTCTTAAAAAGAATTTCTACCAAAATATACTGGCCTTAAAATCAAGTCTTCAACATGAATAATAAATTTTAATATTACGAACTTCTCTTTAGTCTAGTTTGATGTTTTCACAATATAAATTCAATCAGCTAAAATGTTTTAAAATTGCCCCATGAACACAAAACATTTTCCCGTCAAAGTTTAATTTATATCTTAGCTATATTTTAGTGGTTTAGTTATAGTTTAGATTTTATTAACGTCGCACTAGAAGCAACACGAGAGCTTTAAGTGGCGGACCTCGTAATTTTGAGCTACAATCACGTGACAAGGACGACAGTTGAGCTGGCATCCCCTCTCCTAACTTCCACACCACGCCCACGGGAGGACTTTGGGCCCCGACAGATTTAAAGTGCATCAGCCCCGGCTATACGGCGGGTCTTTTGCAGCCAAGGATCGAACCCGCGACTGAACAAAACCGCCGGCCACGAATCCGAAGCCATGACCACTAGGCTACCGTGGCCACATATTTTAGTGGTAGCCTAACGGACGTGGTCGCCATCTTACGGCTAGCGCTGTTTTCATCGTATCGTGGATTCAAGCACTGAAGCCATTCAAGAACCGCCGTATAACGGGGCTGATGCACATTAAATTTGGTCTAGGTCCCAAGTCCTCCCGGCAGCAAGGTGAGAAAGCTTGAAGAGGCAAGTGTAGGCTCAGGTATCCTCCTCGTCACTCGATTGAAGTTCAAAAGTACGATGCCCGTTCGCCAATAGCCATGTGTTGTTTCCAAGTGCGATGTTTAAAAGCAACCACAGTCGCTGCATAATTTTAATGTTTCCTTTTTCAAGCTTCGTAAATTTCGATCCGCCGTTTGAATCATTTCGTATTAATCCATTAGTTTCAGTTGTAGTATCTTTTTATCAAACATAGTAACACAGAATTACCGTGAGTTTTATTTCGTGAATCATTTATATTTTAAGTTTAGTTTTTTTAACGTCACACGAAAAGCAACACGAGGGGCATTATTTATATATTTAATGGATTAAACTAAGGATATATCTGATACAGAATAAATAAAAACAATTAAATTCTTTTTTAATCGTTTGTTCCCCCCCCCTTTAAAAAAACTTTAGAGCGAAATAATTATTCGAATATAATTTGGCAAGAAAAATTCTCAATTGAAAATAATTTCAAATTTTTTTTTGTTAACGTCCTTAAAAGCAACACGAGGGCTATTGAACAATAGACTCTTAATTTTTGAACCTCAATTAAGTGAAGAGGACAATAAACCGAGCTGTCACCTCCTGTCTAAGCACTCAGTCCATTCTAATGGAAGGATTTGGAACACACGGAAGGCAGGTCATTTGAGGCAGGAGGACAAAACCAACGCCAACCGTGAACGCGCATTGATTTGCTCGCTTTCATTCTAAAAAAATGTCAACATTTGATTCCTGAAAAATGCAGTTCGGAAAGAGATAACTCTAATACTTTAGAAAACTCATGTTTGATCATTAAAAACATTACTTTATAAATGAAAAAAATCTACGGGTGCTTTAATTGGCGGATAAAGAGCTTTCCATCTGTACTCTCTGAATTCGAACAAAAAAAATCTTATTATTAAGCTAAATTTTATCCTCAAACACGTGATATTCCATGAAAGTTTGCAAGGAGAGACAGTAACGTTTATCAGCACAAGAGCCAAATCTTGCTCAAAAAATTCGTTTTTACAGTTATTCACACATAAAAAATTACACAGTCAAAAAGATTGAGTAGAATGAGAGATCGAAAGTAGAGTTCAATGGTGTAAGATTCCTACTTCCCGCGGACTAGTGTTCTCGAAGTCGTTTCGCCTTCGAACTGAAGTCCCACCCCCTGATCAGCAGCAGTCATATGATAATTGAGTGTTAGCCTGGGCAGGCATTTTACTCCTGTTTCAATTATACAGTAAGGTAGGAAGTAACAAGCAGTTTACGACACGTCGAGGCGCTTAATTTAAAGTAGGAAGAGTATGGAAGGGAGAGAAGTAAAAGGTTTTATCCATTTTTTTTGTTGCATATATATATAAATTTGGATTAATTAGTTAGGCGAGGTATTAAGGTGAAGTGAGTGATGATAAAAAAAAATTAAGGAGGGTGTAGGTTAAAAATTTTTTGGCAGGATTCATATGGGAATGGATGGAAGCCACAGTTGTGAGAGAAGATGGTTTGAGCCTGTATGAGAGTGTTTTCGTGAAAGTGGAGGGTGTTATAAAATCTACGTGAAAGGTAAGTTATGTGTGTTTTAACGAGAGGAATTTTAAGGTCATTGTGTATAACTGAGTTACGAACATACCAGGGCGCGTTGACAGTGATTCGCAGGTTTTTTTTTGGAGGATTTGGAGCTTTTGAATATGGGATTTGGCAGCGTGACCCCAGACCGAGGAAGCATAGAGAATAATGGGTCTAATGACTTGTTTGTAGAGTAGTAATTTATTTTGAAGTGAGAGACAAGAGTTACGGCCAATTAGCGGAATGCAGTTGTTATTTCCCCCCCCCCCAACATTTATTGGAGATTTTTTGGATGTGAGGTTTGAAAGTGATTCTGGAATCCAGGGTGACACCGAGATACTTAACTTCGGAGCTCCAGTCAATGTTACAGTTAAATAATTTGAGTTGTTTGGAGGGAGGGGGGCAGTTCCTTTACGGAAGACCAGGGCTTTGGTTTTGGAAGTGTTCACAGCAGTGCGCCAAAGTGTGAACCATTGTTCAATTTTGTTAAGGTGGATTTGTAATAATAGGTAATAAGGTTTGCGGGCAGTGTTGATGTTGTTGGATTGGACGAGGATGGCAGCGTTGTCTGCGAAAAGACAAAGGCTGGAGAATCTTGTTTGTGGGAAATCTTGTTTGGAAGGAGTAGAGGCAGGGAGAGAGGACAGAGCCTTGTGGAATTCCGGCAGGTATACTACCTGGTTTGGAAAGTTCATTGTTGATTTTGACTTGAAAGGATCTATTTTTAAGAAATAAGTTAATGAATAAAATTAAATATGGGGGGAAGTTAAGTTTTATGAGTTTTGAGACGAGTCCATCATGCCAAAGGCGATCATACGCTTTTTGAATGTCTAGAAAAATGCCAATACTGATTAATTTGTGGTTATAGCCTTCGGTTATCATGTTGACCTCACGAAGAAGCTGATAGACAGTGCTATGCTTGTGGCGGAAGCCAAATTGTGTATCAGGTAGTATATTATTCTGCCGGGTGTGATCAAGAATTCTGGCCAAAAGTATTTTCCCGAAAATTTTAGAAACTGTGTTGAGGAGGCTAGTAGGGCGGTAATTGGATGGGAGGGCGTGGTTAAGACCTGGCTTGGGGAAAAGAATAATTATAGCATGTTTCCATTGGTTTGGGGATTAATAGGAGTATTGGAGGCATTTATTGAAAATTTTCGTAAGGTAGGTGATAACATTAAAACGTTAAAAACAGAAAAGCCCCATCATAGCCTGGGGCTTTTCTGTTTTTAAGGTTTTTAATGATGTTGACAATCTCAGAGGGGGAGGGGAGGGGAGTGAATTGAGTTGCTGTGAGGAAGTTGTTTACAATGATTTCAGTTCTTTCAATATGATCGTCGTCATAGGAGGATGGATTTTCTTGGAAGGATTCCAGAGAACAGATCTGCTTTTTCTTTTTCCGAATAAACCATGCCATTACCCCCGCCCGCGCGGGCGGGGCGGCGATAGGTTGAAACTTTTTTTTTTATTTAAGTCAAAAAGACTATTGTCTTCAGTATTAAGATCTTTAAGGAGGTTTTCCCAATTTTGGTTTTTAAATTTAGTTATTTCTTTATGAATTAGGTATTGGAGTCTATTAAGTTCTTGTTAAAACGGGGGGTGACGAAAATTTTGCTAATTTTTGCGAAGTCGGTTTTTTTGTTTGATTAAATTTCTAATGTAGGGAGGGAGTCTGAGGTGTGGAGTTTTGATAATTTTAGTGGTGCTGTCCGTTTTGATAGTATCCTGCATTTTTGAAGTGAAATTTTGAATAGCGTTATCTATTGAGGGGATATCGTTAATGCAGGGATTCTCGGGAAGTAATTCTGACATGGTTTCTCTGAAACGTGGAAAATTGGTAGTCGTGAGTGATTGGAGGGGGAGGAAGTTATCTAAAATTAATTCAAAAATTTTCGGGTGAGTGAGTGAGTGAATGTAAAATTTATTGGCGCAAGAGCCAGATATGGCTATGCTGCGCCAAACAAGATTAAACTGTGGTCTAGACGTGAAGTTGAAAAAAGATAAGTGGTTGACAAGAAGGAGGGTCGAAAATAGAGAAGGATCGCTAGGGTATCTCGGGAGTGCGTCACCCGTGTTTACCAAAGACAGTAAACCCCATGGGAAAGAAAAAGATCACTAGGGTACCTCGGGTTCATGAAGCCCGTACTTACCTGAAGAAGGCAAGTCCCTGAGATCCCCTGATATAATCCCCAGGGGCAGGGTGCCCGGCTATACCCCCAGACGCTGGGTACCCATTTTAGTCGCCTTTTACGACATGCATGAGCTACAGTGAGACTATTCTGTCATCCCCGGTCACCACACGGGTCTCAAAAATTTTCGGATTGTGATTGCTACCAAGTTCGCTTAAACTTTCGCTATTGCAAATGGGAATATTTTTAAGAATTGCGATGTCAGTGATACTGTTCGAGTGGCTATAGTATGGGAAATGGGTGGGAGAATCTGGGGCTGCGATGGTGAAATTATTTGTAGCGACCATATTGTGAAGGAGTCGACCTGATCTGTTTGACAATCCTCTGTTCCAGGTTCGATGTTTGACATTGAAATCTCCAAAAATAATGCTGGTGGCGTTATCTGCAAGTATTGATTCAAGGTCGGGGGGGGGGGGAAGTAAATTTTTTGGGGGGGGGG
>BMAW01086876.1:250-77374 GCA_019974015.1 Nephila pilipes
AAGGATGCAACCTGATGCATTGCTTCGCAAGAATAGAAGAAAAGCGTAATCCTTCAATTTCTTACGCTTCATGAAATACAAGATGGCATTTGCCATCCGGTCTGTTATGTTTAATTGGAGAGGCTTTAGCATCAAGCAAAAAAAAATTTTCTGTGTGTATTCATAATAAATACCTCTAATTTTGTAACATTTGTAAAATTCTATTTCATTTTTATTATTTTTTTCATAAATATAATTTAATTCGTTTCTAGCATTTCTACTTCTTCTTTTTAAATCCACGCTCATTACCAAAATTGCACAGATCTCAAGTAAATTCCCTGTCTATTTTAGTTCTTCAGCCCCATTCCAGATAGAAATTCCTGCATTTAATTGGATCCTTTCCTAAAGGTTATTTTCGTCAATTACTTTTGCTATTTATATTTGATTTTGATTGGAAATTATGTCATGGTACACTCGGTATTGTTCCACTTTCTGAATTTATTTGCACATAACTTTTGTATAATTTTATGTGTTTCTTTTTTATTGTTATTTGATTATTATTATTTTTTCAATACCCGAGGCGTACAGCCATTTTATTTAAATAACAAATAAAAGTAATCGTTATAAATACGTAAACGGTGAACCAATATAACAATTCTAATAGCCATTCAGGGTTATCGAAATTAAATTTTCCCTTTCTCAACTTTACAGTGCTGGGTTATAACGACTTCAATCCTGTAACAAGCACTTCGGATCTTATGAAGTTTACTAGAAAATTTAAAAAAATAAAGAAAGCAATAGCAAGAAATTCGTCTCTAGGTGGTGATATAGCGACTAAACGTTCTACAAATGTTCTAAACCATTCCTGTGATTCTCCACAACATATTTCAATTGCAATATCAGTTCACAGTAAGTCCTCAAGCATTTCGTTGCTTTCTAACAACGCCGCTCATCCTGGCGCCGGGAAAGTTTGCCGTAACAGCTGTTTTCTAACAGCTTGAATTCCTGGCTCGACTGATCTCTTCCCGAATTATAGGGATTCTTATGGTTGTCTTCATGTAATGTTAAAGTAGAGAACCCTAATTTGGAAAACTTTTTCCGATAAAAAAGATCGCGAACGTTAATTTTGTATTCCGATTTCGCTATTCTTTAGAGAGAATAGCCCTTTAAAATGTTACTCATTTATATATGAATCAAACACTTTTCTTTTCCAAACTCTTTTCTTCTTTTATACTGTAATACTAAATGGCCTTCAGATTTTTCTTATTCAAGTGAAAAATGGTGTATATTTGGAATGTTTCTAAATTTCAAGCATACTGCATCATGGATAAATGTATGTGTCACAACGTCGCAAATTTATATGAAAGTTGAAACAATTTTCTACGTGGAAATGTGTTTGAAATTTCTACTAGGCTCTAACACAAACAAACAAACAAACATATATATATATATATATATATATATATATATATATATATATATATAATGATTTAACTTAATTCCCATTAACTTCTCACTATAATAATTTTATTTACTAAATTTGCCCATTCTCTCCTTTTAAAAGATAATGTTCATTCGTATTTCCTGATCCCCTTCCAAAGAATCATTTTATTTATTATATCACGTGCTCTTAAAACTGGTTAAATCCGCTTAAACCGATAGTAAATCTGTCAATACAATCCCTTCAGATTCCTTGTCTATTATTATATTTCCCCAGAAATCCCTTCATCCATACCACGTGTTTTTGACGTTTCAAAGGGAATTTTCCCTGGTATATAATAAAAAACACAACAAAAAACGCTATCTTCTTGCTCTCTTGTTGCTATACTCATGCTGTCATAATATGTATCCAACGACGGAGTTGCGTAATTCCCGCAGTGTGGAAATGGTCTTTCTCTCCGCTACAATAAAGTAGTTCTATAAAAATGAAATTGTTTTCGACTGCTTTATGAACATAATTCAATAGTACTATTTTAAAAGAAACTATTTACATATATATTGGAAAATTAAAAATAAAAAAGAGAGAGAATAACGAATTTAATTTTGTAACAGGCTTCAGACTGTTAAGTTGTTTATTCTAGAACCGATATCGAACTAGCTGGTTTATTATCATCCGATAAAGTGAATTACTCCTTTCCCATTCGAAAAACGGATAATTTTTGAACAATTTTCGTATGTATAAGAGATCAGTCTTGTGATTCTAGAAATACATGTTTTACTTTTATAAGAAAAATTATTTTTAAAATGTTTAAATTTTGTTAAAATGTTAGAAGTTATATGTGTTTTAAGATTTACTGTTACAATTTAAAATAAAGAAAACATATTTTATGTGCAAATAAATATATTATTATACATTTATTCTAGCGCTTTGAGTCTAGAGATTTGTATATTCTCTCAAAATCACATAATTATATTGCATTTATGTCGCAAAAATATATCTTTATTTAAAAAAATGTTTTATAGTTCAATATTTATCACATTATAGTATTTATGTATTTACAGTAATATACTTTTTATATCAGCCGCACTATTTTTAACAGTAACATTCTTTCCTATAACTTGTTTCAAACCTATTTATACCGTAAAAATGTAATGCGCTTTCGCTGGAAAAATATCTTTATATGTAATGCAAAATGCATTACTTACAGCTTTATGATATAAATGTGTTTCACGCCTTTAAGAGCAATATATGCCTTAGGTTTATCTATAACATTTCTAAAATTCCTCCTATTTTTAAATTACTTCATTCAAAACACATTTATTCAAATAAGAATATTCTTTCATAGCTATAGGTTTCCATAAAAAGTTAATACAAATCAATATAGATGGTTCCATACAGCTAGATTTCTAGCGAGACTGTTCGATAAAAATGAATATCAGACATACCTTCTTTTTAGTACGGCGACAAAGAATTTATTTGTTTTTGTAGAGAGGAATTTTTCAGAGAGATAAAATCTTTTCAACAAGATATGCTAGTTGCTCATTCTTTCCTTGTTGGAGCGATACCTATCTTTTATCAAGATATTTGCACGTAATTTGAAAGTTTTGTTCATTCTGTGTGCAATATATAATTTCAAAAGAATGTTCGAATTTTTAGAAAAAAAGTGCTTCGTTGGTATATTTCCTATTGTTTTCCCGCTACACAACTGATAATCTGTAAGGGAAGGAAGGATGAATTTCTTCCATTTTATTCAATATATGTATGTTTCTTTTTTCTCAAATTGTGGGTTTAATTAGCAAAAGTTATTTACATGATCCTCTAACATAAATCTCTACTTCAACATTTGATATAATACACATTCATGTAATAATAGTTATAAATAATTAATATCAAAAATAAGTTGAAGTCTTAGATAGAAAGTTTTGCATGATTAATAAAATTGCGACTAGTTGCGATATTCTTTTCACTAACCTTGGGGACTTTATAGTATATAAAATTGCATGAAATTACAATTTCTTCCCAACCAAAATGAAATCATTGTAATAAGGTAAATTTGATGAAAATATAAGAAAAGTGAAGTGAATTAGAGATAGTGATATATTAGTGAAATAGAACTGAAAAAAAATTAGGGGAGATAGAAGATAAGGACTTGTGTTGATATAATTTTGATTGTAGATAATTCTAGGTAAATGAGCTAAGATAAGAACCAGCGATTAACGAGAAGTGCTTGAATCAGGACAAGTGAGTAGGAAACTTAGATTTCATTATTAGAGCGTAATCAAGAATTGACGAATTAAATGAGATTCGAGATTGAGCGACCTTATCTATTCTTTAGAAACTATTAATAAAATATTTTGTCTCGCTTTTACGTATCTTCAATTAGAATCCGATGATTATTAACTTGAATATTAGGTTGAAAGATGGCAGCAAACTAAAATAATGAAGAATGAGTGTAGAAAATGAAGCATAATATACTAATGAATCAGTTTCTAAAGACCTATCAAGCGGAAGTGAACACGTGTCCGGCGTTATTACAATCGAGTCTTGGGTTCAAGACCATTTGATACAAAATCCTGCCGTGTTGCAAGGTTGATGTACGTTAAATCTATTAGGGACTCAAAGACCTCACGTTGATATAGTGTGGAAGCTTAGAGAACAGATATCAGTTCAAGAAGTATTCTCGTCACTAGACCGAAATGAATCAAAATTACACCAACTGCCTTTAAGTATGAAGATAATAATCAACCATTCGAGGCACTTGTACTCTCATTTTACAATTGGTCGAAAATAACTTTTTTCATTAGCGTAATTAACTCAACAAGAAAACTTGAAATTGGAAATAACGAGAATATATTCCTCTTAATTAAACAACAGCTTTGTATACTTAAATCATTAAAATACTGGAGACAATTCAAAAGCCGTAAGTGAACAAAATTACAAAAATGTAATGGCTGCTTTCGAAAGAAAAAAATAAAGCTTTTTTCTTCTAATTCGAAAATAACTATAATTAGGTTACCACCTAATACTTGAAACTAAAACTAAAATAAATAAGTCTGGAGATTTTGTAAAGTAATTACTTTTTATTATTGCACGTTACATTAAAGCAATCTCATAAGTGCATTTTATTTTATGAGATAATAATAATACATTTTATTTTTAAACGAGTTATTTCAAAATTTTGAAAAGTATAAGTTACTTTTTCTTAAGTTACAACTAAGTATCTCGGTTATAGATCTCACTAAGTTTTTCATCGTCTTCGAATTACGTTCAAGGAAAAAAAATCACAGATAATCTTCAACTTCTCATTTCAAAATGCCACAATCTTTAATCTGCAACAGTTACTTAGAAAATGATACAATCAATGAATACCTTTTTTTTTCCAATTGAATTTAAATTTTTCAAGTGAAGAGATCTGTCTTTCAACATCACATATTTTTGACTCCTTAAACCGTTTCATTTATCTTACAAATAATATTACTAATGATAGCAAAAAAAGAAAATTCAGTATATTTGGTTATCATATAAGTATATTTAATTCAATATCTGATAAATAACATTATATTTATAATTTTTTATATTGTTATATGTACATAATTAAAAACATCAATTCGAGATCAATTGCTGTATATATTTTTAAATTCCTACTAATAGCTCACTCTCTCTATATATCTTGTTCAAATTTTCAATCGTTAATAAAATACTTTTTATTCATTCACTCAAGTTCAAATACATTTTAAACTTGTAGTGAATGACACTTGGTATAAATACAGTTTTTTTTCAAATATTAATTCATTAATTAAATTTAATTGGTGAAAAGGCAGTTTAGCCCAACCACTTGGCGCGACTTCAAAAATTGCCAAACTTGGCGAATTGTTTTGGACAAAAGTTAAGGCCGCGAAGCCACCAGGGTAGCCACATTGGGCAAAATACCCCCAAATAATTCCTGTCGCCAAGGGTGGTTGGGCTAAACTGCATTACAACTGTTTAATTTATCACAGGAATTAAGAAACAAGTCAATGTTTCTACTACACCTATTGTCTTGCTATGGCAAAGTTGGTAGAGCGTCGGCGTAGAATCTTCATGCCTTCGGATCGAATCTCGTAGAAGCGTAAAATAATTTTGTTTGATTTTCAAAGAAATATACTTAGTTTTATGTGGGAGATATAAAATTTCTTAGCAGGATATAAATTTAGAATAAATACCGTCAGTGACGAAGCGTGTAGAACGCTGGAAAAAAAGTTTCTTTTGACACTTAATATTGTGATTCTGTCATATGTATATACATATTTATATTAATTGTAATTAGTTAATAAAATGTAACTAAAATAATTTTTTTTCTTTGTTGACCTAAGTAAGAATTGACTGTAATTTTTTTTATATTACTTGTTTAACGTGAAAAGCATAAGGTCTGAAAAACTCATTTAAGGAAAATTCTTTGATTGCTGTTCGATTGGAAAATAATTAATGATCAAATATACATTTAAATGTGTAAGTACAGAAATTTAATGAGAACTGGCTTCATGTAAGAAGACATATTTTTTTTTTTTTTTTATATTTTTGTTAAAATTGGTTTAGTTTGTTCTATATCGTTTTTGTGATCGAAGTATGTGTATACGTTTATATTAAATATATTTAGTTGAAATAAAAAAAAAGTAGAAATTATGGAGCAAAATTTAAAAAATACAATTTCTTACTTACGCTTTATGAGAAATATTTCTTTTTTTAAATACTTTTTGGCTTTTCTCAAATTCGCTGGAATTTTAAACAACTGATTTCTTGAAGGAAAAGTTAGTTCTCTACACACAGTTATATAGTTCGGTAGAATTCAAATTTAATTTTCTGTTAGAAACAAACGATTTTTTTAAAACAATAATAAGAAAATTTTAGTTTAAACTTAGAAATATCTTAAAAGTATATCCTTCTTGGAAAATTCGTTTCGTCAATAGTATCCATAAACTACATTTGAACTAAAACCTTTCTTTGTGTCACATAACAGAGTTTTTAAAAGATACAGAGAGAAACAGTACAATTTCATCTACTAGGAATGAAAATATACTAGAAAATATAAGAATTTCATAAGTCAAAAATGATTTACTTGTGATACAGTAATTTTTAAGTCTTTAAAAATCTGAATTTCCGGTTTTAACACTTTATGTTAGAGTGCATCAAATAACACCATGTACATTTTAATGTCATGTTAGTAAATCACAAAGAATTAGCCAACTTAATCGTGAAAATAAACATACTATCACATTTAAAGTAATTACAGGTGGTATTGCTTCTTTTGCTAGAAATTAGAAAGAAATTGACGCAAATTAATATAAATTAATAACTAATATAATTTTGAAATTACATTTTAGTTTACAATGCAGTTATTATTATTATTATTATAAATATTGCAACTCTTTATTTTAGAAACAAAATGGAATATTACGATTTTATAAAATGTACTATATATACGTTCTATTGTTGAGTTTTTTCGCTTAGTTTCCTATCGATACTACATCATGAATCTTGAAACAAAAAAAAAAAGAAGTGAAAAGCAGATATTTTGAGCAAAACATAAATGTTAAAAGTCACAAATATTCATAAATGCAAACAATTTGTATAGGTAAACCATTGCATATGGTAAAACATAAATCTATCTATACTAACTGATATCTTAACTATTATGTTTTAATTTTATCAAAAAATATTTTTACATCTGCGCATTAAAATAAAACTGAATAATTTTTTACTTTTTTTTTTATTTTTGTAACTTTGTACTGAGCAAAATATAAATTTTTTACATCTCTTATCAATCTTTTGAGCAAACAAGTTTGTTTTATAAGTATCAATTTCAAGACACATTTATAATTTTAAAAAAAATAAATTTTATTCCATTTCGCTTAAAGTGAGACCACAGTTCGGATGGAATACAAAAAAAAAAAAAAAAATTTACGTGTAGAAAGCATGCATATTAAAACGTTGAACGTATTCTACGGCACCCTAATTAGCAAATGTGAAAAGGACCCAAACAAAGCCATTACGCGTCTCAGGAATCTGATGAAATAACATTTGCAATTAATAAACAATTATGAGAGAGCTTACGTTATAATATTAGGGTATCTAATTAGTAAGTTCATATAAACGTAACATTAAATTTAATAAATCACTAATAATGATAAGGACTACGAGAAAACTATTGACATTTGAGATACATTCTTTTAAAAAGATGAATGTTCTGTGTTTTTAAAATCTGTATCAATCTATTGCGATTGACTAACAAATGTCGTTATGTAAATTTTCAAGTAATAAATATAATTCATTAGAATCTACGATACTTCATTTAACAGCACTGTCTCCTTAGTAAATCAGTAATGTCTCCGGTTTTTTTTTTTTTTTTTTTTTTTCTTTTTCTTGTAACCCATATTTTAAAAATTCTTTTTCTTAACCAAAAAACTACTTCTCTTATTTTCTTGTTTTCTTTGTTTAGTTGAGAACTGGAGAAAAAGGCGACTTATATTTGCAGATGAAGTTAAAGCAGTCATGTGTCATTGCAACCGTGTAAATCTTACCTCTTACTGAAGATGAGAAAGTACTTTAAGAGATATCACTTTTAATTTGGCGATGAAGGTGAAAGCTGCCCAAATGGCTGGATGCCGAAAACTACCGCTAGAATTCTACTCCGCTGGATACAACCGACTAGTCACTTGTTCATACAGTATGTAACATGATTAGTGTATGTAATATTCATTAATAATCAAATAACAATGTTTATATTTCTTTGAAACGTAATTTCTAGTTATTAAAAATATGTGAGAAATATGTTCTTATTTATTAATTAGTTGTTAACTTACATAAATAAAATTTAACTTAATTTTTAAAGGTTCATTTTCGAGTAATACAAGATTATTGTTTTTGCATGAGCGGAATATTTCTTTTCTGCGTTAACCTTTCTACCCTCAATGGGTATAATCAACCCATTTATAAAACTTATGTTATGATAGCTCCTATGTTTTTCTAATTATTATACCTAATTTCATACGTAGTCCTCAAATGGAAAAAAAATATTTAGTTTATAACTTTTGCCACATTTACGCTGTCTTTTTTTAAGCAAAAAAATCACATTTGACATGACTGGAGATCCATATAGCAACAAATAAATATAAATGAAATCTATTTGAATATTTTTTATTTTAAAAAATAAATTTACTGATAAATTGGCTGTAAAAAATCAAGGACATTATCTGTGTATTTATGCTTCGATATAATTGATCTGACTGTAAAAAAAATATACTTGCTTTTTGCTTTAAATGTGTAAATCCTTGTTATAAAAGTGACCTCGGTAACCAAGTGGTCATGGTCACGGACTCGAAATTTTCTTTGAATTGGGAGTTCGAGCCTTGATATCACTAAAGACCCGCCGTGTAGCAGAAACTGAATGCGCGTTAAATCTGTCAAGGGCCAAAGTCCTCCCGTTGGCGTGGTGTGAAAGTCAGGAGAGAGAGGTGCCAGCTCCGAAATCTTCCTCGTCACTTGAGCGAGGTTCGAAATTACGAGGTCCGTCGTTAATAGCCCTTGTATTGCTTCTGGTGCGAAGTTAATAAAACCAACTAACCTTCTTTTAGTCGAAGAGTTGTATAAAATGCTTCTTTTCCAAACAAAATATGGTAAATTATTGATTAATCCTCGCAGAAACACAAAACTAGTTGCACACAGGTGGAAGCGAATTATGAAAATGTGAATTAAGAAGTTGTTTCGTCTCTGTAGGATATGTAAATGATAAAAAAAAAGTTGTGACGATGGGCTCTTCGCGATTTTTCTTGCTTATTGAGTTGAATTGCATAAAATTACATTTTTTTCCCAACCCAAATGAAACACGATTAGATAAATTAGATGAAGTTAGAAGTGAAGTGCTTTAGATATCAAGATTCATAAATGATGTGCAATTAATGGAGGGGAAGGGAAATGGAGGTTAAGAATTTGCCATGAGAGAGAGAGAGAACTGTTATACTGAGAATGAAATTATTTTATTCGTTTTGTGGATTGAAGAAAGTTCCGCTAACAGCATCAGTCTACGTAGTTACTGTCGAAGAAAGATGTAAAATGATTAACGGTAGGATTGGTAAGATAGATTTCTCTTATTTAAAATATAAATTAAGTTTGTTGGATTCGGGTTGAGTTCTACAAATACCTTGGATTATCTGCAATGATAATAAATGATTTCTCTTATTTAGTCTTGTGTATCCTCAGTTAGAGTATTGTAACTTTTGTTAAAATGCGTTAGATTAAGATACGGCACAAAAGCCGAATAGTAATGGACAGACGCTAGAAAATGTCCACCCCTTCGGCGTCAATGATGCGACCCGTTGGCGTGGTGTGGATGTTAGGAGAGGAGGGTGCCAGCTCAGGTGTCGTCCTCGTCACTTCACCGTGGTTCAAAATTACGAGGTCCGTCGCCAATAGCCCTCATGGTGCTTCTAGTACGACGTTAATATAAACTAAAACTAATCGGCGTCAATGATACGAGCAAACACGTGACTTACCTAAGGACCCTTTAAACGATTCCCCTTAAGCTCATAAGTTTGATTTCTTATTTGTTTGGGTTTGATTCATCGCTTGGAAGTTTAGAATGCCTTTTCGGAATAAACGATGGCTATTTGAACAGTTGGACGCCTCTGAGGAAGGTTGCTTCGTCGGACATCATGAAGGCTTCATCTTCATTGTAGAGCCTCGCTTTTGTTTTGGCCAGGATTATATCCTCCCCCTTGTCCATCCATCAGCGCTACGATGGACGATTTTTTGTGCAAAAATTCCTTAGAATTAAATGAGTCAAGACATTGTTAAGAGGATCTTCGACTCCATGCTACAACATGTGGCAGAACGCATCAGAAATAATGTTGATCCAACATTCTATTTATAATTTTAATGATTTTTTGTTAAATAAACTTTATCCTAACCACGCTTAATTTTTAATTATTTCTTGTTGTGAGTACTAGCTAATATTCAAATATCGTTTCAATCTGAATATACTATCTAGGAGCAACTTTTTTTTTGACCACGAATGTTTTAAGATGGAAATTTATCCCAGTAACATTAAAGAAGGTGTTGTTGATTGTGGTCTGGTTAATAAGCAGAAAATATCGGAACATCTAATAGAAGACGGTGCAATGAAAGTGGTTGAAAAAAATAGAAAAACGAAAACGATATGCCCATCGTATTTTTTAAGACAATGATAGAAATATAGCTGACGATAGCAAAGAAAAGCTTATAATAAACCTACCTTTGAAATAAGCTTGTACATATATACTGACAATCCTGCTACAATTTTTTAAAATGTATCGAGAATAATATATGTAAAGCCTAATAAATTTGTAATTAAAATTTTTATTATTTCCTAAGCTATTAAATTTATAACACCATCTTTACATAGAAGAGATTGGAGGAGAACAGAGAGAGAAGCAAGAAAAAAAGAGAGGGTGTTATAAAATGAATAAAATAAATTATGTCTAATAATAAACACATAAACAAATGAAAAATAAAGATATATAAAAATACTTGTTGCAACCAAGAATAAATATAAACTATACTAGATCTAATAGACACATACAGGTAAAACGCATTTTTTTTTCAAAATATGTTAAAGGTAATGAATATTTTCTTGTCATAATTTCAAATTATCTGTGGGAACAATACAATAACTTTAAGACAAATAAGTCTTCAGTTACGATTTATTATATTTTTAAAACGAATTTTAACATTCGGAGGCTGGAAATAATAGATGGTATAAAATATTGAATGATGTATGAGTTGTTGAATGGCTATTCAATAACGAGGCTGACGCTGCTATAGAAGAAATAAGCATGCGCCAATCGCCAGTGAACAAAATTTGTTGAGCCTGAAGCCTTCTCTTTTGAATGCAGTACCTCTCGCTTCTATAAACAAATCTGTATAGTCATGGCCTTCATTCGTATCAGAATTATTTTTTTTTTGTTTCGACGGAAAAATGATAAAAGTAATAACAGAACAACGAATTGTTGTGAAATTTCACATTATGCTTGAAGAAGCTACTGAAACTTATAATTTATTGGAAGAAGTGTATGACAATGATTATTCATCGCATGCACGTGGTGTTTAGTGATTTAAACGTTTTCAAGGTGGCCAAGGAGACTGTGAAGATTATTCACGCCCGGGTTGCCCTTCTACGTCAAAAAATGATGACAATATTGGAAAAAATTGATAATATCTGGTTCGATCTAACTTATTTAGTAGCCACACTTCGTATGTGAGTGCGTACGTGAGAAAAAATTATTTCAAAAGCACAAAATGTGTTTCATTAAAATTATCATAATTGCCAAATTTCTTATAAAAATAGAAAAATAGGGAATTTATTTCGAGACCCATTCATTTTACATAAAATAACTCAAAGAAAATATAATTAAGTCAGATAAGCATTTATTTAAAATAATTAATAGCACAGGTCACATTTATGGCAATAAGATTAAGCAATGTAAAACAAATTAGGTTAACACATAATAGCCAATAAGTAGAGTTGTAACATTGCGTTGTTTAATTCTTAAGTTAGAGCGAGCCAGTACTTTAAGGAGAAATGATTAGGCAAAATGTTTATATTCGCATTTAAACGGAATTACTATAAAATTATTTCCATGCCTGAATCTTATTTTACATTAACAGTAACTATTTATGTGTTAAATGATAAGAAAATAAAAGTTCTTAAAAGATTAATGCATATGTTTTTAAAATTTCAGTGCAAATTGTGTTTGTACCAACTCAAGTAATTCCGAAACTCAATTTTTTTTAAATTGCATTATTTTGGTTTTTTTTAAAACAAAATAAATCTATAAGAAATGATTTAGAAATATTAGAAAGATTGGAATATATTTAAAATAAAATTGTTGATTCTAACTACTTATTTTCCTTCATCTATTTTCTGACTATCGATGTACCTTTCTTAGATTTATTTAATATAGAATCGTTTTACTTCTGTCTGTATATTTAGTTCCCAATAAAACATTTATGATTTTCCCTAATATTCATTTCTAAACATCACTATAGAAAACAATATCATTTTAATGACTCGCTATTTTCTACCAAATGCAGAAGATATTGATGTTCAGATTTCTATTCTATTTCTCCTTAAAAATCAATCCGTGCAAGTTTGAATAACCTGGAAACGGGATACCGATAATGAAACGAAAGGAATGCAACATTTTTCAGACCAAAATCGAAGGAATTTCACTATAAACGACGAAATCATTTCGAAAAGAAATTTCAATTTTTCGAGAGGAAAAAATGGATAAAGGTTTCACAGTCTCTCATTCAGACATCATTTTTAAGGATTACCTAACGAAATTCCTTAAAGCAAATATCTTGTTGGAATGTGCCTTTTTTTATTGATATCTTTTATAAACGAGAACATATTTCTTCTTTTGGATTTCGGAATGTATTATATCCGAATTCAAGAATTTATTTTATCTATCATCTGAAAATAGATATAATTCAACAATGAGCTATGAATCTCGGATCTTTTCTCTAAAATTTGCGAATCATTGTACTGGCATTTTACAGTATGCATTACAATAAAATTGCAATTGCAAAAAATGTGACTAATCTTTTCAAGCACATGCTTACTAATCTATTCAAAAACATGCTTGCTAATCTATTCAAAAACATGCTTACTAATCTATTCAAAAACATGCTTACTAATCTATTCAAAAACATGCTTACTAATCTATTCAAAAACATGCTTACTAATCTATGCAATATATATATATATATATATATATATATTCATTGATGTCAAATTCTATCAAGGGAAAAGTTGCTTTAATGAATGAATGAAGTCTTCTATTATATAGATTCAATGAAATTTTTTCCCAATAACATTCAAATTTCTCCAAACCATTTTTTTTATAATTTTTAATTATTATATTTAAGAAAAAAGATTTGAGCCCAAAAAGAAATTTGTCTTTATGATTTTACAAAGGTTAATAATTTTGATTTAACTTTAATTTAGCTTTCCCTCTTAAGTTTGCAGTTATAATAATTTTTATCTTTTAGACGATGTGTGTATTATGATTTGGAGGTGTTGAAAATCTTTTATTCGGAGAAATCGAAGATGTGTAATATAAAGAAGTAAAAAGTCCTAAATATATTTAGATTTATTCAAATATTTAATCTTTTTATAAAATAAAATTTTTGCAAACATTTTGAGAAAAATTTTCGAACTGATTTTTTTTCCCTTCAAGACAGAGTAATTGTCGAAAGATTTATGTCTTTTCAGTTTAGATATGGGAGATATACTTTTGAGGAAAATGTTTCAATAAATAAAATATAGGGCCTAAAACTGGCTTTGCTCTACTTTGGAGGGTTTTGGTATTTGATTTATCGACCCAGTTTATTTTTCTTTCAATAGTTCCATCATTTTCATTCATCATCATACAATTACGAACTATCTGATGATGTCTTTTCGATTTCAATATCAGAAGTTAGTTGGTCTGAGAATTTTTACAGAAATAGCTGCTTTATTACAAAAAGAAAATATTATGTCAATATAAAAAAATAAATAAGAACTGGATTATGTTGAAACTCTAAGTATCTGTACATTTTTCTTGGACAATGAATTTATTTAAAAATGGGTTTGCAATATATACACATCTGATGTAAAGGGCACTATGTTCTGTTTTGAAATTTTAAAGGACAGAGTAGCTAAAAGGTCTTTTTTGTGTTTCTATATTAACACAGCCCTTGCCTTTTTTTTAATTATCTCTCTCTCTTCATATATATATATATATATATATATATATATATATATGTATATGGGGGTATGTAATGATTTCACTTAAATTTAATTTTCTAATTTTTCCGAAACTTTAATGCTTCTAGAGGTAAGTTCATTCTAAATCCTGTGTAAATGTAACTGTTGAACAGTATAAGCAACGATTGCAGCAAATGAACCCAAAATTCGATGAAAAACGTCCATTTGTTTACAAAGATTTGTCCCATGAAAACGTAAGACCTCATGTTTCAAAACCAGTCAAGAACACGCTAGTAACGCTTCGCTGAGACATTTTGGACCACTTTCCGTAGAGCCCCAACTTAGCTACTTTAAACTATCATTTGTTTCGGTCAAACCACAATTCCTTGCCTTTTATACGACATGTGTCTATTATCCCATTCACTCCCAGCATATCATATGCGATACGCTTGCATTTGCTATCCTGTGCCCAGCGTATCATATTAGATACTCTCCGAGAGTGCCTGCTACAGACCAACGTATCAATACAGATACAATCGATGAGAACGTTTTGTTTGATTTTTTAATTCTACTATATGGCGTTACAATACCGTGAAATCTATAAAGATAGGTTATTTGGAATGTTGACCTTAGTGATATGGGTTTGGATCTCACTTTTGGTTATCAGAAGGGGGGTAATTGTTAAAAGCACGTGTTACAGCATGGCTCTTTAATTGTAATGACATGATTTAAAGGGTGCACTTGCTTTCGGTTTGCTTTTATTTCTTTCTTGTTTTCTTCTTAGAAGTTCGAATGAGAATTTATGGATGCTTATGGGGGTTAGGCCTTTTGGTAGCAGATGCTCTAACCTGTTCGTTTCATTCGGTCAGTTTTTATTTGTAGCGACAGTCATGACGAAAAGAAGGTATTTATCTGATTCTGAGATTTGGGATTTAATGAATAAATCTGACAGCGATGTTAACGAAAATAATCCAAATCTGTACATAGTCATTAAAATGGGTAGGAAAGGACGAAGTAGATGCGATTTTTGCTCAAAATCTTGCGTGAAGCATAAAAATATGACAAAATATGTGTGTAAGACATGTGACGTTGGACTGTGCATTGAAGAATTTTTTTTTATAAAAATACCATACAGCAAAATAAGATTCACACACACAGACACATTTTTTATATCTTAATATTCTGTGTAATGGTACATCATTACACCATGGAATTTATATAACAAATGTAAATATATTTAGTATTTTCTTAAAAGATATGATTTTTATGTATTATTTTATGTAAAAAACATACAATTTTCGATTAAATCTTTTTCTTCCGTATGTATTAAATTAAATGCATTTTAAATAATATACGTAAAAACTAAAATATTATAATGCATAGCCGATTTTAAAGGAATTTTTTTCGCTAATTAGGCTTAATATCTAAAATAGTCTGGGCACAGCATAACACTCCGAAGTAAGAAGCCGCGGCCCCAGAAAAGCATTGCTTTTTTCTCCTTCCGGTAGCGAAATGATTAAAGAACGAGTCTGACACTGTAAAACATTTATTTTTATTTCTTACATATTATAACCTTTAATAATCACCCACCATCTGTCCTTACAGCGCTCTATGCGAATCTTCCGTTGTTCGAAACAGTATTGGAAATCTTCTATCAGCTCTTTCAGAACGCGTGTTGCTTTCTGTTTAACAGTTTTAACGTACTCAAATGTTGTTCCTTTTAGTGAAGATTTCACCTTTTGAAATGGATAGAAGTCACATGGTGAGAGACATGGCGAATAAGTGAGGATGATCTAACACAAATGCTGACTTGGGGACGAAACATCTTGATAGACAATGCGGAATGTCTTGTCCTTTCACAATTCGGGTGTTTTTTTCCATTATTCCTTAATGAAGCTCAACGAGAAGTTAGTAATGTTGATTAATAGTTTGACTTTCAGGAATTCCAGTGAAGGTACACAATCCCATGATTATAAAAATACAATCATCATTACAGTGAGTTTTGATTTGCTTATTCGAGCTGTTTTGGATCTCGGTGATGATGGACTCTTCCAGTACATGTACTGGTTCTTCGTTTCAAGATCATAAGTAAAAAGTACGATTTGTGACAAGTTATTGTTCGTGACACGTTATATTTATGAAGTGTGGGTAATTTTCAATGACATTCAGAGGGTCAATACAAACATTTTTGCGAATTTCGTGTTCGAATTTGAGAATTTTAAGCATCATTTTGGCACACAGTTTTTGCATGCTAAAATTAATAAGTAAAATTTGCTTTACGGATTCTTGCCAATTGATAAGAACAACTTACATTAGCTTAATTATTCACAATCTATTCTCTCGAAAAATTTGTTTCACCTCAGGAATCAATGCATGAGAGTAGATCAAAATTAAACTGTTTTTGATGATAGTTGGCTATGCTGAGACAAGTAGATATTATCATTGTATTCTGCCTTCCACTTAACGCATTTAAAACAAATTTGACCATCATTTATTTTTTTTTAAAGATTGTTTAGTTCTTTTCTGCCAAATGAGGCATCATTGGTGAATCTCTGATTCATCATTATACAAAGGAAACAATAAAATAATTAAAAAAAAACTTTGCTTCTAAGAATCTGGTCCAAAGTTGGCCGCATTGTCCACAAAGATCATAGAACCGATTGTTTGGGATGAGAAAAGTGTTGCAATCAAGAACTTTTTGAAAAATTCAAAAAATCAGTCAGTATACCATATTACAATAAGTAACCCCATTCACTTTCATAAAATGTTATTTCCCGTACCTAACCTTAGCAATTAATGAACTCTCTCGATCTTGGATCGAATTAGATCTTGGCTTTGAATCTAATTTCGTCACACGTTTCATATATCAATAAAATCATTTTGAACTCATAAAAATATTTACAATAATGGAATTCCTATTCCTATTGCAAAATGCAATAGGAATCATTCTTGCATTTAATTTATTCGCGTTAACATTACACTTGATAGTTGATTACTTTTGTCTCGTTTTCGAGCCTCAACACAAAATAAAAGCAGAACATCCAAGGTTTCATTCACATACCTCCGCACTACAACAGTGTGGCGTCACGATTCGGCAGGTCTGAAATTTAAAATCTATTTTATTCTAATTGGAGGTGTGTGATGATTATATATTTTTCCATTGTCCAGTTTTAGTAGTATTTATGTTTTTAACCCTCATTCTAAATTTCAGTTGCTTCTATTCGAACAGTTTTGGAACTAAAAGCATAAATCTTTCCAGAAATTCAAATGACTTTCAGAAAAATATTTTTACTTTTTACAGAAAACTTTGAATTCCTTATAGTATATATTTATGTCAGCAACTTTAAAGTAAACTATAGGATCAAAAATGCTTGTTGATTCTGAAAACATGCACGAAGACTTGGATTTACAAATTTAAGTTAATCCTCACAAAATACATATTTTTAGGACAAAAAAAAAGCTCTATTATCTACAGGTATTCTTTAAATCCAACTGGAAAAGTTGAATTCTTTTGTGTTTTGGTTTCAAAGACTACTCTGTTTGCAATGCGAATATTTAAGATTTGGAACAGCTGGATAAAATACACTCTATAAAAAAATAATAATAAAAAAAAAAAAAAAAACGACGGACCAAGAACGAGTTGCTCGATTGTAATGGAATTTCGTATGCAAACACAATTAGACCAAACATGCAAATGATTGAAATTTGGTGTCCAATGAATGATTAGCGGGAGCTACAGCGCATCGGGACTACGCACTCAGCAGGTGTATTTAAGAAGTGATTATCAATCTAATAGTCAAATTTTCTGTTGCATTGCGATTTAGAAGACCTTTCAGCAACTAAAAAAATGCCTCACCACAGGATTCGAGCTCATTACGAGCAACTGTCAGAGTTTGAAAGAGGTCGTATCATTGGATCGAAAGAGGCAGGTTGGACAAATCGGAGAATCGCTCGTCTTATGGGTCGAAACGAAGCGGGGATTAGGAGATGCTGGTGAGAATTGGTGAACAATGGCAGATTTCAGCGTCATAATGGTAGTGGTCGACGTATGGCCACAGCAGATCGGAAATACAGAGTGATTGCCAGTTCAGCCGTCACAGCTCCTTATTCGTCGTTATCAACCATCAGACGTGCTACCCACACACTAGTGTCCACCATGAACATTTATAGACGGCTGATAGAGCAAAATCTAGGCTCGTACCGAACGCTACGCCACTTGTCACTCACACCTGCACACTGTCAAGACAGATTAATTTGGTGCTTGCCTCGATCAGGTTGGAATGATGCTGACTGGTGACGTATAGTGTTTAGCGACGAATCCTGCTTTCATCTGTGTCTTGACGTTCATCAAAGACGTATCTGGAGAAACTCAGGGTAGCTTGCCGATCCTGCTTTCACTTTTGCACACCATACAGGCCCTTAAACAGGAATTATGGTCTAGTGTGCCATTTCCCTCGATAGCTGGACACCTTTGGTCGTAATTAGAAGCGCATTGGCAGCGCAGCGGTATGTCGACGACATTTTGAGACCTGTTTTGCTATCGTCCTTTTTGCAGTACCCTGGCCTTAATTTTCAGCAAGATAATGCCAGTGAGATAATACCAGATAATACCAGTCCCCATACGGCACTTGTTGCTATGAATTGTCTTACAGCTCGTCAAAGACTTCCTTGGCCAGCCAGATTTCTCTCCAATCGAGCATGTCTGGGATATAATGGGAAGGCGACTGCATCTACAAGGGAATGTTGATGACTTTGCCCGACAATTGGTGCACATTCGGCTAGAAATACTGCAAGATACCATTGGGGAGCTTTATCACTCTATGGTATGTCGTGTGGCAGCTTGCATTCAGGCTAGAGGTGTTTCAACACCTTATTGAGCTCGTTACTGTGTATTATGTAACTGAAATAAATAATTGAATTTTTCTGAAATTTTAATCATTTTCTATTGTGTACGTAATTTTCCTATCCGCCAATGTTTGTCTCCTTTGGATAAATCCTTCTTGGTGCATCGCTTTTTTTTGTTATAGAATGTTGTTAAGGTAAGTATTTATTTTGTTTAAAAATGCTTCCGGTTTTTATTTGAAAATGAGAATGCGTGTAAATTAATAGATAGGAAATTTGAATTGAAGCACGTTTAAGACTTGATAAAAGCAATTAGATATTCAAACATATGCCATAAATACTATACATTAAATATATGCTGAAAAATCTATTCTGTAGAAAAGAGATTTTTCTAATTCTTAATCTGCTAAATATAGATAGCATAAAAATTATTTTGACAGATTTATATTAAAATAGTTAGAGTTTACACAATTATATATTCAGATTAAAATTTCTCTTAATATAAGCGTAATTAAATTTAAATCCATTAAAATATTATTAAAAGTACAAAAATATTTTTAAATTTGTACTTTTGATAATGTTTCATTTAATTTGAAATTAATTATACTAATTAAGTATCTTACGATATAGGCATTCTACAAGTTAAAGATAATTTTTTATTAAATAGTATTGAGAATTAATATGCTTCCATATTGATAGGATAATTATGATAAACTTCACTTTCTATCAACTTTTTTTTTGTTTACTACTCTACTTTACTTTTATTTAGTTTATTTAACTTTTTCCCTTATCGTTAGATAAATGAAAGAGACGTAATTATAGGCTCAATAACAATTAGGCTTCACAGCATTTTCATTTTTTATCTGAAGTTCTTTTGAAAACAAATTCTTTAGTTTAACTAAATCGGTGCTCACAAATTGCTGTTCTCAGTTTGGTTACAACTTTTGATCTTCCTGAAATACAATCGTTCCCGATAACTAAAAATCACAAATTAACAAAAATTCATTACTGTCAATAATTAATGAACATATCATTCATGCTAAATGTTAAGTAGGTCTGCAACATTCTCCAAACAAGCATGTGTGTATGTGATCATAAAAAAACTTACTTATTATACAATTTAAAGCAATAAGTATTTAACGCTTCAAAACACCGAATTACTTACACTTCAATTTATCAGGTTTCAAATATACTTCACAGTTTTAACTATTCACCCCTCATATCATTAATTTTCATCAACTTCTCTCTCTTTCTCTCTCCCAAATTATTCATCTAAGATACTAATTATCAACGACTACAATTTTTTTAAATGGATCACAAAATTATGCATATAAAAAGATTTTTAACATAGCACAACAATTAAAACAATTCTGAGAGTCTTATTAGAACACGTTAATATGTTTAAAAGAAATTCATCCTTAGATTACATAATGCTTAAAAAATAAATCCTTATCCAAATGTTAATATTCAAATAAATAAATCCTTAAAAATATTCAATCAATAATTCTTAGAAAAACTTTCAATCAATAATTCTTAGCATATTCAGTCCAAAATCCTTAAAATAATCATTGACTAAACAGTAAATCATTAAATGCAAATCAAGGTAAAGTGTAATAAATTAAAACTGAATTCATTCACATTGAAAATTCCATAATGAGACACACAAAATATCTAAACTGATCCACAATAATGAACGCACGGTTTGTTATTATAAAATTTCACAGTTCATGTTTCATCAATCCTTGTATAGTAAAAAAATAAGTGAAAATTTTTTGCCCATTGTTAGTTTTTAAGACCTTTTCTTGGTCATTTATTATCAAATGTGTCAAATACTGCAGGTGTTTTACCGCAACTTTCTTTTCACCTTTCGTTCACAATTTTTAGTCTATTTTAACCCAGAGGCTCCCTCCTGATACAGAGAGTATCTTTTGTTTTTTTTTGCCTTCGCAAGGCTTTTGAGGGGGGAGAGGGCTCTTTCGGGTTCTCATAGATACGTGTGGCTGCCGTCGTATCAAGTTTACCCTTTTTCTACCACCACCTGAACACCCCACTACTTAGGGTGTTTTGTGGTTCCACTGTGAAAAAAAGATTTTTGTTTATTGTGTGAGAATGGATGATTAAGTCCTTATATCGTATTCAAATAGCTTTCATTCAGCTTAATTAGATATTAAAAATTCTTCGGTCGAATTCTTGCATTAAATTACTAAGAATATTTTTACAATTTGAAAAGGATATCAATAGCAATTTTGATATGTATAAAATAATTTTTTAAACTTGCCTCTTACTTTTATAGGAATTTAGGAATTTCTACTTATTTTTTCAGTTTTATTATTTTATTAAACGGGGATTTTTGCTTGAATTTGGTTTCTTAGCATTTGTTTTAAAATAATTCTGCTCAGTGAGAGGGTTGGATCCATAATGCTAGTATATTCATGCATTTTTTCCAAAGTCAGGAAAACAGCAATTTAAATTACTTTTCCGCTTTTTTTATTTTCAGTCTTCTTTACTTTTCAGCTTTATCTTTTATTTTTAATTTTGCAGGCATTGTTACGTAATTTTTGCTTTGAATGTTTCAGTAAATTTACGTTTTTACCATGGTAACTATAACTTTTAATTGTTTATTAGTTATAATTTTGCCTTTTAGTTCTGGTTAATGAAATTTTGCTCTAGTATTCTAACTTATTATTTGCTTATATGCAGATTTATTAAGAAATTCTTTTGAACATTATATATAAATATATATATATATATATATATATATATATATATATATATATATATATATATATATATATATATATATATATATATATATATATACATACAGGGTAATTATAATTAAAGTTAAAGTTTCAAAAATCAGAATCACTTCAAATTTGAACGGAATATTATTGAAGAAGGGGGGAAACGTATCACATAAGAAAAAAAAATTCCAAATTTTAGCAACAGATAGCGCTGTAAGCGTCATAATTTAAAAGGGTTTGCTTACAAATGACAAACGAATCGTAAAACAACGACTAAGGTGTAAGTTACACGTTAAACCAACTGTACTGCTCAGTGTGCATGACTGCGCAGGTGTAATATTGTTGGTCACGTAAGCCCATCCACCACCGCAATGTCATATCACATCGGATGGAAAAAGTCGGTTTTTAATTGTCCTGAGGCCAAAAACCACATAAAAAGAATCCATCAAATCGGTTTTTAAATTATGCGAAACTGGTGCAAAACTTGTTCAATATGCTGTCCACAGATCGAGTGCAACAAGATGAAATCGAGAAACAGCATTTTCCACAACTGATCAAAGTGTCTCCAGGTCACGTTCAGAATGTGTTGCATAATGCGTGCCTTCAGTTCAGCTAAGTGTGCAATCAGAGCACTGAACACAGCATCTTTCAGATAGCCCCACAGCCAGAAGTCACACGGATTAAGATCAGGTGATCGGGGCTGCCAGGCTGTAGGGAAGTGACGGCTGATAATTCTAGCATTTCCGAAATGCGATTTCAGCAGCTGCTTCACTGGATTTGCAATGTGCGGATGAGCGCCAACTTGCATAAAAATGATCCCATCCCCACATCCACACTGTTGAAGATCTGGAATGACATGATTGTGCAAAAGACACTCATAGCGTTGACCAGTGACGGTAACTGTAACAGGACCGAAAGCACCCGTCTCCTCGAAAAAAATTGGCCCTATGATAAATGATGCCGTAAACTCACACCATACAGTGATCTTTGCCGGATGAAGTGGTATTGATTGAGTTGGGAGTGGATTGTCAGTTGCCCAAATTCGGCAATTCTGTGCATTGACATATCTTGTCAGATGGAAATGGGTTTCGTCTGTCTACATAATTTTCCACGGCCATTCATTGTCCACTTCGATGTTAACAAATAATTCTAAAACAAAAGTCTCTCTTGTTCGCAGGCCAGAAGGAAACAACTCATGCACATGGCTAATTTTGTAAGGATAGCAATGAAGGATATTTCATAGAATTTTATGTACCGTGTTCACAATCTTGGCCAATTTTTGGGCAATTCCCCGTGCACTTCACGGTTGCACACCATCGTTCGATTCCTCCTGGACTTCTTGCCACTTCTTCAACGACCGTCGAATCAATTTTTTTTCTCCCTCTACCAGATTGCACATCAAAAGAACCTGTCTTTTCAAATTTCTCCAGACCATTGGCAATTATCGGTCCAACGCCTTTTTTAATGCCCTTGAGTGCCCGAAACTTCTGCAGAGCAACTGGTGCACAGTCATTGTTCTTGTAAAAAGCTTTACAAGCAGAGAACGGTCCTTCAGTGAAACAGTCATGGCGAACTTCTCAGACTCAAAACGAGGAAAAGCTGTGTACCCGGCATTTTTATAACTGAAATAAATCGTATGCATGACAGGTATTTTTATTTACATATTCTGACGCTTTCAGGGCCATCTGTTGTTGAAATTTGGAACTATTTTTTTCTTATGCCATTCGTTTCCCCATTTCTTCAAAAATATTCCGTTCAAATTTGACGTCATGATCAGTCGTTCTTTTTTTTTTTTACAGCGTTTTGAAACTTTAAATTTTAATTATAATCACCCTGCATATATGTATGACGCGTATGTGTTAAGACCTTCGCAAAATATAGTTTTGTATGGGTATGGATACTATTTAATTTCGGAATTCGAACTAATTGGATTTCTATAATTAAGAATAATGGAAAAACTTTTTATTTCATCTAAGTGACTAAGTGGAATAACTCTCACATTTTTTGCGCTCCATGAGGTATTTTTTCTAAATACCATTTTCTCTTTAATTAAATATCTGAGATTGAAGAAAAATGTGTAACGTAAAAAAAATAGCTTCATTCCTAAACACCATTCGATCGTTGAGAATATTTCTCCAGTAATTAAGACTCTTCATTATTTCATCTGCAAATTAAATGGAGAATCATTTAGTGTTACCACAAAACTAATTAATTATCTAGACTGGAAGAAGAGGATGATAAATCATTCCTATGTTTGTTAAAATTAACTAGTTTTCGAAACAGAGGAATAATTGACTAGGAGATATACCACAGAATTTCTGACTAGAGGTATTGGTTATCTTTAATACGTTTTCTTTTTCTCATCGAATCTTAAGTGAAAGTTTTCACAAGCTTGTGGAAGTTTTACGAAAATATAGAATGTTCTCGCTTCTTTCGTGATGATTTAAAACATAAGTGTACGCTTTGTTAGTACTCTTGCTGATATATATTATGAATCCGTTTCATTTAATATTCTATTTAATTAAAATTTATTTTGGCACTGAAAGATAAATAAATTCTGCTCCAATTTAAAATTTATTGGAGGTCATTTGCGTATTTAGGGAATATTTCTCTGCAGTTATAAATAGTAGTATATTTGCGAAATAGTAAAGTACTAATAGGAAGTTTTATCTTAAGTAATTATTTTATTTCTAAATATAATTATTTTCTGTACAACCGACATTATTTCTTTTAACAAGCTTATGTTTAATCTTGAAGTTGTTAATAAAAAATACGCCTGGAGAGAAACCGAATTGCATCTTAATATTTAACGGTATTCTTAGAAGTATTTCAGAATGTAATTTTTTTAATTGCACTGTTTTCGAAACAGGATCTTCGCCAACCATCTTTGTAGTTGTTTCCAGGATTTAACTTAGAGTACCATGACTTTAGGATTAAAATATGCATGAATTATTTGGAATGCGTGAGTTCCTTATATCAGCTTGAAAAGTCTTACTTTTTGGATTAAATTGATGAGATAAGGCTCTTACTATTTTCTTTATCTATTAAGTTCCGAATTTTATGAATTCATCTAATGAAATAAAATCGTTAGTAATTTTCAGCATATCTTGCGTGAATTTGTTATGAACTACCGTCTAATGTTATATAGTTTAAATCCCGACTTGGTGTGGTATTAAGTTCAATAAAGAATTTCCCTAGTCAATTCGTTCTGAATAACTGCTAATTTAATAACTCTTATCGTTCTTTAAATTCATTTTCAGTTCTCACAAAGGACCTCATGTTTGGCAGCGATTATGTTTAAAATCGAAAAATCGAGCATGAGGTCAAAAAGTGTCTCCCAGTCAGATGGCAAATAAAATGGCAACATACTGGTACATTTTCTCCCAGTAAGAGGTGTCTTAAGTGTAGGTCTAGTAGAGCTTATAAGTAGACGGGGTAGTATAACGTCCTCTCTTCTACGTGAAAATAAATTCCAATGAGAAATGATGGATTTCCCATACTTCAGTTTATTATTTTTTCCAATTTACATTGATACTGATAGTTGCAGTAAATAGCTGATTTAAGGCATCGTAAGATATCGTAAAATGGAATAGTCGGAAGGGTTGCATAAGATGCAGATTTAGCAGCATTTTCAACTGTTTCGATGTCCTTGATATCTACGTGGGAAGGTATTCAACCAAATATCTATCGGACGATTATAGATATTTGGCGATGAATTATTTTTATTGCTTCAGTGATCAATAGGTGAGATGATTTATTTGGAAGAATTAAATATTCCAATACTTTCATGGAATCTATGGATAAAGTAATATTTTCATCGTGTCGACTTGACAAACTTCCCAACGCTTTAGTAATGACAGCCGGCACTCAATAGTGTAAGATATGGGGTACAATTCTTAAGATAATTATATATAGAGCCTCAATGAGAACCATCAGCTTGAGTCGTTCGTTTTCTTTCATTTTCGTTTCTCATATTACAGGCTAGTTGCTAAGAGTTCTTTAAAATTGTTACAACCCCAATTCAATCTGAATATGACCCAAATCAGGTAGTTCCAGACTATATATATGTAGGCAGGTTGAAGTTGAAGCAGAAAGGTTCCCCGATTTAAAATCTAATAAATTCGAAGTGGAAAAAGATACTGTTAAAACATTTTTATTTTTGAAAAAGTGTACAAAAGGCCATTGTGATGCATTTTTTTTTGAAAATTGCATCACTTAAGTATCGGATGCTAATGGCTGTAAAGCTGCGAAGTTTCATTTGAAAGCTCACCATGGCCTTTCCAATAAGAAATTGCGGTGATTTCCTGCTATATTGCTGCCTTGACACTCTGAAGTTGTTGTCCGGAGTTGATACAATCGTGCTTTGAAGCATCCTTACAGAAATAAATCACACTTGGTCAAATTCAGTCAACGTCGAGGCAACTAATTACATCCAGCAGTAAAATAAGATGACCCGGAAACATTTCTTGGATTCCGGTACGGAATCATTAAAATCACGAAATGTCTTCGTTATGATTGTTGCTTCGTTGACGCCGCTTCACCATTTAAAAAAATCTTTGACAAAAAAAATCACGTTATTTCCCACTCCACGATCTGTTAGTAAAACTTAAATATGAAAGACAATCAATTTCAATGTTTTTGCGTACAAATCGCACAAAAATAATTACAACTACTCGAAAATATCTTTTACATATTGCGATATAAACGTGGTGAACCTGAAATTCATTTTTCCTAATTCCTGTCCTAGAGAAATAGAACTTCTCATAATTTTTTAATTTAATATTTTTTAAACTTTTAGTCTAGCTTCAGTTTTCACGATTATCAATAATTATCACGATTATCAATTTTGCGAGTGTATGATTATCACGATTATCAATTTTGCGAGTATCAATTACGAGTGTTTCTGCACGATTTCTGATAAATAGCCATGTTTGCAAATGGTATGACATCACGCATATAAGCGATCATGCCTATCACTTTATCTTGCTTCATACAGAGTAACCACTCCACCAAATCAGGGAAATATTTCTGCTGTATATAGTCAAATCGAGGGCTCTAATATTGATGCCACTAAAAAAATTCATCTTATTATGAAGCTTCAGTGCGTTAAATCTGTCGGAAACTGAATTCCTGTTGCTGCGATCGTTTGGAAGTTAGGAACATGGTGTGAAAACTGAAGTGAGGTCCTCGTCACTTGACTCCCGCTTAAAACTACAAAGCTTGTTATAAATGGTCCTTGTGATTTTACGAGAGAAGTTCATGAAAAATGCAATAAATCAAAATTAAACGAGTTATTTTAAGTTCTTGTGCTACTTACTTAGCTTTTTATGTAAAAATATAGATACATTTGATTTATTTAACTGAAATGTAATAAAATATATATTGCACATTGATGCTTAATATCTATATTAACAATTAGCATTTTTTAAATATTTATTTATTAGTATTTTTATATAATTATCAGTCGTAGAATTTGAAAATCATTATATATTTTAAAAATTAATGAATAAATTTTGACTGCATTTTTTCTTCGTTCCTTTTTTTCTTAGAAAATCGTAATATTAGCACTAATATGTTACATTTTTGCATTTATGCATATGATTAGTACAAAAAAATGTCTTTGAAATGTTGCTAAGCTGCTTCAAACATTTTAATTTGTCTGCGCCAGACGTGTCTGCTGAGATCAAAGGGAAATAATTATAATAATGATTGATATATAAGCAAAGAAAATCTTTATTCAGAAATATATTAATCTTGTCTTTCAAAATCAAAAATGAATTTCATATCATAAAGTATCATTTTTGCTTTTCCTTTCAGAAAATATTTTATGTTATTTTAAACACCATTCTCTACTGCATTTTTTTAAACTTGCATCGTTTTTTTTTTTTTTCAGTTTACTACCTAAATAGGAATTGCAACTAATTACTAAGTTAAGCAACTCTGGCTGTACGTACACACACACACGTGTGTGTGTGTGTGTGTGTGTGTGTTATTTCAATTATTGTCAATTTTATGTCATAATTCTTATAATCTAATTAGTATTAAGTTTAATATTATTACAGAAGTTATTATTTATTAAGATTTTTAATATTTTTGATAACAATTTATTTACAATATTAGAAGCAGTCTGAATGATTGGTGTTACAATTTTATTTTCAAATTCTTACTTAATCTTAATTTTTATTATTATTTTTTAAATGATACCATGGCATTTTTCTCAATTATTGAATAAATAATAATAGGTGATTAACATCATTTTTTTATTCAAACTCAAGAATTTTTTGACTATCATCGATACTGAAACCCAAACAGTCAAAATGACTGGTGCATTTTTCTATGTGGTGATATCAGTTTTACACAGATATAATAAATTATAATAAATACTGCGTAATTGTAGAGAGATAAAAAATGGTATGTGTGGGTGATAATAACTGAATTCGTGATAATGGTAAAGTCTTGATTAAGGGAGAATACGTTATAAACTTTCAATCGTTTATTGTATTTTTTGCGATATTGGAGTGAAATTTTAATGTGAGATTACTGGAAGGAAACATTTTTTTTTTTTTGGATAATGAAAATTTCAAAACTATATTCATTGGTAAGAAAACTAAACACAAGGTGAAATACTATTTTATTATTAGATTCAATTCATTTTTATAATTTTTTCAGGCCTCAAAAATTGGCAAAATGAAATAAATATTCTGTTTTCTGATATACTGTTTCTGTAAGAATAATATATATGTCATTAAATGCTTTATCAGGAATTACAGGACAATTAAATTATAAAATAAAGAAATTTGAATATTATTATATTTTAGTTAACTAATGAATGAATTTATAATTGATATAATATATTTCAAATGTCTTTGTGTGCATGTGCGCAGGAATTTGCTTGATTTTTTGTTGCATATTTTCAGTTAAATGTAATCGTATAATTTAGCATTGCTTTTAATTTACTTTTCCTTTAGAATTGAGCGCATGGTTTGACTGAAATTTTATTAATGTTGTCTCACTAAGTCTCTTAATACTTTTTTCAGCAGTCCCGTCATGCTCTCTACAGTATGAATGAACGTAGTTTCAGAAATTATTTTATTGTGTATTCAGTTTGATTTAACAATTTCCATTAGCGCGTTGTCCTATAATTTGTAAGATACACAACTACCGAGTCTTGTTGCTATACTTTATAGTGATTTGTTAGAAAAAGTGGGCACAGAGTAATACTTTCCTTCTCATATGTATGTTGTTTTGAAAAATTGAATTAAAATTACTTGTGAACAAGAACATGGAATTCATATTTATAATACATCTATTTTAAAAACCTGAATTATTACTTTTTTAAAGAATACATAAAACAAAATTAATGAAAAATATTAAAATTTTATTATTATCTAAAAATATTAATATTTAATTAAAAATATTAACCAAAAAATTTTTTTTGTATTTTAAATGCTCATAATTTTAAGGACAATCAGGATTTTGTTGTTTTATTTATTTTACTTGCGAATAATCGCAGACCCATATGCAAGTTTTTTAACTATATGTTTAACTTGACTAATAAATAAAAACTTTGTAGATCTTTCGTTCTGAAATAAGTTAAAAAAATTCGGAGGTAAGAACTTTTGAGAACAGATTTTGCGAATAATGTTGTTTTTACGTGGAAGTAGTATGTCAATTCAACGTATAACTGTTGAAATTATAATATATGTAAGCGGTGTAAAAAAATGTGACCAAACGTGAAATTAATGTTTCATTACAGAATAAATCTGCTGGAAAAGCAAAAATGGATAACATAAATGCGAAACTCATTGTCCGATTTTCTAGTGTACCTAATAGGTTTGGTACCAAAAGTGCTTGTAATTTTGATGAGAAAATATCATGTGCTAGAGTTATTCATGTTTTAAATCAATATGATTTTTCTAAATATGTCAAAATCAATTTAAAAAAAAAACAGCATTGATCGCTGAATATAAAGCGATTCCTAAGAGAAAAGGTGCTAATGTGGATTACGGGTTACTTGAACACTGGAAAAATATTATTTTTTCGAATGAGAACTGATTCAATTTTGATGGACTAGATGCTTTTAACTATAATTGGTACAATCTCAGGAGAGATAAAACACTAGATGGAACAGGCGTCTTAAAGGCGGATCTTTATTGTTCTAGGGAGCTGTTGCAGATAAGAGGAAAACGGATTTAGTTGTCATGCTTACTAATACGAATAATGAGAAATATTTATTAAACTTAGACGTACAACTCTTAACATATAATTTATCTTTAGAAATTAACAATTTTATATTTCGACAAGCTTGCCTTCAACAAGCTTATACCTTGTCATATTTTGTGTGTGAAAGGATCTAACATTTCTAAAAGATCTGTAATTTTGATGCAAGTTCTATTCGGCTTTTAACTTGCACAGATGTGCTACCAATATAGTTTTCACAAACTGCAAATTCATCCAAAACATGCACCAAAACAAGTAATGATGTTATTTCTTATCCGCAATCTGTATTTTCCTCACATTCATTATACTGAAGAAAATAATTGCATAATATGGCATTTTCAATTTCAAGATTATCAGTTGAATCAATAACAGTCTCAACAATACTGATTTGCTTGACTTGCCAACTTTTTTTTTTTATATTTGTTAAATGTACTTTTACTTTGAGACATTCTAAATAAATTAACTAACTCTTTTATACCAAAAAATAAAATTTGATAAAGGAAATGCAGTGTAATTTAAATGTATAAGATAATATACAAGAAAATTATTTAAAAATGGTTGATAATTCTTATGGGATTTAGAGCAAAAAGGGCTATTATATCTCCAATATTTAAAAATCACGAAAATAACAATGTAAACAACTAAACGCTGTAAAAACAGTTGCAGTTAAATTCACTGTTAACAATTCTTCAATCGCAAAAATTCGAAAAGTTAAACAGAGATAATAATAATATATATAAAACATTAAATAAGGTTCCACGTCATGAGAGAGGCTTGTTTACTTTTGGCAACGCTTTAGATGGTCAACAAGTTTCGAAGTGTTCTAAAAAGAATGAAAAATCTAATACTTCTGCGTGTTTCTGGATACATCATTGGAAAGATAAAAGACGCCCAGCTAGTGTGAAGTAGTTTGAGACATCGAATTTTAGTAGATTAAAGATTCGAAACATATACTTAGTTAGGAACATCTCCAGCTTTTAGTTTGATATCTTAACCCCTATTCTACCATGAAAGTTAAACCTGAAGTATGCAAGAATATATAAAAAATAAAATAAATTCAGTGGTTGTGAAACGTTCTACAGAGTAGAAAAATTCCGATGTATCTCTTTAGCGTCTTTAACCTTTGATACCCAATTAAGGAAAATAAATTTTTCAGTAGAACTTCGTAATATATTCAAAAAAATCGCTTATCTCACACTCGTGATTTTTATTCGATATATTTTAAGAAAAGTCTTTAGAGTTCATTAAAAAATTCACAACAAAATCAGATTGAAACTCAGTCTCTCTTTTATTCTTTTTCAGTTCCTAACTTGGCTGGAATAATGAAACTAAGACTCTATATGAAGTGAGATGACTATTCTAAATACAACTAAACGACATAAAATGAACGTTGCAACTATTGTGTTAATATCCAGACTCTGTTTATATTATAAACGATATCGACTACATATAAGTACATCATTATTATCTAAACGTCGCTTGAACTCAAGTACTCTATCCTATAAGGTTATTTACCATATCTCCTATTGACTTCATGGCGAGACGTATTTTGAACGAATTAGAAAATGCAGCACTCTTCAGTTACTACTTCTTTAAATAAACTTCGGAGAATAAATATGTTCTCTGTGAAACAAGTAGAATTTATCAAACACAATAACATTTTACAAATGAGATGTAATAATTACTAGAGGTAACTTCGTTACCATTACCTCATATAGTGATCTAACCTATTGCAATACCGCTTGTTTCATAGTGACCACTAAAGCAACTATCCTTAACGTAATACATAAGTAAAATAGTAATCATAACTTGATTTACTAGTAAGACTTCATAAAAAACAGCAGAATAGGTTTATAAGATCTCTAGATAACTGAAAAAAAAAGAGTATTTCAATTATAATGTACTGTTTGTAATGTTCGTTTATCACAAAGATCAGCTAAGAAAGCAATAATAAGTTATCAAGTGAATGCGTGAATGCTGATATTTATGGCACAAGAGCCAAATATGACTATGCTATGCTAACACTATGTGCACTCTCGATCTAGACACTTGAAAAAAATAGGAAAAAATTCGATATAAAACCCAACGTTTTTAGAAACAACATTTTTATATGGTGGAAAAGTTTATTAAAGAAAATTATTGAAATATTAGTTAAAACTGTTAGTTATTTTTAACTTTAAAAATTACTTAAAAAGAGACATTTGTGAGCGTATTAAAAAATTCATAATACTCATAAAATCAGAAAATGCATTTGAAAGTTTGTAAGTCATTCTATTAAAAAAAAAAAAATGGGAACCAGAATTCAGAAAAAATTATTGTGATAAGACACTGTGCCAAATATCGGAATCTTTCTTTCTTGCGAATGATTACTGACTGAAAGTCAGCAACCCTTACTATCTCCCCTTTGTGAGTTTTACGATACCTGATGTGGCGTATGGGGAGTGCCCGGTGTTCCGAGAAGGGGAAAAAAAATTTTCCTCAGTCCTAAAAGCGCCGAGAGGAAATAATATTTTGACTTATTAAAATTATTGAAATATTAGCTAAAACTTGTCGCAAATGTCTAAATATTGCATTGTTAGGCGAGTACGAACGATTCCCAAAATTTCAAAGCTCTAGCTTGAGGGGAATTTGGTTAAATCAACGATCGAAAATTTTATGACACACACACACACTCACATACCAAGTGAAATTCAGAAAAACGTTTTAATAAAATAAAAAAGATAAGAGTTGGTTAACAAAAAGACGTGTCGAAAATAGACAAGTATTGCTTGGTTATTATGGGGTCGCATCACCAGGGTTAACCATACACAGTAATCTCCATGATGAAGAAACAGTAGATTAAGGTATCTCAGGGTCATGATTTTCGTACTTACCTGAAAGCGTTACGCCCCTAAGGGAAATAAATTGTCAAAACAATGCAGTAGGGAATGAAATCTTTACCTAATAATTTTAGTCAATTTATGACAAAACTTAGTTTTTAATGATTTTTCTAATAGTTTGCTTTACTTTAAATTAAAATTTTGATTTCCAATTATTCAGTTTCATACATCTTTAGGAGTCTTCTTTGAGATATAATTTCCTGCATATTGTATTCATTCGTTGTATAATGAATGTTATGACGTAAATGACATATAGTCAGTTGAATTTGATCCAACAAAGGAGCAGTTTTTCACTGTTAGATTATTTTACCATTAATAATGATTAATGTACTTTCAGAAATTATTTTCAAAGCAACTCGCTTAATATGGAAAGTAATTTTTTAATATTTGTGAACGAAAGAAAAAAAGTTTTTTACTATAGCTGCTATTAACACTACTATATAAAGGAAGGCAGAATGTAAGAAAATAATTAACCTAAAAAGTCTGTTTTTTCCTTTAAAAACACATTTGATGTCAAAAGAGAGTTTATCATGTTAAAAATCCAATTTTCCAAAAGAAAAAAAAAATTCGTATTGAGTGTTTTTCCGCTTAAAGAATCTTAATCTTAACGAAAACTACTTGATTATCTAAAAAATTCATTTAACTCGGTTTTTTTACAGAAAGTAAAAGAAAAAGAAAACCCCGACTATCTAAAATGGTTCTAACAAGCTTTTCTCACAGTCAATGTCTAGACTTAAAAAAAAAGAATTCACCGGAAGTCAGCTTAGTTTAAGATCGTTAAAACTTTCAGAGAGTTCAACAACAATGGAGAAATCTAAGTTATATGTTGTCAGTACGCTTCGGACGAATTAAAGCTTCTTCAAAAAAAAATACAATTCGTTTCCTGAAGAATTATTTCCTTTACAAGCTACAAATTACTAAATCTTTTAAAAACTACAAATTTGTTTTAAAAAAGAAAAGTCTACTTTTTCTCTTGTTTTTCTTATGAATTTTGAATTAGCATTGCACAGAGAAACACTAGGGCTTCTGGTGATGATTCTCTCAGTTTTTAACCTCATTCCATGAGGTGGACGATATCGGAGATCGTATCTCACTCTCTTAACTTCCACATCACATGAAGCAAGAGCTTTTGACATTCAGGGCATATCCTTAATATACAAAAATAAAAAAAAAAAAAACTACTTTCCTTAAGCAATTTCTCATTTGAACAGTACAATAATTAGTACGATCATTCAAATTTGAAAAGAAAAATAACGATAAATTAGAATTTAAAGTTTAAAAACCAATAAAGATTTATTCTTAAAATTTTATAATCAAACATTTATTGTAATATGTGTGAAAATAGATTGTGTGCTCGGTTAACCTGCCATGTTTAAACTAAATGTGGAACTGAGGAAGAAATTCATACATTCCTTTATCCGACGAATCTACCACTTGTTTTAATTTTTTATTGTTGTATATTTTCTAAGGGATGCTTTATTTTGTGAATGTTGTTATCGTTTGATTCCAAAGATGATCATTTATATTTACCTATAATAATTTCGTGAATATAAGTGTTTTTTCTTACACTAAGAAATGAAGAATTTAAAAATAATAGTACCGATAAAACAAACATGAAGTTCTCAAAACAGTTTATAAACAATTACTTCTAATACAGTAAATATGGGTTTGTTAATACTTAAGAGAATTCCTATTATGTTCATTATCTTTACACTATAATTCTAATCAACCACGTACTAGTAAATTACAACCTATATGCTTAGTGGATAATATTCTATACAATATCCGACTTACAGTCATATTTGTTATGCATATATGTACTGGTTTATCGATAACAAATTAAAAGTACACAAACGGTACAAATGTCCCTTAACTTTTTTTTACGGTTTAGTAAAATTATTCGTTTTTCCAAGATATGTTAAATTAAATTATTAAAACGGCAATTTAATTATGTCAGTCAAAAATTATCAACAAATAGAGACAGGGGAATATCTTAACCAAATAATATCGATATATACTACATAACATTACCACTAATTAACACTACAATAATTTTAGTGCTAATTAATAATTTTAACTGCAACATTAGAAAGAAATGTTCGCAAGAACACTTTTTCCCATAACATTTGTTATGATTTCCGCGGTAAATTTATGAAAATGATTTTAATTTAGTACAGAAAGAAATATCGTCAATTACATTTTAATTGTAAATTAAATTTTATATGTTATAAGCCATAGGGAATTTAATCTCTTATTTGCTAATTCATTGTTCTTAAAAAAATAGGATCCAGAACATATCATCATGTAAGTAATAGTTTTAATATCGTGTGGTTTGTTCTAGTTCTAATAAAATATTTTTAGTTTTGCCGATACAAAACACGCATTGGTCAAGTGGCGTGGGGAAGAAAATGTCTTTTCTACACATAAGGACGAACCAAAAATATACGTTGAACAAAAACAAAATAAAAACTCGAAAGTTTTAGGAAGTTTTCCAATTCAATTTTTTGTCACGTTTTCGCTGAACATAGCGTGATATCAGATTTGAAAAATAAAAAAAAAGAGTTAAATTAAAAATAAATTTAAACGCCATATATATTGGGTGGCAGCTTGGAAAATTCATAGAGAAAAATTAAAAAGCACTTGAAACATTTTTTTCATGCAGTTTAAGATTTCAAAAATCTTCAGCTTTTGATAATCAAAAGCTGTGATATTACACTTTCCATCTGTCATTTTAAATTAGCACTAAATAATGATATCGGAAGTATTCGTATACATTAATGTTTTTGAACACCGCAAAATCTTTTAAGTTGCTTGATTGGTTTTATGAACGTCCCCTAGAAGCAACAAGAGGGTTAGTGGCAACGGAACTCGTACTTTTGAGCCTCAGACAAGCGACGAGGACGACACCTGAGCTGACACCTCCTATGTATCACGATGACGGGAAAACTTTAGTTGATTGATTAGTTGGTTTTATGAGCGTCGCACTAGAAGCAACAAGAGGGTTAGTGGCGATGGAACTCGTACTTTTGAGCCTCAGTCAAGCGACGAGGACGACACCTGAGCTGGCACCTCCATCTCCTATGTATCACGCCGACGGTAGGATTTTGAGCCTCTATTGATTGAAATTGCATTAGCCTCAACTACTCAGTGAGTCTTTGGTGGTATCAAAGCTCGAACTCATAACTCGACAAAAACAGCCGGCCTCGAATCATCGACCATAAGCACTAGGTTACCGGAGTCACACAGAAACTTTTAGGAAATTACCATTTAACTGTTTAAAAATAGAATAGAATTTGTTTTAAAAAATTTTGAACGAATAAATTACGTGCGGTTTGATTAAAATTACGTTGTTATAATGTCAGAGCATTAAACATAATCTTCATTAAATGATCTCATAAATTTTAGGAAAATTAGTAAGTAAATTATCTAATTTTTATTCATATATATGAATAAATATTTTTATAAAATTATGTCATTTATAAATATATCTTTTTAAGGAAAGATTATATCATGTAATTTATACATATGAGCAAAACAGTGCCTTTACTTGGCTCGAAATCGATATTACGTCAAATTTTATTTTTCGAATTAGTTATTGTTATTAAAAGTTGTATGTTACAAAAACAAATATAAGAACTTTTATACAAAACCTGTATAAAAGTTACATTTTGTAACTTTTATACAGGTTTTATTGTTTAGTTGTTTTTAATTGTAAAAGTATATACAACATTAAAGAAACATTGAATGAATAAAAATAAATTATGTTAAAAACATTTAATAAAAATGCAAAAAGTCATTAAAGATGCAAAAATTTGTATTATATTAAAAAGAAATGTATAAAAAGAGTTTTAGATACATATAATTGTGTATATTTTGATGAGTGCAAGTTCAAGCTATATACTGAGGAAAATATTTTTTTAAAAGTATTATTATTTGTTTTATTTGAATTACAAATTTATTCTTAAATTTGCATTTGAAATAAAAAAAAATAGATCTTGAAATAGCTCCTATCTTAGAATAATAAAATTTAGATTCATTAATTGAGTAAAATTTCCAATAGCTCCTTATACGGATTTAATATTTTTACCATTAATTCTCATTTTGTAATATGATAAATATACTATTACTGTTCTTTTAAATGAAAAAAAAATATTTTGTCCACAAAAATTATTAATGAAAAGTTTTCAACCTATACTCATGTGTTTCTCAAAAAAATAATTATTTTTCTCAAAAAGATTTGTATGTTCATAATGCTAAAAGACAAAATTAACATGGAAAAATTCTAGATAATTATGATTAAACTTTTTGAGTATCTTCAACTACTTTAATAAATTTGGTTACAATATTGTAAGTGCGAGTAGTTTCAAGTACTTCCACATTTTGGAAAGGTAATGCATTTGCAAATGCATGCGCCCATCTGAACTGGAATTGTTCAAGGTTATAATTGAAGTTCCAATTAGAAAGCAGCTTGGCAACTTAAGGTAAGAGAAATCCATTTAATCCACAAAATAATTAATGTAAAGTAATTAACAAATAGTGGTAATTATTCCGGGTTTCGTAATACCTAACTTACTAATTTAACAGAGCATTTTTAGTAATAGTAAAATAAGTTAAGTTAAACTTGATTAATGGCTTTAACTGTTTGCTGCAAGTGAATTTCAGTGATTGAAGTTATAATAATTGCGGAATAAGCAAATGAGATATTTTAGATCATCTAAGGTATAATTAATAAACACTATAGAACGATATTGCCGTTAGATAGATATTCTTTAAGAGCAAATTATATTTGTTGAAGAGCAATTACAATTCCATATTGCATTTATTTTGTTTTTTACTCATAAATAAGTGATATTTGTCTTAATATCTACGACGCTGATTCAAAAAGTACCCATTTTTGACACCGAATAATTTTACATAAAATTTCTAAATTTTAAACTTTATTTTTCTTAAAAATATTTCCATGAATGCATAGTATGATGGTAGATTAACATTTAATCAAAATCATTTTCTTTTAATTCTCTATTCGTTTTCCTATTGATGTTAACTTTCATAATTCAGTATATCGGGAAAATTTCTAATGAATATTATTACAATCAGACAGTTTATAAATAAGTTTAGTATTCCTTACTTACCTTCATTTGACGAGTCGACGAAAATGTGACTACATTAGCATTTCGCTACTACACAAGCCACATGAAACACGTCAGCATTTCCACTAATTTCACCCGTCTGAATTCGTATAAAAATAATGAACAATTAATGTTCACTAATTTTTTTGCTACTCTGTCATTGTACTCGTATATCCATATACAATAACAGGGTACTATTTTAGAGACAGATAATTATTTTTTTAAATTGCTTCAATATTTTAAAAATGATTTTTTTTTAAATTCCGGGGATAGATTGATTTTGAGACAGCATGTAACAGAAATTTATTAACAATAAAACCAAAGCTTAATTCTTAAGAATTCTAATTATAAATAATTTATCAATGATCTATTACTGGTTGTGTTATTTGACTCTTGATTTCCCTCATGAATGCGGGGAAGCAAATGATAATAAATTAATACCTATCATTCCATTAGACTTTTTTAGCCTTGTTAGGTGTGCCTAGTTTTAAATATTTCACCTTCAAAGAACAAGAGAAATAAATTTATTTACATTACGCTTATTAATTTGTGTCTAAATTAATAAGCGTAAATTAATATTCAAGACAAATTATGGATTTGATTAACTGTCTATTATTTAATGTTAAAAAATAACCGTTCGATTTTTGGCCTTTCTGTTCAATATGTTTGTTTCGAAACCAGGTGAATGTAAAACCAAAAAAAAAAAAAAATTCCGGTAAACAACAGCAGTCCCAAGAAAAGTAGAAATCGTAATTCTGGTTGTTGCATAATAAATAAAATAATTTGTTTGATATGTAATAATGCTAACAGTGTACTAAAATTATTAGTCATGATCACGAGCTCACAGCTGATGCTGTTTTCATCCAATCGTGGGTTCGAATTTCTGATGTTAATAAAGACTAAAGTAGAATAGCCGAGAGAAAGAGAGGTAGATGATAAATTTGTGAAGGTTCCAGTCCTACTGGTGTGTGTAAGTTTGTAGAGGGAGGTGCCAACTAATACGTCGTCCTCGTCACTTGACCGAGGTTCAAAATTACGAGGTCTGTCGCTAACATCCCTCTCGTTGCTTCTGAGTGTGACGTTAATGAAAATAAATCAGTTCATCAAGATTATATTACATAAAACGTGACTATGAAAAGCATGAACATCAGTTTATGAATAACAAGAAACAGTACTTCTTCTACGATGATTAATTAAGAAAAGAAGAATTACCAGCATAACTATATATAATGCAGTAAACCTGACTTTTATTTGTTTGAAACTGAGCCAGGACCGGAAAGTAAATTAGTCACTTCTGCTGAATAGGAAATTAACCCGAATCAGCACAAACACAGTGCTCCTTTTCGTCATTTTGACAGCTGGATTAGCGCATGCGTTTACTACAATTATTACCATTTCTCCATTCTGTACTTTTGTTTAAATACCTTAAAAGATTAGAGAAGCTCATTAAGAATTTCCTGTATTGTTCAATGCAAGAATTAAACCTATCAGTTTTTTTTCCATTTACAATCGAAAAAGAATAAAATGTAGAAATAAAATAGCCGCATATTCGTCCACCAGTTCGTTAGATATATCTGACGTGTAGAAACAAATTCAAGTCAAAATCTTTACTGATACGGGATGTAACTCAACTTTTGTTATCTCATGTCAATTTTCCTTAAATTCCCATGTGATTCGCAATCAATTCTTCAGACCAGGAAAAGAAATAATCATTCTTTATGTAACAGTCAATCTTTCTCAAGGGAAATGGCTCCTGAGCCAGATGAACCGATTGAAACTTAGTTTTTCTTTCGGTTTCCAACAAATCCTTATAACCCCATTTAAGTACAAAAGTATACAATAGTGTATTTCAAAGGATATTGATATAATCTTGGATAAATATATTAATATGGATATGATAAAAAAAATTAAATAAGGAAATGTGGAAAATTATGGAAGAAATATATTTGTAATGTAAGAAATATTTCGTTATACGAGCTATGCACCTTTTACTTACTCTATATTGATTCATGCAGTTTCATACGTTATAGTATCGTAGCCTTATTATATTGTAATTTTAGTTAATATTGAAATAAGAAAGTATTTAGGCTGACTGATTGATTGTTTCATCAATATTGCCCTTAGAAGCAACACGAGGGCTATTGGCGACGAATCTCGTAATTTTGAGCTTCGGTCAAAGGACATGGACGGTACCAGAGCTGGTACCTCTCTCTTCAAACTTCCACCATGTCATTAAAAGGACTTTGAGTCTCGGTAAATTTGACGTAAATCAGCCCAGTTACACGGTAGATATTTTGATAGTAAGATTGAAACGCCATACTTCAGTAAAATTACAAGTTATTGCGAACTGTTTTAATTCTGTTTAACAGATAAAACGAGGAGAAAATTTTTCAAAATTGAAAACTAAAATATCTGCGATTGAAAAACACTATGAGTGTTACAATTCTATAAACGAACTTTATCATTTCTTTGGTTTCAATGCAAGAACGCTCGAGAAATCTTCGAGGGACATCAATATTCGAATTTTATTAATTTCACATGACCAAGTCAAGGTATTTTCCTCTTCAAAATTTCAAACCTAAATACCTAATTATTTATATTGTAATCATTTCTGTATTTAGTGTATCAACATATAGATATCTTTCTGTGTTTAACGGAATTCGAGTAACTGTCGATTTTCTAAGCAACATATATTTATTTTCTTTTATTAATTTTTCACATCTGTTTAAATTAACTCTTGTCATTATGCGTTTTTAAAATAAATATTCTTGACAAGTTTTGATACCTGCTTCATTTTCCAAATTAAAATTCTCAACTATTTTCATCCAAAAAAAACTCTTTAATTTGAGAAGATTTCTACATTGTTTTCTTTGGAATTTGGTTCACTTATCTGCTGTCAGATTGTAAGTTGCAGCATTAGTTTATTTTGTAAGTTTTCTGTACAATATTTTGGCATCTACTTCACTCAGTTAGTCCTAGCAATAATACAAACACACAATTACATTAATTAAATAAAAATAAATCACCTGCCTTAAATATTAGTTATGCTTTTATCTCCAAATACGAAGTTATTTTGGTTTCAATTCCATTTAGATTCAAGTCGGTTATCGTGTGCCTCTTAGGTATCGGCGACTTTTGGGTGCGATAACGATTTAAATGTGGTGATTTTAATATTGGTAACCTTAAATTTTAGTTAGTTTTTCATTTGTAACATCTTCATGATATCACTGCTTATGTAGCGTTACTTTGGCAACTTTTTTTTATTAGGCATCAAGTTTTCTCCACAGTCGCGAAGAAGCACACGATACGGGACTTTAACCTCACTTTAATTTAAATCACGGGTTTTTTCTACCAATTTTAATGGATCCTGAACTATTGGCGATTTTCCATTGCACATGTACATTTATTTTCTTTCAAAAAAAATTACATCATGCGGAATAAAGTTGCACCAACATTAAACTATTGAAAATGGTTAATGCTATCCATGTACATTTAATAATGTATTTTACAACACAAATTTATTCAATCGAATATTCTACAGGGATAATTAATGATTATTGCACACATTTTATGGGGTGGTAGTGTACAAATAATTAATCATTTTTTGCATGGGAATGTTTGATTCAAGATAATGTCAGAGACAGTAATATAAATTCACATGACGAAAAACATACGTTTTAAATTTATAGTATATTTTACACTCTGTGCTTCTAAAGTTAAGTTACAGCTAGTTTTCAAATGCTCACCATTAAACGAATAGAATGGTCCAATCGTTCTCCGCACCATAACCCGATAGTGCATCTTTGGAACAACTTTTGCAGACAAGCAGATACCTAAATCTCACCCTCCCTCCAAAGTCGCCAAATGAGTTGGAATAAAGGTTGTTCCATGTATCTGCGTTGATAATCATTGCAGGGGCCGACATCTTAATTGACAGTTGGGAAAGTTTTTATCCAGCAAAAGATTTTTCCAAAAAATATGTCTTTTCTTATGACACTTGATGTTGGATTTAATTAAAATTCACTAAACAATTGTTTAAAGGATAGTTCTTCCAATTTCTTGCTTTTTTGTTGTTGCTCATTTGTTTCCATATGGGCCACTGAAGTATTGCCCTTTGATTGCTTTTTTCCTCCCAAAAGTCCTTGAGTGCAACATCATTTGAATACAAAAAATATTCATTATAACTCTTTCAACTGTTGATACCGTCGCACCTTCTTTGGAGCACACTGATAGTCATCAATGTTTTCGATTGTTGCAAAGTTTCAGGTGTATAATGATAAATCCAGGTCTTATGGACTGTGACAACTTGACGTAAATGAACGATGAATATTCAATGCAGCCCCAAACTAATCTAGCAAATGAATGAGATTTAAATATATCTTTGGCACCGTTCAACATATAGCAACATTCAATGGAAACTCCAACTTTCCTTAGGAGCTCCATCTGTATTCAAACACAGGTACTTTTTGAACCACCCTCATACCTCAACTATTGGATGTCAAGTATGCGCTACTTTTCAACAATACTAAAAAACACTATTTGAAATTGGACCTTATATAGGCCTTATATCATCAATGGAGTAATTAACATACAATGTGAGCCATTTATTTTTGACAAACATGCGATGCTTACAAATATTCGAGCAATGAGGACTGTTCAGTATGAATTGAACCCCAGCAAAAGAGAGTTTCACCTTTTCCCATTACAAGCAATTTAACTTCCAAAATTTTCAAGATGTTGCTAGAAAATAATTTACATTTGATTTCTTCCTAAGTATTTGTGATGATGACTCAACGTGTCTCTAGAATTCATACATTCCTATGAGAAAAATGTTTGTTGTAATGATTAATCCACGTTAGAGTAATTGAGAAGACATCTAGAAGTAAAAATGTGTTTATATTACGCCAAGTTTAAATATTCATAACTTTTTAAAATTAAATGCAATATGAATTATATTTTAACATTGTTATAATTGTACATTTGTGTATCCGTTTATGAAAAAAATACATTTGTAAGCAAATGTATAATTACGTCTGAGCAATTAATAATCAATAGCTATTATTTACATTTGAAAGTCATTTATATAAAATCAAACTCACGAACCGTGTTCATAAATATACTGTATTTATTACAATGAAAATTTGCAGAGTATTTTTAAACATAACAATATTCTACACTGAACATATTTCTAAATTCAAAAATTATACTTAATATGTTTTTTCTTTTTCTTTTAATTTTATGATTCAAATTTCCCCTGATTTTATACAATTATTGCATTATAGTTAGTAATATATCAGGAGGAGGAAAATACCAGCGCTATTGATAAGTAAAATTTTAAAATTCATTTTTTCGAATGTCCTATTTATCATACTTTCTTAAATATTACATCTACAGAATCGACAAACGTTCACTGTATTTCAACTACAAAATTTTAAAAAAAATTGAAGCATATTAGTGTTTGAATTACCTTAAATTTTCGCATTAGTTCTGAATCTTCCTTATTGATGGTACATCATGAAAGGAAAAAATTCTATCTTGAGGCCTTACGAATTTAATCAAAATCTTCACCTTTCACTGCAAAACATTTTTTTCTGAGACAAAAATAAAATATATACTTTGATACATTAATTATAATATAAAAATAGATAATACGCAGAAAAAATGAAAACTAAACCACCAGAGATCAGAGGGACATGTAGTTCCTTTGATATATTTCAGAGGAACACATGGTGTCCCAGCGGTGTTGAAATATTGATTGAAAACGCTATTAAAAGCTAAGTTATTTTTACTCAGATCAATTATATGAAAGCTATAATAAAATAGTAGAAACTCATGTTAATAAAGTGAAAATAATTTCTGCGAAGTGGAATTTTGAGCATTGCTCATACAGAATTGTTTCTTTTATCTTTTTCTCTTTGGCAAAATATAGATATATTCTGCAAGTTGAACTTTCTGTTGGTAAGTGATCGCCCACATTCAACATAAGTTTTGATGCATTTGACAGTCTCCCAGTTTTCTTCCACTTATCATTAGCATTTTTTTCTCTTATCTTGGTCAATGGGACAATAAATTATAATAAAGATATTTTTATGCTTAGTTTATTTAAGCAGTATATAAAATTACACGGAATTGTCAGAGTTAGTAAAGAATGATAGTAACATAGCGGAACACTCATAACATATACTTATTCCTCCAGATAATTTGAAACTACCCGTGATATATATATCCCAGTGGTAGCGGAAGGATTAATATACATAGTAGCGTATAAGAAAATAGGTTTTGTGTATTATATATATATATATATATATATATATATATATATATATATATATATATATATATATATATATATATATATATGTGTGTGTGTGTGTGTGTGTATGTATGCAGGTAATGATTTAACTTTAATTTAATAACTTCTCTCAATAAAAATTTATGTATATGTAATTTCTATTCCACCCCATTCCCCCTAATTCAAAAGTAAAGAGTTCATTCTTATTTTCTGATCCCATTCCAAATTATCCTTTTATTTATTGGATCACGCGCTCATAAAATTTGTTTAATCCCTTTTTCCTACGATCGTAAATCTGTCAAAATAATCCCTTCGAGACTCGCTGTCTTTTGTTGATTTTCCACAGAATCCCTATTCCTGTACCACGTGTTTTATGACGTTTGTTTTGAATTTCCCTATTATATAATAGGATACTCTAAAAAATAGAGCATTTTTATTGGCTCGTCATTGCAGCAGGTACTGCGATTAAACTGCTAAAATGTAACGACTTCTTTTTCCTTCGGCCCGGCCGGCCGACCTTGTGCAGCGTCTTTATAATGAATAACAAATGAAACCACCACTATGAACTTGAATTTTTTTCGCATTCTTCAAATATTGTTTACAACTACATTCGACAGAATAATTAAAGGAATTTTAGAAAATTTTATATATATTCTATTGCAAGGAAATAGTTAATCAGGTTCGCACCGCGACAAGACGCTTTTCTATTCCTAAATATGAAGTTAGGACTGACAACCACCGTGAAACAGGTGATCATAGAGCTCAATAACTTCATCTCAGCAGCTTTTAGCTATCAGAAACCTCGTTTCACAGATATGGAAAATCTTTCGCCAGTCTAGCATGATGCTTATTCACATCATGATCCTTTCGACGGAAACCGATGTCTTTCCGTGATGTCTTCGTGTCATCCTGCATTTTGCTTAATCTTTATCAATATTCATTTGTACATGAATTGCACGAAACTTTCCTAAGATGCTTATGCCGAATGAGAAGGTTTATTCGCGATTGAAATGATTTGCATAAAGGTAAAGTTTCACCTTCAACAGATCATACTCCATGAGATATTTCGAACAAATTCACAAATTTGATTCACATTTTGCCAGCTCTCCTAAGCTTTTGGACATCAAAGTGACGGGGGTTAATTCATACAGAGGTAGTTTAGGAACTGGAAGGCCGTAAGAAATGGTAGTTGTTTAATAAGATTGCACAAATTTACGAAGATGATAATAAAACCATTTTCAAATCATTTCGGTTAAATAAACTTTAAAATGCACCTTTTGTAAAATCTAATTAGTGAGGATAATTAGTTTAGAAAATGTTTAATTTAAGTTAGTTTTTAAAACATTCAAGTAAATAAAACTCAAGTGGGGTAATTAAAGAGTGTTCTGTCTATATAGCAGGACTTTAAGCTCTTACTTTTTTTCTCTCCATAAACTTATTTGCGAATAAAATGAGTGTTTAAACCTCTTTCTCAGATCACCTCTTTCTACCTATTAAAGTACATTAAGAAAAATCACGAAAAATCCAGATAATTCTAATTCAAATTACATATTAAAAATTATGTAGAAAAACATTAATAAGGTTTGGCTATTCGAAAACGAAGTTGATGCTACAACAGAAGAAGTACGAATAGATCAAACGGTAGCGATCGACACCTGTTTAGCACGAAGCCTTCTCTTTCGTATGTAGTCTATCTCGCATCTGTAAACAAATCTGTATATCTGTAGTCTTCGTTCGCATTTGAGTTGATTTTTTGTTCCGCCGGAAAAATGATAAGTGATAAACGAATTCTTCTGAAATTTCATATGAAACTTGGAAAAACTGCTCCTTAATTATTGTTAGCACTGAATATTATTAATTACTCCTTAATTATTGCCGGCACTGAAAAAATTATAATTTATTGAACGAAGTGTATGGTACTGAATATTTATCGCGTGCCCTTGTTTTTGAATGGTTTAAGCGTTTTCACGATGACCGAGAAGACGTTAAAGATAAATCAATCACAGTTCGCTCTTCCACGTCAAAAACGGATGACAATAACAAAATAACTTGTTATGTTGTTTGATCTGGCTATCAGTTATTTATTTGTGCGATTGTGGATACTGTATGAACAGACAAAAAAAATCTGTGTTGCAAATTTTTCCACAAAGACAATGTGCCGGCTTATTCTACATTGTTTGTCAAATGGTTTCTAGCCAAGCACAGCATCCCGGCGTTAGACCATCTCCTGTATTCTCCGGATCTTGGGCCATAAGACATCTGTCTGAAATCTATAAGTATGAAATCAAAATAAAATGTTTTACAAAGCCACAACTTGTTTGATTATCACGATGTGTGACAAATAAAAGTAATAATGTGTCATATGTAGAAATTTCTTTATTTCTTTGTTTATCAGTTTATACATTTCATTCAGTATAATATAAACCTGTAGAGTTTGATTATAAGAAGTCCAGAGTAATTCTTCAGCTTTTCAAAAAAGTTAATATTTCTTCTCAAATGTGCTTTTTAGCTACTAAAAATTCTTCTCAAAATTCTACAATTCTTTTTTCAGCATTTTTCAGAAAGCTCCTTTTTATAACGAATATAATATATCTAAAACTTTTGCTATACAGTCACACACGTGCAAATATACACATATATATTTGGTAATTTTATTGTATTCTTCTAAGTGAAAAATAAGTCTGTGAAGAAGTTCAATTCTGAAGATAACTGTGATCAGTTTTTCCGAGCTACATAACCGAAGTAACATATTCGAAGTGCTAAAGGAAGAGAATAGCTAATCCTATGAAGTGGAAATCAATCTAATAAAAAAGACTTTTTTCGTCTTTTTATTTTTTTGGTTTAACGAATTTTCTAAGTGTACCATTCATTTCATTTACTCTTCCCATGAACTTTTGTTAGTAAAAAAGTGAGGACAAAAGAATCTCTTAGTGTTATAAAATGAAGATATATTTTTTGAGCTTCTTTTTTTTTTTCATACTTTATTATATCATAGAAGAAAAGCGGTAATATTTTTCAGTTCATATATTAACAAATAGATTTTAATATCAGCTTCTCACATTATGTAGTTATTTAAATATATTTTACATTTTCCTGCTGAATGTAGCACTCTCTTTTAATCACCCTTCTTGAGTTTTAGAGAAATCCAATTGCATTGCACTGGAAATTGCATTGCGGGAAGTTAAGTACAACAACAAAACTAATTTTAACCGGACAATGATTCCCGTGCCTGAATTTGAAATTTTTTATTTGATAGCATCTTTAAATAGTTATTATTATTTTTATTTTTCGTCTTTTTCTTACTTAAAGACAAAATTTTCAAAAGTATTTTTTTATTTATATTCATTGATGATTCAGTGTTTAAAAACGTCGCACTTAGAAACGACACAAGGACTATTGATGACGGGCCTTGTGTGTGTTTGTGTGTGTAATGATTTCACTTAAATTTAATTTAACTTCCTAGTTTTCCCCATTCCTTAACTATCAGAATATAGAATTATTTTTATTTCCTGATTCCATTCTACTTTAGCTTTCAATTTATGTGATCACGTGTTATATATTTACCTGAAACATCAGGCTTCTACGGATTCAAACTCGTAGGGATGATCCCTATTAGATTTTGTGTTTGCAGCTAAAATACCAAGAAATCCCTCCATTCGATGATGTGAAGAAATCCTTGCAAATGAATTCTAAGCAAAGTAATTTCTCTTCTCTTCAACTGCAGTCACGATGGCAGAACGACGCCTGTGGTATTCTCTATTTTCATGATATAATTCTTTTGCTGTAATTGCCTCTCATATGTAAAGTGAAATAAATTCTTGAACAGTGATTTACATTTTATTTTTTGAGCCCTGAGTGAAACATAATAAGATAAGATGTTTCAAAAACAATATTTTGAAATTAATGATAAATTATCGTTGTCATATAATGACTATATATACGTAATACAATGCCAGAAGTCACTGGATATCTACTAATTGATTTGGGACTTACTTTGTGTCATCAGACTATTCCTGTTCGCCTGTTGTGCCATAGCTAAACTCAAAGTACTAACGCTAAAAGTCAATAAAGCATTCAATAAGATATCACAGAGATTTTAACACTTAAGTTTATAGACAAATTGCTACTATAATGACAAATATAAGAGACTCTCCCTTGAATAACGCCCTAATTATATTAACTTGATCTATCAATAACAACTTAACAGACTCTTACCCCTAAAGTCAACCTGAGGCTGTCTTAATTTCTAACTTTTACTAAACAGCCGATAACTTGTAATATATTCTCGGCTCCAACTTCGACTCTGAAACAATTGCCAAATGCTAGAACCACTTGATCTCTATCGCGACTCTCAAGCTGAGTTTATATATTTCCTATCTCCCTTGCTTCACTTCATTTCTACCTGCTTGTGATTTGAATATACACGTTTCATTTTTTGTTGGGCAAAGGTTGTTTAGATAAAGCAATCAATCTTAATTAAAAGTCCCCAAGGTTAGTGAAGAAAAAACCGCGAATAGCCCAATGTCACAACTTTTCACCAGCAAAGTGTAGTAACTAAACGTGGCATTATTTCAACATGTTCTCTGAATCCACTGAAGAAATAATTATGTATAGTGCCTCTACAGCCGTCTACAGTAGGCATGGTCTTTTCCATGATGCCTTCTGCCTGGTGATCAAGAGTGTTCACGTCATTCGCTGGAATTGTCCAGAATGTACCACATGCAAATTGTGCATGAATTTCCTCCGGTGACATAGCGCATTTTCTTCCTAGAAAATCTCATAGTTACTTGGGTAAATGGAGTCCTTTAATGACTGAAAAGGATCTCCAAGTAAATGAACTTAACCTTTTTGAGTTATTAATTGGTGATTTTACCAGGTAACATAGTCCATGCTATGTAAATACAGTACCTACCACTATGGAGCCACACCAACATTCATAGTGTCGAGTTGCGAATTTGAGTCTATGGTCTCATGAGGTCTATTCCACACTCGAACACTTGCATCATTTGCTAACTAGAATCAGGATTCAAATGACGAAGCAACGTTCTTCTACTCATCTATGGTCCAATTGCTATGTTCACAAGCCCAACAAAGACATTGCAGCTGATAGCATGTTTTTAATAATGTCACTCGAGACATTTTCTGCTGCAGCATCCCATCAACGCAAACTTTTGCTGTTCGCTCTTAATGTACATGTCTATTTTACGTCCCACTTTGATTACTGCTGTAATTTATGCAGTGGATTTGTCTGGTAGTACAGAGAACTCTGTGCAGGCGTCATTTATCTTGGCCATTAAATAGATACCGTGGGCCCCTATATTGTCAAAAATGGCTGTAATTCAATGAAATTCAAACACTCAATGCTGTGGGTAGAAGAATATTGAAATTCCTAACACTTCATGAAAAAAATACCCTATACATCAATTTCCAGAGAGCATTATGTGTACTAAGTTAGTTAGTTCTTATCGAGCGGCCATACACATCTCAGAAAATTTTCACATGAATCAATCAAGTATAAATAAAAGTTCTGATAATTCATTATATGCAATACCACTGCCTTCTGGATATTTGTTTATTGCTATCTCATGATATCTTAGAGTATATATGAAACGGAATTCCAAAGACCGTTTCGAATAAATGGATGTCCAGGCAATACAGCATAGTTCCTTGTCAAATCCTATATTTACATTTGTTGTGAACATTTTCGTAAAACAGAAACCAGGACGTGGAAGCATTTGACGCAAATTTAACGGAAAACCATGTGGACTTCAACTAACAAGAATCTTGAGAATAACTCCTTTAAAAGAGTGAAAAATAGTCAGAAAGAAGTTTTAAATACAATTATTGCAATATATACAAAAATTAATATTAATTAATTAAAACTTTAAGCTTCCGGTTAAGCTGCAGATTTTCCGCATAACTTTGTTTTATGCGAGAGAGTCAAGCGAATGTTTTTGCTAAGGATTGGGTATTTTTTTTGCTAAGGATTTCATTTTTCTGTAAGGAATGGGTTATATCTGCAAAACATAGTTAAACCTGATTCTGAATTTAAAAATGCTATATTTCGCTCCTTTATGGCTTTTATTTTCTTGGTTTTCTTTATTTATCATGCTTTGATTTGTCAGCTGAAATTTTTCATCTTACCTTTGTTTTGGTTTAGTATTCTTTTAGGATATTCTTCTCTTTCTTAATTGCTTTGTTGCATAATGTTTTATTTTTCTTATATACTACGTGTTTGGTAATTAATATGCTACATTAGATTACTTTATACTTTCCTTTATTAATTTTCTATGATAGAAAAAATATCTGTGGTTGTTTTTTTTCCTTTGAAAATACTTGTTTAATACTTTTTGTCATGGAAATGCGAGTTTCTAATAATTAAGTTATAAGAAAAAATTTAAAAGGGACAAAGAAAATTAATTAAAAAATTATTTGTCTAAAACTTGGAATAATCAAAAACACACACACACACACAACAAAGCTATTAGAAAGAGAAGAATTCACTAGAAAGAATACCAAACAAATAAATAGTGGTAAGAGAATAAAGTTCAATACATAAATAAGTATAAACCAAAGCAAGAAAAACCATAAAGAAAAGGAATTATAAACTTTTTAAATCTGAATCAGATTTTCGACAGATTTGTTTGTAAAAAAATGTCTTGCAAATATCAAACAACCTCAGTAGAAAAATTTTATAAATAGAAATGGGAATTCCATGTGTAAGAAATTGTAGAAGAAATTATTTATATATATATATAATCAGAAATGATGATAAGCATATAAACATTTCAGAGTTAAATTTTATATTATGAAAAAGTATTTTATGAAAGGAATTACGTATTACATATATCTTGGTAGAAGGGAAGATGAATTAATTTTCTAAGATATTATAATGGAGATACAGAAATAAATAACATGCCTAATCTCTGATGATTACAAATTTTTGGAAAAAATTAATACAAGATAATCAAGCAATTTCAAAGAATCTTAAAATTAGTTTTTCAATGTTTACCAGAAGAAAATAATGAATGATAATGAACTGAGGTTTGGAGGATTCAGTTTTCAATCTCAACGCTGTGTACTCGTGAAACTAAAGCACACAAAAGGAAACTGCAACCGAGACCAGAATAAATTAAATATGACAAACGAATAGCAAAACTTGAATTTTATGAAAAGTTTTTACTCAGTACACATTTGATGAAAAAAAATGGAATGGGACATAGAATTTGAACAGGAATTTTACATTTTTAATTAGAATAAAAAATTAGAAATCGGAAAATCAAACAAAGAAAGATAAAGATTCATAAATATTATAAGAAAACAATTTTTAATTTCGTTTTTGAATCATATCCATCATAAATTTAAACCTGAAGAAGGATTACATCCAAAGTAAATTAAATTTGGCTTATATATAAGAACAAGTAAAGGATCTGTTACTGGGCAGAATTAGCGAACGTTACTTAGAGTTACGAATCAATAGTATAACACAATATCCGAAAATAAATTATTGAAAGAAAAGTGTTAGAAAGTCTGTTTTTTATTGTAAAATACTTTGATATTTTAAGTCTTTTTTTCAATTGATTTGCTAACGTTTATTAAATTTTTTTGAGTTAATGCGCAATTTCAAATGTTTGAAACTCCTTGTATCTTACTTTCTCCAATGAATATGAAAAATATGCAGTTTGAAACGTTTTAGCATTTCTAGAAACAAAGCTTTCTAAACTGAATCTCGTCAAAGTCAAAATCTCTGAATGAAAAAAAAAATGGTTCATATCTGAGGGATTTACTTTGAAAGACCATGAAATTATGAAGAGAGAGAATAATAGATCAAGATATCATGGTTCACCAGAAAGACAACAGTAAAAGAAATATTATAACTTTTATTCTTTCTAAACGCTTTCAGTATAACTAAAACAGCTACTTTTTGGAAGAAAGTTTCCTATAGATGAATAACGTCAAAAACAATACATTCTTAAGTCTCTTTTATCAGACATAATCCAATGTTTTACGTTTTTACGTACCATATAATGATGTATCTAGACTTTTATTGCGAATATAAAATGCTTTAAGGTATGATGATAGATTTATTGAAATTTCGTTATCCATTTTCTATAACTTGGTAGCTTGTTTTCCGATATTTGCCAAATGAGCTATTCGCCTTCCATGTATTATTGTTATTACGAGGTTTGCTGCTATATCTTGCATACGGAAACAGTTGAATGTTACTGGTAAAAGATAACAAAAAAAATAGTAATTTAAAAGAAATTTATAAGAAAAAATGTCTTCATATTAGGATTAAACAAAATTTAAAACTTAAAGAAAGCAAGTCGATGCTTTAAGAAATAAGTTAATCCTTTACATGCTGAAATTTGTAAGCAGATTATTTATGCAGATATTACTAAATTACAGTAATACAACATATTATTAAATTTATATTAATTGAATCTAAACTGATTTTGATAAGAGGCTTGACATTTCAGGTATCGAAGTTTTTCCTGGTCATTTTACTTCATCTCTTAGGAATACAGTTATGTTATGTTGAAGAAATCTTTCCCTCGTGACTTTTTTCATTTGCAAGACAATTTTAATCATATATCTTCACGTAGCGAAGCTGAATTGGTATATAACATCGATGATGTTCCTTTCTCTAGTGCGATATTTGATTGTATAATAAAACTTGACTGTAAAATAAATATTCATGACTGTTTTCGTGAGAAGAGGATATTTAAATGTCTTATTTACACAACTTCACTTTCGTCCCTCTTTCAATTGCACAATACAATTTCTACAGAAAGGCTTGTGGTAAAAATTCTCTTTACGAGTAATTTTTGCTTCCTCTAGAGCAGGAGAGTCAAAAAGATTTTTACCAACTATTTTTCTCCTTTTAAAGTGTTAGCTTTTTTCAACTGACTTGAGGTTAGGCCAAGTTTTAAATGACCATAGGGAAATTTTAACAGTTATTTTTCAGTTTAATTTAAGGACTAGTGGACTTTGTGCTTACGGTGATGCTGATGAAGATGTGGAGCATAATTTTTATACACTGCAAATTATACGCGAGTTCCCGAATTTTGTTTGAGGAGGATTTGAAGTATTTATCTATTTTTCGGCTTTCTGAGTTTTCTTAACTTAAGAGTGTTGAAAGTCTTGCGCAACTTTGTTTTTTGCGAAATTTTTGAGTTATTTCTTGTTTGTTAATATACTTACTTCTATAAGCCTCATTTTATACTTTCAGGAATATGAAAGATTTTGGTTCTTTTGGTAAATAACAAAAAAAAAAAAAAAAAAAAAAATCACGTATAACAGTTGATTTCCGTTCCATAAGTATGAAAACAAGAAATAAACTAATTTAAAAATCACATCGAATTCTTATTTAAATTACGCTTTTTGATAAAATATATTTTTTTACGAATGTGCCAAACAGAATTTTACAAAAAATTATTTGCGATAAATTTTTTTTATTAAATAATCATAAAAAATTAAAAAATAATTAATTAATAAAAAGATCTTAGAAAACAGATATTTTTTTCTTTCTGTTTTAGTCATTATGGTATGATATATCAATGCAATACAGAAATAATGTCAAATTTGAAACTTAAACTTTTATTATTTATTACAAGCACATCTAATACGAGGTTTGGTTTGTTGATTTTATTAACGTCGTACTAGATGCACCACTAGGGTTATTGTTGACGAATCTCTTAAATTTTAACCTTGGTTAAGTGAAGACAATGAGACTGAGCTGGTACCCAATCTCCTAACTTCCACACCACGTTCACGGGAGGACTTCGAGTCTCGATAGATTTAACGTGCATTAGCTCCGGCTACTCGGTGGGTCCTTGGCGGCATCAAGGCTCGAAACTACGAATTGATGAAATCTCCCACGTTTATGACTACTATGCTACCACAGATACATAATACGAGGGAATGATCTGCCTCCAATTATTTTTTCGCTTTATTTTGTGGAGTAAAAGCGAGCTAGGGACGATGAAAGTGATCATTTATTTGATGAATTAGTTGTTTAAGTCACACTCAGGAGCAATGCAAATGCTATTGGCAACGGACTTCATTATTCTGAACCTCAGTCAAGTGACGAGGAAGGCATCATTTCTAGCACTTCCACCTCCAAACTTTCACACTAAATCATTAGGAGGGCGTTGACAGATTTTATGTGTATCAGCTCCGCTACAGTGGCGGCAATCGAGAACAAATATTTTCGTAAGTTTTAATAAAAGTTGAACTTTTAATTATAACTTTTATTGAATTTACTCGTCTTGAATATATTTTTAGGTATAACTGCTGTTTTTTGGAATCATTATGAAACATAAAATTCCTTTCTCAACGTTACGGAAATGAATCCTGTTAGAAATGTATTCCTATTCATCTTATGATGGCCATGGTAGTGGACTCGCTTCCCGGTTTTCATCAAGTCGTGGGCTCGAACCTCGATGCCGCTGAAGACCCATCGTTAATGATGCACTTTAAATCTGTCGAGGCTCAAAATCCTCCCGTTGGCGCGATATGGAAATTTTGAGACTGGTGCCAGCTCTCAGATATCGTCATCCTCACTTGACCGAGGTTAAAACTTTTGAGGTCCGTCGCCAACAGCCCTTGCGTTGCTTCTAGTGCGACGTTAATAAAACCAATTCAGTCCAATTGATCTTCTAACATTAAATTTTCATCGAAAATTAACCGCATATACATAATATATATATATATATATATATTTATATTACAATTACAATTTCATCGCCTTAGTTTACATTTTCATCGAAATATTTTCTTCAGTTTCCTCAATATTCAAATTTTATTTAGTTCAATAATTTTTAAAATAATTAGCAAATGGAAGCCTTAAAATTCTTAATAATTATAGTGAATAAAAAAGGCTTAATTCTTCTGAAATAGATTTCAAAACATTGAAGTTCATGGATGCCTTATTATTATTCACATACCTTCTATAATTGAATGTTTGAATTACATCACAAAAGTATAATGACATTAAGAATCTTAATAAATTTTTACACTTATTAAATTTAAAAACTAAATGCATTAATTTCAATAGAGTTATATTTAATAAGTTTTTAATATGTGCTAATATGTTGTTGTTTCGAGAAAATGGCATAAACCAAAATGCGTGTGTATGAAATAAAGAGTACGTGGTGTTAGTTCGAAAGATTCACATATTATTTTATGATTATAATAATTACATTTTGTTTGCTAAAGGTATATTTACTAAAGGTATATGCTAAAAATTCGGAATATTTCTTTGCTAAAGGTATATTTACATTGCTGAGATATATTTAACATTTTATCGTCTGCTTTTATTATAACATCCTAACAGATTATTACTATCTACTTTAATAATAATATTGTTTGCCGTAACTTTTTTTAAATATTTAATTTAGAAAATGATTTTTAAGGTTTAATCATCTACTTTATTCTTCTTTTACTGTTAACATTGGCAAAGCTTTTGTACTTTATAACGTTTTGCATGTGAAAGTATAAATGCGTTAGGAATTTGAAGATTTTATCTTCTTTTCTTAACAGTAAGTGCTTCTGTGAAGCCTATTTCTTGGAAGCACGATAACTTTACTCTAATTAATATTCATCTAGAATAAATCTATTTTTCCGAGAATTTAACAGAATAAAAAAAACGTTAGCGCCTGTCGAAATGAAATTAGCAAAACCAATATCATTTTTTCCTCCAGCATTTCTTTAGCTTTGTGCATATTAGATTTTTTTTTTTGTTGAAATGCATAGATAATGCACAGAGCGACCTAAGAAATAATTTATCAGAATGATGATTTAGTGTTCTTTGCACGTGCTATTGAATATTGAATCATGCGAAAAATTTCAATCCAAAACTTTTTCATTGCTCCGTTATTGCTGACTATTCCAAAGAATTTCAAAATATTTCCAATTTAGTATTATTCAACTTTCTAAAGGAAACCTTTGCTTTTGACTTCGAATAGTCAAAATATAAATCTTCTGAAAAAATAAATTTAGTTTAAACTACCTTTTCACGACTAAGCAGATTGCAAAAGTTTTACGTCTGATTGTCAGACGCATATTAAACATAGCATTAACTATTCAATAGTTACTTGGTTGTAGGAAACATACATCAAATAAAAAAAAATGTAATAAATTTAGATTTAGGAATGCAATTTTTCTTTCTTCTAAAACGCATTTAGTTGCAATTTTTCTTCTATGGCAGTTCATTCTGATTAACGTAACTTGATAAGAAAAACATTAAATTTATTTTATTTTACCTATTTAGTCTAATTAATTTCTTTTATTCTTTTGTGTGTAGGAAAAAAAAATTCTATTGTTCATCTTAATTTCCGAATAAATCTGAAAATAAAATTATCAATGGAAACGAATACGTTTAAATGAAATAAGTTCTATTATTCAATATATATACATTTATAAGGATTTAGAAAAATTATCGAAAATTATGTAACAATTGTTACGAAATATTCCTGAGTGTAGGGGAGTAAAATCAAGTCTAATGACGACAAACAATGACGCTTTATTTACAATCTTCAAGATGACACACAGGTATCAAAGCTCGGACAACGACAGCAGAAAAAATACACAGCACTTTCACAGTTTAGTGACACAGAAGCAGGAACAAGGAGAACTTCTAATAACCGTCACAGTAATGAAGCAACTTTTGGTTCACCAGTTTATTAGTTCTCCCAACGGACAGCCTCCGCAGTAATACTCTGCACTTCCAGGACAAGCTCCGACAATTCCCGAAAAATACTTAGTGCGAATACCCGAGTGCTTATCTTCATATTCCCCTGGCATGCTTCACTCGAAGTGCCGACTGCTTCCTGTCGATTTCCCGATAGATCTCCGGAACAGAGACTACAAGGACAGACTCCGACAGTTCCAAGGGATTCAGACCGAATCTCCAGCAGATTCACTCGGCCACACTATCCTTGGAAAATTCGCCTGCCACTTCCAATCGGTTTCCGATTGTTTTCCAAAGCAGATAAATTGATTTCCTGGACTAGCTATTGTTGCATTTATACTTCTTCCGACCAGATATGACGTCACATGGGAAAGTTCAGGAAATGTCTGAAACATTCCTCCCGATCGATATTTTATCTAGGTTCCAGCACATTTTAGATCTTTCCATTTGTCGCCAAAGTCGACAGGTTTCTCTTCATGTCGCCAAAGTCGTCGCCGCCAAATCCATCGCCAAGGCTAAGGGGTCATTATTTAACTCTCTTTTGTTAACCGATGACATCTCTCTAAATCATCTTTTCCTTCACTAGAGAACAACCTCAGGGAAGCACCATCTCATGTCCGTAACACAATGAATTATCACCGAGAGATCTGTCCCTAAGTCCTTTGGAAAAATATTTTTTCATAAAATAAGCTGCTAACTATTATTACTTTTCTATTAAATTTTAAAAAATTCAAAACATCAAAACTGTAAATTTTACCCATTATTGTAACAAATGAATTTTGAGTAATTTAAGATTCATTTCATTTCATCCTTTTATAAATGAATTAAATACTTATTTTATGCTCAGTTTTAAATAATCTTGATCTTTAAAAAATATTTTAAGAAATGGGAGGAAAAATAAAATTCTTCTTAAAAATATTCGTTATTTTTCTGTCTATTTGATGCACTTTGTTTGCTTTCAAATAGATATAGCAGTATAGATTTGAGGACGGTAAAAGAAATTCCTTTAGATTAACATTACCTCTACGAAATCAAAACGTCCGTTATATGGGAGCCTTATGATACCACACTCTCGTAAATTTCAGTCACATCACCTAAGGATATTCTGTATCCAATTCGTTTCTGATGCAATGTTTAATCAAATCCATTAATTAATCCAACTTTTGCTAAAATGCTTTAAAAATTACCAGTTTTGATTTGGAAATTAAAAAGAACAGAGGACGCTTCGCCAAATCTGTTGATATATTACTTATGAGAATGTAATAAAATATTGGTAAATGGTAAATTTGAACCATAAAAATTTTAAATGTTTACGTTTCATTCATTTCAGTTCCTGAATTTGTAATTATTTTACTGTATAAAATGTTATGTTTATAAAAGCACTTTACGAATTTCTAAAGATATAAATGCAGTTGAATTTAAGCAAGATGTACTTAAATGTAGGAGCATAGCTTACAAATGTAAATATGGTTATTGATTACTAATTGCACTTACTTAATTATTCTTATGTTTGTAAATGTTATTTTCTTTGCATAAACAGATAACAAGTACACAAATATTTTAATGATAAAGTATGACTTCCATAGGTTTTGTTTTTAAAAAGTTACGCTCATTTAAATTTTACATAAATAAGTAAATTTCTCCTCTTCCAATGCATCTCTGTTACCTTAAATCTGTTCGTGAAATGAAGCCCTTTCTTTATCAAATGGAGTATTTTTCACCGAGGTAAACGATATAAAATGCCGCACAATTATTTGTATTGATTTATTATAATTTTTCGCTTGCGCATAAAAATCTCAACTTACTTGAATAAAATGCCTCTTAAAGCTTCATAACTGTGCAATAAAACTGATATATAAATTAAAGATTTCATAATTTATTTATTGATTTATAGCCTTAGTTTATTGAATCAATTGAGTTCACGGAATGTATAAAAACAGAATTGACTTAAGCTGTCATTTCCGTCATTTACTAAGTTATAAATCCTTTCATGGTAAAATAAATACTTTTGATTTCAAAGTTGATAGTATTTTTTGTAGTGACCAACTCCATAAATTAACCTTATTTTCATAATACATTCATTTATTTTTATATTATTTAACAGAAGAAAGAATTCTCTAAAGTGACCAACTCTGAAAATTGTTCTGTGACTATTTAAACTTCAATACTCTGCATTGGTTTATAATAATTTATATTATTATAAACCCATTGGTTTATTTATTTTAATTATCCTCATCACTTGAGCCAGGTTCAAATTTATGAGGTCCTTCCACAATGGCAGCCATATTGATTTTTTAGGACTTTAATAAGCAATTAATCCATATTTAAAAAATAATTAATTAACCATGATTAAAAATTAAGCATATTTTGCATGATATTATATGCCATATTTTTCGGTGTTTAGATAGCGTATCCTAAAGAATGTTCTCAAAACTATTCTAGAAAACTGAGAATACGGCTATTTTCAAATATTGATCAATCATATAAGTTGACTAATTTCTTGAAAAATATTTTTTGCGAAGATTCAGATGTACTTTTACTATATGAGTACTTGAAAGATTAAGTAATTATTAGTAAACCTGCTTACAACCAAATAACTTTTACACAAAAATAATTTCTATAGGAAAATTCTAACTTTAAATGTGCCAAATCTGTAGCAAATAGGTAAAATAAGATTTCGAGAAACTCAAAGATTCTGCAATAACTTTTAAATTTATGTATCAATACTTTATCTTTCTTGCAACAGTAGTATATATGTCTTAGAAATACAAGGCTACGAAGGATTTACAAATCTTTTCTGGTTACATTTTAAGATAAGGCAAAAAATTAGTTTTCCTATTCTAGGCTTTCTAAGATATTAAAAACTTTTTTATTCTACAATTTTGTACGTATATGATAAATGATGGTTTGACTATGTAAATCTCCCTGTTAGAATTAAAGAATCTCTCGCACTCCTTTAAAGAAACTTTAAAATTTTAAGACACAAAAATTTTGAGCTCAGATTTCTGTAGATTAAATTGGAATTTTCAATGATGCAACATAAATATTCCACCTAAAAAGTACCAAATGTCTTTGAAAAAATCCAATTTTCTTCTACTCGAATACATTACAGTAACCCAACCAACTGTGAGTAAAAAGTAATATGTTTTGTTAGAGACTTTTACAGATAACCAAACATTTTCTTTCAAAGTGATCTATGGAGAATATTTCTTGTAAAATTCTTCCATGTTCAGTTCATTCCTCAAAAATATAACGTTTCCTTTTAATACCGTTCGAAACTGGCTCCTAGACTAAATTATGGGGTAGAAATATCCTTTCTCCCCTAACTTCACTATTCTCAAGAAAGAATATCTGGAACGAAACTCTGAAAATATATCCAGAGACAGCTCCAGATATTTTTCAAATACAATATTTTTAAGAAATCTGCGAAGAACAGTCGTCAAGAAGAGAGAGAAAAAAGGACGGACTTCATAACTATATATCTCAGTTTTTCAAGCATCTATAAATAAGTTTAGCATCAATTTTAAAAGTTAAAAGAAAAATTTATTTTGATGCTAACGGATTAATGAATCATCTTTATTAACACAGTTAAATTATCTTTATTATTCAAAAAATGATATTTTATCATTTTGAAATATAATTTTTATAGAAGTGAGTAGAAGGAAGTTCAAATAGATGAAGTTTAAAATTTCATTACAATGCAAAAATTAATTATAGATAAATTTCGTGAAAATCTTTTGGGCTGTAAACTACTCGTATATTATTTCGCAAAAATGATTCTTTTAATACTTTTTTCTTCTTTAACTGCTTAAAAATTATTTTTTCATTGTTTGGCGAAAATTTCCATTTTTTTTTATAGTTGCATTGATAGAAAACCAATGTGACTAATTGAAGCCTAAAAATATTTTTGCTAGTAAGAACCAAATTATACAAAAAATATTTTACCATGTTTGGTCTTTAGTAGCAAATATATTTTACCAAAAGTTCAAACATTCCTTAAACCGAGTTAACTCGTAGAATCAAATGGGGCAACTGCAGCGTATAAAAGAAGATAATATGTATTACACAGCGTATAAAAGAAGATAATTGAATTATATTTTATATCATATTAATAAACAATATAAATGGCGTGCATGACAATGTGACATGTGTCATATATATTATTTCGCGTATGACATACATGTGACATACACGATAACGTCATATAAAATATTTCAGTGTGACATATACGATAATATGGTATGTCACGTAAGAGAACATCGCAGTCCTTGCAATTTTCGAAACTCTTTTTCTTTGTGCATTCATTTTACGCGCAACGCATTGTCTTGTAGGTTTTTATTTCTTTGCGTTTGTAGGAATAAGATCTGGAAAACTTCACCCAGAAAGACTTTTTAGCACCAGAAGAAGTATTTTGGTAATTAGTACTTAGCTTTCCTATCCATGAAGAAATGGCGTCTCAGTTTTCAATAATAGTGATACGTGGTTGTTCCTACGATCATGAAACAATTGGTTTTGATTAGGTATAGTCCCTTTTATATTTTGATTTAACACATGAAAAACCCGTAGAGGGTCACCGAACATTTAATCCTTTGGAAGTGTGAATAGCACTTCCATGACGAAAGGGCACTTTCTCCCTCTTTGTGGTTGCCCTCGAAATGTCCTGGAGAAACAGTTTAATAAGAAGTTCACCAAGAATTTAAGACGCATTCACCTGCGATATTCGACACTCTCACACAGATACATGAACATAGACATGAAATATCGCGAGTCACAAACACAAAACATCTACATTTCAGTACATTAATTTTTTTTACGATTGGGACAGCACTATCCTCCTCCTGTTTCAGGAACGTAATAGTTAACTTAAACTGTTTGTTTCATCAAACTAATGAGTGCACCAAATGAGAGTCTTTTCATTTGAATCTTGTTCTAAATCTTAATTCTAATTCTCATCTTCCTCTTCTAACGCTATACGATCACCCCATTCGGCCAAGTTGTTCATTCATAAATATATAAATCTAAAGATTATCATTTTTAGTTAAATATCAAAAATAGAGAAAAGGTATCCGCATCAATAGTAAGAATTCTTTGACGGTAGTCTAAAACATTCTTCTCGACGTTACACTTCTCGTGTAATATAAGCAAATCTTATAATGCCATATCAACCAAGGGATAACAACTTTTTTTATACTACATTTCATCTCTGTCACGAGGAAGAGTGTTGTTACATAAATTACATAACAGGTCAATTGAAAAGTCCCCGGCCTGACACATAGATGGCGCTACCAGATTTAAATTCATATGTTGTTTAGTTAGCCCTTACCCTCAAAAGATGCGTGTATAAATTTGACAACTGTCGGATCATTAGTTTGTGAATTATAGCATTTTGAGTGAAGCAACTTTTGTTATTGTGAAAAAAAATGGATAAAAAGGAATTTCGCATGTTGATAAAATATTGCTTTTTGAAGGGAAAAAATACAGTTGAAACAAAAACTTGGCTTGATGACGAGTTTCCGGACACTGCCACAGAAAAATCAACCCTCAAGGATTGGTATGCTAAGTTTAGACGTGGTGAAATGAGCACCGAAGGTGGTGAACGCAGTGGACGCCCAAAAGAGGTTGTTACCGACGAAAACATTAAAAAAATCCACAAAATGATTTTGAATGACCATAAATTGAAATTGAATGAAATAGCAGACACTCTAAAGATATCAACTGAACGTGTAAATCATATCATTCACGAATATTTGGGTATGAGAAAGCTCTATGCAAAGTGGGTGCCGCTCGAGCTCACTTTTGGCCAAAAACAACGACGAATTGATGATTCGGAGCAGTGTTTGAAGATGATCAAGCGTAATAAACCCGAGTTTTTGCGTCGATATGTGACAATGGATGAAACATGGCTCCATCATTTCACTCCGAAGTCCAATCGACAGTCATCCGAGTGGACTGCACACGATGAACCCGCTCCAAAGCGTGGCAAAACGCAACAGTCGGCTGGCAAGGTTATCGCGTCTGTATTTTGGGATGCGCATGGAATAATTTTCATTGACTACCTTGAAAACGGAAGGACCATCAACAGCGACTATTACATAGCGTTGTTGGACCGTTTGAAGGACGAAATAGCCGAAAAATGGCCGCATTTGAAGAAAAAGAAAGTGCTGCTTCACCAAGACAATGCACCGTGTCACAATTCAGTGAAAACGATGGCACAAATCCATGAATTGGGCTTCAATTGCTTCCTCATCCTCTGTATTCTCCAGATCTGGCCCCCAGCGACTAATTCCTGTTCTCAGATCTCAAAAGAATGCTCGCTGGGAAGAAATTTTAGTTGAATGAAGAGGTGATCGCCGAAACTGAGGCCTATTTTGAAGCAAAGGACAAATCGTACTACAAAAATGGTATCGAAAAGTTGGAGGGTTGCTATAATCAGTGTATCACCCTTGAAGGGAATTATGTTGAATAAAAAAAAAACTAATTTTGCGAAAAAAATGTGTTTTACTATGGTAGGCCGGGGACTTTTCAATTGACCTGTTATATACCTACGTGCACACACACAATATATATATATATATATATATATATATATATTACCTTTCTCTTTATGAATAAATCATTTAATAAAATTAATTTTTCTGGTGTGTTTCAAAAACACATGGCTCTATTTCCAATTAAAAATATCAGGATAAAAAGAGCTTTTAAGTACAATAAAAAACTTGGTAGATCTATTTTTAATTACAATAATATTTCAGAGTCACAAACACCACAAGTGTGTAAATGCAAAGATTACAACAATATGTTGATTCATTCCATCAACATGTTGTTACGGGAAACATGAACATCGTTAAAAGCGATTTATTGAGAAGTTTCATGAATAAAGGAACTGGATTCAGGCTCATGATTACTAATAGTAACCTTGTAGTGAGAAAACAAATTACTAATGATTTTGACAATTTTATTCTTAAGGTTGCAATTAAATATGGTTTGCCAATTGAGGCATTTGATGAATTTAGGTCATGTGTTTTGAAGAAAATTCTATATTTGAATTTTAAAGTGGATAGGGAAATTACAATTAAAGATCTAAAACTTGATATAGATGATTTGCAGAAGGATTTTGTTATCGTTTATGTAGATAAGGTTCCTGCAAATTATACAATTATTTGCAAATTTTACTATCATAAATTATTGAGTGAACATGTAATGAATAATAATACTTTCCAGTTATCCAAATATAGTAACAGAGAAATAAATAATCGTCTTTTGGCATTCAATAAGAAGGTGGGTTTACACCTTACAAACATTAAATTTCCTTACATTTTCTTAACGCCAAAATTTCACAAAAATCCTATAAAATTTCGAAGTATTACGAATGGATATAACACCTATATCACTAAATCTGGCAAACTTCTTCAATCCATTCTTCAAAAATCTATTGAAAATATTGAAAATACCGCTATTATTAAAAATAGTTTTGAAATTGTCAAATACATGAAGGAACAAGAGGTATTCTCTGTGCATGGATATGATTTTGAAGACCTTTTTAACTCAATAGATATTCAAGATTTAATTAAGGTTCTTGCAATTTTATACAATAAATATCATTTAAATCAAACAATAAAACAGGAAAAATTCAACACTCTCGTTAAACTTGTATTACAAGAAAATTTTATAATTTTTGGTCAGAATCTCTATAAACAAATTCAGGGTCTCCCTCAGGGAGGTCCAGCTAGTAATTGTCTGGCCAATTTTTATTTACATTTTAATGAATTAAAACATATTGACAATGATTCTTACTTTCTTTTTCGTTACATAGATGATCTAATTATTTTAGGTAAAACTGAGTATTTTAAACCAAATATTTCATTTTACCCTAATTACCTCAAATTATTAAAAACTAATCTTAATTCAAATACAGTAGAATTTTTAGATCTCGATTTGCAAATAGTTGACAATAGACTTATTAGTAATATTTTTGATAAAAGAGAGAGATTCAAATTCCATGTAATTAAAATACCTTTTTGGAACAGTAATCTACACAGATCCATTTATAGGAATATTTTATTGGGCTTTTTATTACGTAATAACAAATTAACCACACATAAAATAGACAAATTTAATAACATTAAAAAATTCTTCAACAACTGTTTGGATCATGATTATCCAATAAATTTCTTAAATACTTACATACATCACAAATATATTAAACATCTTTGCGAATCGTGATCCAATTTCAAATCCACCACACAACAATAGGTCCACAAAGTCGGCTTGTTAGTGGTCTAGCCGTGAAGAATCTATTTATTTACATTTACACAGCTTACATTTTTACTCACTCTCTGGACCGTTATACTCCTTTACCATACAATTTATTACCAACCAATTGTTTGCATCCTTTTACATTTTATTACCAATCAAACAATGATTTAAATCTTTTTTCAATTTATATGGTGATGACGTGTTATGTTTTTTCTTTTTGAGTATGTGATATACATCTTGAAGCTTAAAGAAAATTCCGTCTTACTACTCACATATTTGAATCTTCATTTCTTTGAATTTTGTAAGTAATTTTTATATTTTGATCTGTTGATAATTTTTAGAATGATAGTTTTTATTTTGTAAATTTTATCGTTGAAATTTTTTGCATTTTTTAATCATTGAACTCTTTTGTAATTTGGATTTCCCAATTCAGCCTACCAGGAATTCTAGATTTTATTTTTGTAGATTTTATCGCTGAATTTGTTTGCATCTTTTAATCATGAACTCTTTTGCAATTTGGATTTCCTAATTCAGCCTACCAAGTCGCAAGGGGGAAAGGTTGGTACCATTAAACTAGTTTAACCCCGCTTAATCGGTCCTCAGCCCGATATTGCTTTTTGATTTGCTGGGTTCCATATTTTCATTTATTTTTCTTTCATTGTTACATTTCTTTCTGGATTTTTGTCTTTTTAAATATTTTAAATTATTCTTTCATAAATTTTCAATATATATATATATATATATATATATATATATATATATATATAACTTCTTATTTTTTCTATTATTTAAATCAAAGTAAAGAGTTTATTCTTATCTCCTGATACTATTGTAATTTAGCTTTTAAATTATGCAATCATTCACTATTAAAATCTGCACAATAAGCTTTTCCTATAGATTAAAACTTATAAGGATAATCCTTTCTAATCTGTCTGTCTGCAGTTAAAATATCTTGAAATCCATCCATCCAATAACCATGTGATTTGAAGAAATCCCTGCATATAATTTCTTAGCAAGGTAGTTTTCGCTCTCATTCCCTTTGGCTACCTGCGCCTCTGATCTCGTCAAATGTATAATGTAATTCATGAAATCTAATAGAATTTATCCCCATCTAATCGCATCTCTCTCATTCAATAGTTATAAATAGACTTTATTCAGATAATTCGTCTAATTTTTTACTGACAGTTTCAAAGTAGTGTTAAACAAGCTTACTGGCTAAACTTTCAAGGTTAAAAATAGTATACAAAAACGGTATTGAACCAGAAATTTCAAAACAACTAAGATGCTAAATAGTAAAAAAAGGTTTGTGTAAATTATCCAGGAAAACACATAGATACGTACAGTATAAGCCTCATGAGCAAAGAGTAAAATAATTGAAAATTATTAATTGATGAATTTGCGGGACGAAAAAATAAATACATATTTCAATGCCGTTGTAGAAAAATCACCTAAAGACCAAGACAGAAATTATACAGCGAAATTGAAGCTAGTGTTATGTATCAAAGAGCGTGTGTTTGTAATCAAAATTAAACGAAGAATTAAGTTTAGAATGAAAAATTAAATAGAATAAAGGGAAAAAGTTATAATTAAACATTTAGACTTTAAAAACAATTATATTTTCACTCTTATTATTAAAAAAAAATTATATTTTCTCTCTTATTATTAAAAAAAATTATATTTTTACTCCTATCATTAAAAGAATTGCATTTTCAAATACTTTTAATAAAATGCAAATAATAATAAGCCTGCGGGCAAAATTTGTTTGAATAATCAAGGATTTTGTAAATATCATGTACACTAATCAATAACAATCCCTATACTTCTAAGCGGTATTCTGTCCTTCCCTTATACATAGCTTGTTAGTGGCTATACCGTAGCCTATGGTGTGTATCTAAGCTAAAATTCTAACCATCTGCAGGCAATATCAGAATATATGTAAGGCGAAAATTTCATTGCGAATCGATTCTTCCTTCAAGGTGAGCAGTATATATATATATGTGTGTGTGTATACATTCGTAAATACTAAACTATTCATTTTTAATTCATACTCTTTCTTATATTTGTTGCTATCATGCGCATCGAGTGATTTAGAATATTCTCATTAATCATGAGTTAATTAATTTACATACTTGAGGAGAGGCATATTACTCCCTCCCCCTACATGTTAAAACTCAAAAATAAGACAGTTGCTCCCAAGTCTATGGATTTCAACAGAAGAAGGCGGATATAAGCATCTGAATAAAAACAACGTCATTTTAAAAACTTAAGCAATTATACAACATAATCTACAGTAACTATTTGCATACGAAAAACATATATAGCTCTGATTGATAGGTGAACAAAAATAGTAAACCCTCATGAAAGCAAAAGTGGGTACGAATAGTTTTCTCGCACTAATTTTTTATGTTAAGTAACTGAAATTACCATAATTTGATGGGGGTTACAGAAACACTTCAAACTATGTATTATTTATCCTAGAATTGAATGTAAAGCCTTGTTCATTATCTTATGTCATTATTATTCAAAACCCATGAGTTTCAAAATATTTTCCAGTAACACGGATACCTATTTATTCCCATCACAATTGCATCACAAATATAAATATTAGATTTTTTTTTTTTTTTTGCATCTCGTTTAGTTTTTGAGAACGAAACTCCAGAATTTAACATCAGGGGACACTTAAAGGGACCTCATCAGATAGCACCACATATATAACCACTTTTTATACCAAGATATATTTTTGTGTTTTTTGCAAACGTTCTTCTAAAGTTGAGAGGCTGAAAGAAGAATGAAATGTGCACTACGTGTTCCCTTTTTTTGAAAGATCTATTCCTAAATTCATGGCTAAGGCTTGTCTTTCTGGAATTCAAGTTGATCCAATTGTAGAGGAACACAAGTAAAAATATTTTAAACTTCAATGTTGGTTAATAACCTCGAAGGCTAATTATATTTCAATTTCATGTTTAAAACTGGAGTCTGGAACTCATCTTTAGCTATTTCTTCTAAAAATGTACCTTCTTTCTACTTCTAAGTAATATGTTAAAAGCTTTAGTCTAGTTCTTTGACATATAGTAGGGTCCGCGGTAGCCTAGTAGTCAAGGTCGCGGACTAGGTTTTCGTTCAGTCGCTGGTTCGATCCTTGGCCGCCAAAGGTCCACCGTGTAGCCGGGACTGATGCACATTAAATCTGTTCGGGGCCCAAAGTCCTCCCGTTGGCGTGGTGTGGATGTTAGGAGAGGGGTGTGCCAGCTCAGGTGTCGTCCTCGTCACTTGACCGTGGTTCAAAATTAAGAGGTCCGTCGCCAATAGCCTTTGTGTTGCTTCTAGTGCGACTTTAATAAAAACTAAACTAAAACATACATATGGTACCGAAATCATAAATTTTATGACTTTTATAAAAACTAAAATACCACCTTTTAAGGAGCTTTAAATTTAATCTTGTAATCTATTCCGAGCTTATTTGCGTCATACAGTCTGAAGCAATTTGATATTTGTGAGAACTTATATCGGATTTGTATTTCACAATAAGATTTATTATGAAACCTGAAGCGTGGATATTTTTACACAAAAAGAAAAGCAAATTACGAAGTATATCATGTGTGAGAAAGCGATTATTGCTAACGCAATACATCTTCATATTTCCTTTTTAAACTAAAAGTGTTCAAATTATTTAATTCAAAGTTTGTGAATAACTGTAGAAATCTTAAATTTCAATCAACATATACAAAATTTTAAAACCTTTAATTTAGTTTCTAACATATTCTTAAAGATTTAATTTATGCTAATTTTTTAAATAAATCGTAACAATTCCATTATATTTTAGACACTTTTTAATTGTTCTATTATAGGCATTCCGGTAAAATGGGCCACATTTATGGCTTAAGATTTCAGTTTATCTACATACGTTACAAACATCAGTAAACAAGAGGAATACAGGGTTAGTCAACATTATTCATCCGATTTCAAAATGCCGCATTTTTAAATTCAAACGACACAAAATAATAAGTAATACATAACTGCAAACGAAAAACATAGCAGTGTTCTTAATTAGTGCCCGATATAACTTCCTTCCGATACACGTATATTGTAAATTCGATATGTAAATTCGTGCCAAACACATTGTTAAGCGTCAGTGGTAATTGATTGTTCAGCAGCAGAAATCCTCTGTATATGTTCAAATAAATTTGTGGGTAATGGTGTAGAAATGCACTTTATGTTTTTGAAACGCTCAATGGATGAAATCGTATGGGGATCAGGGGATTAGAAATGGGAAACGCGTATCAGGTGATTTAGGTGGCCAGTTATATAACATCAAGTCATCTGGTTCACTGCGACCGATCCAACTGCGAGGTAGTTCCGTGAAAGATTCTAAAACAGTTTTCATGAAATACATTCGAGAAAACAGCATGAGGGTCATTTATTTTTCACAATATAAAGCATCCACAGTTTTCCTTTTTATTCATGTATTTCTTATCTTTCTGGGTCGTTTATTTTTGAAAATATGGAATTTTAAAGCAGGATAAACCATTTTAAATATACCAGCATAATTAATACCGGTTACTGTTATAAATCCTACCATAAAAATAAGTCAAACATATTTCACATAAGAATAAAACAATTAATATTAATTCCGTTTTTGAAAATATGAATTTTCACCGTTTTATGAAACAAATTGTGGTAAAATATATAAAAGTTGTAGTTCAAGAGTTTAGTTTATCTACACAGATAAATAAATTCATACATAACTAAACACATAGAATGATAGATTCTTTACAACTTACGTGTCAGGAAGATATATTTGGTATTATATTTGTTAGATCAAAATATTTTAAAACAATCTTGATATTAAAGTAATATTTTAATACAATGTAGAAATAATAAGAAGATGCGTAACATATATTTATGAAATAGTAAATAAAGCAAAAGTTAATAAAGAAACAGAAAAATGTTTTCCTAAATGCAGCTAAGTTATGAAGCTAACAAATTTTTTAAGAACGCAGTTTATGTTATTGATCTTCATTGAACATAAAAAATAGTTATTGAATTTGTTTTGCAACTTTCATACTGAAATATATCAGTGTGTAAAATTCAAAATATCAGATATTTCAAAATAACCATCAGTTAAGAGAAAAACATTTCAAAGGAAAACCGAAGATCTTCCATTGCCACATTCTTTAGTGTAACAATCGCTTTTCCATTAGAGTCAAATCCTTTCTAACAGTAATAAACAAAAAAATTCCAATACAGAATCTAGTACTTAAAGAAATTCACGGAAGAGATAGTGGTAAAATTTCTCTTGAAAGAAGGACAGCAGAAAAATTTCAAAAAATGGTTATCATAACTTTGAAAGTACTTCTCTGTTTTATAAATATTTTAAATGTTATTATATGAATACCAATAAAATATGTATTTAGCTATTATGAAAACAAGAGAGTTATAACGGAATTTTAATTTTATTTTATTTTTAAAATTGTTTTGGCGATATTGAAACATTATTTGAAAACATTAATATTACAAACAAGGTGTCACATCTTTCATTCATATAAAACCAATTCAAGATGTTACTAAGGTAGTGAATTAACTATAGCTAAAAGAAAACATTTTAATCTTTTATAAATCATTGATTTATTATTCAATGCAGGGTTGTCAAAATGGTTAAACATGGTTTTAAAATTCTACAGTGTAAGAATAAAATATTTTATTATAGATACATGGGAATATAAGAAGTGAAACATACTATTCTCCTTTATTTGTAAAATGTGATAGAATTTTTTTAATAAGAAAGAACATATTATCAATAAGCAGGGACATTAAATGTAAATTTTACATCGCATTTTTTTCAAATTATAAAAAGTACAGAAACCATAAGGGGAGGTTGAATATTTTCATGTCCTTATTTGCAGTACTCTTGCAACGAAGTAACGAACAACTTTAACGAATACCAAAATTAATTTATAGATAACTAGTTAGAAATGAAAAATTATTTTTAAAGCGTCTTGTTTAGTGTCCAAATTAATGTTTAATTCAGATTATTGCTAAAATTTACAAATTCACATATAAAGCTTTGTAAAAATGATTGATAAATCATTATTTTAACTATTTATTATTTAAGTTACATTAGCAATTTAGCTTTTATTTATATTAGTTTAAATTCTTAAGATCTTCTCATCATATTAATAACCTCCTTACATAATTAATAAATAACTTTATCCAAAAAAATTAACTATACGAGTAATTATCACAACTTTGCTTTCGAACTATTAAAACATTTTATAGTTAATACTTAGGTATTTTTTCATCTTTAGCTTCCCAGAACAAAGTTTCCTCTTCCTAGCTATATTAGCTTCCCTCGTTCACATTAAATCAACTCTGGATTAATGTACTCACTTCAAGATGGTACAGGAGCTCGAGGCCATTTATGAGTCGTCTTCAGAACTTGACCATGAACTTGATAAATCCTCAATTGTACTCGTGTGTCGTCTCTAGTTTTCCACATTAATAAAATAAATCAAACATCCCCTTCTACTTAATAAATTTCAATAAACTGTTTTAATGAATTTGGACATCATTTTTACGTTTATCAAATATTTTTAAGGGAAGATTTGCTTTATTTAGAATGGTTTCCTTATTACTTTCCCCCCAAAAAATTTAGTAATACGAGTAAACAAAATTTAAGTAGATTAAGCATATATCAACTTACAAAAAGGTGTCAGAATGAAGAAATTTTTTTATTTGTAATCAGGACGCTATGGAATCACTTCTATATTGTTCTATAAATAATTAATTCAAATAATCAACATGAAATTATAATCTGTATTAATCATTTCTAGTGTCTCTACGACCATTGTAGAGACGGCAAGTGATATCGTAAGAAAAAAAATCTTATTTCTTAACAGGCTAAAGTGATTATTTAAGGTTTATTGATTCTACATCTTGAAACGGATCAGTTATTCAGAATAAAACATTTTCATAAACGAAAAGCATAAGTTGAAAATTTAATGATTTCTAATTTAAATAGTGAGGACCCCCATTTATAATTTTAGTATATTATTTCTAATATATACACTTTCCCAAATAATTGTCAATACAAATTAGCAATGTTTCCAGTTTCAAATTCTGTTTTTTTTTTCATGGAAAATTTCATGGTGATAAATAAATCCTGAAGAATATTTTTGATCTAATAGGAAAAAATTATGATAGTAATCTATATAAAAAAAATTTTGCCCTGGTAGTCAGGACATAGTTGGAAACAAGACTCGTCACCAAAAAACATATTCGTAACCAGCATAATTCCAAGATGATCGAGATCGGAGTATCTGTATACAACTTGTAATAGGACGTGTTTGGACATGCCCTGTAGATCATGTGTCACGCAGTAGAAAGACATGATCAAGAGTACTATATACTTTGATAATCGGCATCTTTGCCAGTCAATGGAAAAACAATAACGGCAGAGTGGTTTATAGATTTTGTGTTGTCGCAATTTTTGTTCCAACTCGGCCATACTTTCAACAAGAACAAGACCCCACGTATTTCATGCCTTGCCATGAATTGCCTTCAAGCTTTCTGGACATTTCCTTGATATATTGCCCATAGATAACATTTGTCTATGGGCAATATATCAAGAGATTTATATCAGAGAGATATATATATATATATATATATATATATATATATATATATATATAAATCTCTCTCCATTACATTATACAGTAACAATATTCAAACGTTTTAATAACTATGTTAAATAACTATTTAAAATCAATATTTTAAAGCAATTTCTTTTAACATTCTTCACGATTATTTAAGGATTTGATTATTTTTTAAATGGAAAGATGACTTGAAATTATTAACCTAAATTCTCTTTATTCTTCAATTTATAAAGCGAAAGGTAACTTGTGAAACTCTCCCTCCGATTTCGTTTCAACTGCATCCAATATATAAAATTGCGTTTTTATTCTTGCTGCACCTTACGTTGCTTTGTACAGTAACGAAATTAATATTTATAAACATCATCAACAAGGAACAATTTTTCCTAATATATTTGTTGTTTTCAAATCAAACTTGTATAACATATTAAATATTTTTTTGCTTTACGATTAATCTGATATCCTAATTGATATATATATATATATATATATTCAATAATTAAATAATATTATTATTATGGACTCATAGTATTCAGAATTTCACAGCATTTACACTACAAACATTTTTGTCATCATATGATCTAATTTCTTCTTTTAAATTTTTTTTCTCCTAATATTTTTTACTAAACGGTTTTAGTTGTACAGTTAATCACACACCTTTTTTGTATCAGTTTTGATTCTATAATAATATTTTTTGTACAAGCAAAAACGTTTATATTATAATATTTCTGAAGAATAATTGAACCAGTTTCATATTATGCTTCTTCTTCTTTGTTTAGATTTTTCTAAAATAAGAAGCCTACGAAAGAATTTGTTTGAGTTCGAACAAATGGTACAATTAAATAACACCTAATTGGTAAAAAAATTGCAAACACGATTTTGTAAGCTCTCAATCTTTCATAAACGTCTATTTATCCGTAGAGAACAATTGATGGAGATTTAATTTCGAGAATATATAATTTAATCAAAAGGAGCAAAGTTAGTTCGAAACAAAACATACAATTTACACACAGCACCTTGTACATAATAAAATATTAAATAAACACACATTTATATCTTTTTTCTTCTTTAATACAATTGATTTGAGGTATGAAAGGAAAAAAATGTTTTATTTCTCTTTTTGGAATTTTAACTATTTATATATGACATGAAACATTCACTGCCACACAATATAATTCATGTAAAACATTAACTTAGTTGCTTGTTAAATAAATGTCAGTTTGTGTCCCATCATTAAATCCGGTAAAAAGGACGAAAATAAGATTCACGTCTTAATGTCAAGGAAATAAATTATATGTTCTACAACAGTAACTACTTTTGAAAATTAAATTCAGATTGTAGAAAATTTAAGCAAAATTCATTCTTACCATTTTACATTAAGCGGTACATTGTTTTCTATGTTCCCTAAAATTAATAAAGGCAGTATTTTTCTCTACATTTTCTTCTCTTTTTACATTTTTAATCATTTATTTGCTATAATTTCGTTTCGTAATAAAATAAATTTTTTTTTCGAGTTTGCTGTTTTCTCGTATGCTTGGATTATTCCGAATTGTTTTCTTCCAAATAAAAATAGCATTTTGACTTTAGACCTTCCTTTTTTTCTCTTTTTTCGAAAATATTTCACAGAATAAATGATTTATATTAAGTTATATTACACCTAAATTTGAATACTTGTTGTTATGTTTATCCGTTCTATATATCCACATCCATTATCGTAACGATCCAAAATTCTGAGGGAGCTTTACTGATGTATGGATGTATGGAATTGTACGCATTTACAGGGAAATAAACTTATTGTTTGTGTATGTGTGAGTTTTTCAAAACGCTCTTTTTCGAGGCTCAAAATTTCAAGGTCTGCCGTCAATAACCCTCGTGTTGTTTCTAGTGCGATGTTAATAAAATCATTCCAATCATTATCTTTAACCACAGCAGATAGCAGCAGTTTAGATTCACTAAAAACTTTTCTTTTTGAATTTATTTTCTTGAAATTAATTATTATTTTTTTAATAATTTTCTTCCATGTTTTTAAGACTTTTCTTACTTAATAATTTTGAAGCGATGTTTTTGTGCTCGTGTTAAGTCTCGAATGTGAAATGTAGAAATATTATAATTCTTATGACATCCATTGTGTAAATTAATTAGCCACTTTTCGGCGAATTTTTAAAACAAGCGCTAAAAAGCTACCATTCTGGATTTTATTTAAATTAATTGAAATTATATCTTCTAAAAATTTATTGATCCAGTTAAAATGATAATCATTAAGTAAATTAAATGAACATATAATCACTTTTATATAAAAAAAAAAGGATTGGCAAGTATTAACTATCAGGATTTTATACAAATTTTTAACTCTACTAATAGTGAACAATTTTTATTTTTATTTTCTCTCCTACGCACTTGTTTAAGATTTCCGCTCCACCAAGCATAATTCAGACGCATATTACATCACAGTCCATGTGTTTTTGTGATTATTTAATATACTTCATATATTATTTTGAAAATTATTTTTTTTATGCATCTGTATATTCCTTATTAAAAATGCAACAAAAATACTCTCCTAATTTTTTTGTTATTGATATATATTAATTATGTATTCTTGTTAAGTATTATTACTCATTAAAAATACTTTATGCTTGTTAGTTAGATTGTTCAATTTTTAAGGTGTCCGACTACGTTTGGAACCATGATTTTGAAAAAACGTATAGATGAATAATAATTTTTTTTGGATATTTAGTATCATCTGAATCAGAATTTCATAAAAAAAGCATTTTGAAAGTTTTATTACAATGAAAAAAAATTTTAATGCAATTTTTTAGCTTAAAATAAGGAATAAATAGCCCATTTGCGAAATATTCTCCTTTCAGGAAACGTTTCTCTATAACATTGTAATTCAGTACATGTATTGATATGACACCTGTACAGAGGCTGAACTAGGAGTTTTTAATAATTCACATTATTTGCAGAGTTATTATGAGTCCAAATAACAACACGCGTTTTTTTTAAAAAAAATATTCCTGCACTCTTATGCATTAAAATATGAATAAATTAATTATATAACATACATTACAAAAGTCCTATTTCAGGATGAAAAACATTTCTACCAAATTCTGTCAATATATAGAAAAGCACATTCGAGTTATTACCTTTCAAAAATTGTAAACATACTGAAAATTATATTCTTCAGAAAATGGATTTAAATTTAAGACTTATTCAGAAAACAAAGGAAACGTCTGATATTAAAATACTTGTAACTTGGTTTCTATGCACTGTAGCTACAAGTGGAAGGTAGCTTTAGAAAGAGAAGATTTCAAATATTTTAATGGATAAATAAAAAAAAATTCGGTATTTTCTTCGAAAATGGAGTTTCTAACATAATCGGATTCTTTAATTTCCTCTTTGTGAAGGAATTAAATTTAAGGTTCATATGATATATGAATGAGCAAGTAATTGAATACAAATTGAGTATTCAAAAAAACAGAACTTGCACATTCAGACCGGGACTGAATTGTGGAGTTAAACATGTCCTAAAATATCCCCTCCCCAGTGCAACTTGCTGGAGAAAAATTGGATCACTCCAAAATGCAGACTATAATAGATTAACAAAAGGAAAGAATAGCAAGATGCACCAATTACAAAAATTTAAATCAAAAATATTTCAAATAAGGATTTTAGATAAAGATTTAAAAATTAAAAAAAAAAAAACATAATTAAATCAAAAATTGTAAAAAGATTATAAAGTCCATTTAAAATTGATGTAAAACCTCAATTTTAAAGATCCTATCACTTAAAAATGCAAGTGATTAAGACTTACATTCAAAAGGTTAAAAAACAGCTTGAATAATGATCTTTAAAATTTTGTGCTGATGCCACAAATATGATGTAAATATTAATAATTATTAATTAGATATAGTATGGAAACGAGTTTCAAATTTGAGAATATTTAATATACATTCTAACATTAAAATAATTAATCAGAATTTATACGTAAAAGAACGTAAAAATTGAAGTTGTTAACATTTTTTGAGTATTATGAATAAAATATGTGTCTGTAAGTGTAATCTATGTAAAAATTCAGGAACTCATCACTGCTAGAATACTAACTAGTTATCTCTGTAACCCTAATGTTGTATTTTGTATTAGTTTTTAGTTAGAAGATCTATAAAATTCCATAAAAGTGCTCATTGTTATTAGCCCTTTATATATATATATATATATATATATATATATATATAAATATAT
>BMAW01086882.1:6800-33341 GCA_019974015.1 Nephila pilipes
ACATTGAAACCACATAGACGCTAGCGCTCCTAGGACCACTTGGAATTGTCTACTTTCTTAGAAGGTCTTTTTGTAATTGATTATCTGCTATTGACGACTTTTATGGAAGAATAAAAGGAAAAAAGTGAGGAAGGTTAGTTAGCTGCAGTAAAAGTCTGAGAAAACTGATACAGAAAAAAAAGACAAGCTCTTTTTTTTATTTTATCTAGATATATAGTTTCTCTAGAATACCATAGGGTGCACTTGAAAGCATCTAGGCCACACTCTTTGAGGAACCCTATAAGATGTAGAGAGAAATGATACAGTTAGTCTTTAATTTATTATGTTATTCTTGCACAAGTAGTAAAATTTCTGTACGGAAATCCTCAGACTTTTTTTTTTTTTTTTTTCTTTTTTTCAAATTAAAAATGTGAAAGTTCATTGTTCCTCATATTATTTTCAAAGGAAATTTTTGACAATAAATTTGATGATTTTTTTTTTTTTTTTTTGCAACCAATGATATTTTATCGCTCTGTTTCTCCTGTATGCAGTCTGGAGAATGTCTTCCTGGAAAAGTTAACAAAACTATTAAATCTTTATTCCATTGCTAGTGTTATTTACCTACAAGGATATTCTTCACAACTATTATTTCTTATGATAGAATGTTTCTTTTTCGGAAAATACCACTGGTGTTTAACACTAATGAATTTTTATAAAATTTCTTACGTTATCACGATAATATTCATTATTTTAATTTCAATATGTCAATTTTTTATTCATTTTAAAGTGTTGGATAGTGCTTAGATGAATTTTAGTCGTCGTAATGACTTTTAAAGCATATTTTTTCACTGAATAAGTTTCACTGATTCAATTTTCTGATTTTATAAAATTGAATTTAGTAATTTAAAACCTAAAATAACAGCGATTCTAATTCCATCGAAAAAGAATGAAATAAGTTGTTATCTGTCAGACACATGCGAATTTTCTCCCTAATGTCTATCTTTAATGAAATTGAACCATGTGTCTGTCCAGTGACTGAAATAAAAAAAAGGAGATATTCATTAAATATACACAAGCGCGTTATAAAAAAATAATGTATTTTAATATTGTTTACCATAGTATGGTGAAAAGTGAACATGTATATTTTATAGTTGGTGTGCAATTAATCAATAGTATGTTGAGATACTATTTTTGTTATTGACAATATCTGATATTTTTTTAATATAGATTCCATAGAGACATAACCTTCTAAAAGGAAAAAGAGTCATTCTAGGAGAATAAAAGAAAAGATAGATGAATTTTGAAATTTTTTTTTCTCGTTTAAATGTAATGCTTAAACTGAAAAATTTACCGAAGCATTTTTTGTTTACATGTTATCCGTCATCAAAAAACACTTAACGGGAAATATCCAGTGATTATAAAATATATGGATAAAAATAAAATAATTCCTGAAAATATTCCATACTGCAGTATAAATAGTAAAACAATTAAATTATTGAAGAAACTGAAATTTTTCCAACCTATTTTTTTAATTTTCTTAAAATCGCATCTTTTACCTAATCAACAAATAAAAAAAAAAATCCTATTACGTTGAGTTAGTATTAAGACTTAGAAACACTCTTTCTGAACTATCTCAATTAAAAGTCTCAGTTTAATCGTTTATTAGTTACTGAGTTTATTATATAATATAACATAATAGTAATATTATATTATACATTATATAATATATATATATAAATTATTACATGTATATTATATATTATATATATTATAATATAATATATATTATAATATTACATAACATATATATACACATTATTTATGTGGTCATATTCTTGATTATTATATAACATAATATAACAGAATATACATATATGTGTGTGTGTGTGTGTGTGTGTAATATTATTAATAATAAAGTTATGTAAAATAGTTTTCACGTAATTGAAACTATAATTTTTTCCAATTAGTCTATTTCGACCCATGCAGTAATAATTAAATAATCTATGTTATTTGTTATCTTAGTGATATGTGAAATTCTTTGTGAATTCTTAATTTTTTTTATTATTCTTAATTAGACATGAAATTATTTTGTAGTGAAATAGTCATGGAAAACGTAGAAATTTTGTTTCAATAACAACCTATTGTAGTGCAACAGGTGTCAAAACTGCTACTGTTAAAATGCGTAAATCTGGATGTCTAACCTTGACCTGAATGTATCTTCCATGATAAGATTTCAAGGAAAAATGTTTTTTTTTCCCTTGCTTTATTTCTTTATTTTCAGTGGCGTTCACGTGTTTTCAGTTTCAATAGCAAACACGTGCGATCATAGACGGTGTTTTTTTTTTTTTTCGCTTTACTTTTACTAGCTATCCTGGAGATTTTAGAAGGTTTTAATCTGTCACATTCACATGCCGTTAAGTAGTTCAGCGACATCTAACGAAAGCTTTTTAGGTCAATAAACAGTTTAACTATTAAGCAGATGAAAAGAAAAAAAATAATAATAATGTTTCCTCTCGAAATCTGTTGACGTCTGTCGTGCTTCTCCCCCCCCCCCCTCTATTTTGCAATTTTAATTTTTTACACAACTACTTTAAAAAATTAAAAAAGGAATTTATTTTTGGTGTGGGGAACTTTCGTATGGTAAAAAAAAAATTCTTGCTATATTCAAGGTCATCTTCAAACGAAATGCATCGACAACGTTACGAAATATATGATTCTAGTTGATAAATATGAAGTTAATAAAAACTTTGGTCAAAAAATGTAACTTATATAGGTCTAATACCAATTCTTATTCATTAAAATACAGGTATGGAAATGAATTAGTTACAAATTGCTGGTTTCTATTACGTTCTTCAGAAAGAGACTTCGCGACATGATATGAAAAGTACGAGCGTGGCTCAGAAAGTACCCTTTTTTAACTATAGACGGCGTTGTTAAGTCAAGTTGGTATTACCATCACATTTTGCCTTCTGTTAAACAGGGCCAAAACAAGTTGAACTCTTAATTCATAGGTTAGTTTTGATTCAGCTGTCATTTGCTGCGAAATCAAAATGTGAAGGATATCGGACGAATTGTCGTCAACATTTTGAGTCGAGTTGCCACAGTTCATAAGAACTGGATTCGTAATTATACAACCGAAACCAAGCAACAATCAAAATTTTGGGATGCTTCATGTTAATCTACTTCAAAGATGGCGAAGACGGCCGAAAACGTTATGACAACGATTTTTTTGGGATGTACACAAAGGGCGTCATGCTCTTAAACTTCTTTAAAAAAGGTAAAAACAATCAATGATCAATACTATAGTGATTTAATTCATTTCCATTTTCTACTCCTAATACCGCATTTCCCATTCCTATCACGGCTACTTTTTGAACAATCCTCTCGTACAATAAATATCATTCGAGAGTGATACTCGCACTTGTAAGTCCCTGTTATTCCATCTCTGAAGTGCGTATAAAATTATAAAGACTTTTAAGAATGCATTGTAGAATAAGTTCAATCTCTCACTTTTATGAGTCTTATATTTTTTTTAAAAAAAAATCTACTCAGTGATATTAGAAAATACATTGATTGAAGTACATAGCTACATATTTGCTTACAAAATATATATTAAGGTTGTTCATGTATTGTTAAGACTTCGTCGTTTTAATCTACCAGCATGTAAAATGTGTAGCTTCCTAAATATTTGAGCAAGGTTGGGTTCCCATATTTTCCATTCGCACGCACCACCTGTCCATTGTGTATAACATTCGAAACACAGGCAGCATCCGAAAATCAATATTCTTGTATCATTATTATCACTCAAGGTGCATCAGCTAAGAGTTTATATATAAACAATTGATTTATTATGAGGTTTCTCGCATTAAGAGGGGTAGTAATGGACTTAAACAATTCAACTGTTAACATTTACAGAATTACTGGTACGACTAGAATTGTGATGAGCAGTTAAATATTTCTTACAATGTGTGAGAGGGCAATCTAAGGGTAATTGAGGTATGAGTGTTATTTAAAAAAAAAGAATTTTTAACCTGGAAATATTAATGATTTAAAATAATAAAGCACTCGGAATTTTAAGACTAAAATGTTACTTAGTACAGTTTCCTTTGATCAAATGCTGGGAGAAGATTTTTAGATTGCGAACTATATTAAATGAAATTATTTAATTACCTAGAAACTTAATACTTAAGAGTTCTAGACTTAGAATTTTGTATTGTTTAACCGTAACCTAAAATTTTAAGCTGTACAATTATTGTTTTTGTTTCGAAACATGGATAAACTTATCTTTAAAATGGTTTTAAAGTTCGTAATGCTTACATTCGGACTATAAAAACCGTTTGGTGTTAAATGTAATAAAATTTCAATGCATTATTCTAAAATAATCCAACGATTTCAAGACATTAAGTTTATTAGAGCAGCATCAAATTTTCTATCATTTTTTTTTAAAATTAAATGTCATTCTTGCGAGAAATTAATAACCAAACCGGATATTATTATTCAGAAAATAAGTTCATGAGTTTATCGTGTTCGATAATATGGCCTTGCTGAATCCATCACGTCCGTTTTCTGGAGCGAATTTGAATGTATGTCACTTTTCTGTATGTAAAAGATGCAAAAAAAAGTTTGTTTTTCTCCACCCTAGGGTTCATAAACATCTGCTATAATATTGCTTTGAAGTGTTCGAAAAAAAAAATATTTTTAAATCTTTGTTCAAATGCTGTATCGATACGAGATGAATTTTTCTCCTCGAATGCACGAAAATGAACTCTGCATTGAGCATTTTGGAAAGTTTTGTATTGTTTTCGAAAAAAAAATGATCACAGTTACAGTTTTAATCTATTCAAGAACGTAGAAAATGGAAAGGACGAAGGTCTGGAATGCGGAAGCAGTGTCCTGTAGGTTAAGTGCGAGGCGTATCAGTGGATCTAGTTTGGGGGTTTACAATTCTTTCAGCTTTATTGCTGAGAATTTGGCAATCAATAATTTTTATTTTAAAACGAACATATTTTTTTTAAAAAAAATAAGAAAGTTGATAACTTTTATGAAAGAACGTTAACCAATTGTCGATCTAAAACACTAAAAAAGATGAAAAAATCATGTATTGTATAATGATTTTGTCTAAGTACTTCGACCTTCGTGTTATATCATTATGACACTAGCCATCGTGACTGGTTCATTTTATTACAGAGGACCAAATTTTAAAATTTAGAAAAGTTTAGATTGTAATTGTTAAAGTTTTTTTTTAAAGTGCACGTTTTGGACTGTATCACATTTCTAACGAATAAAACTTTTGAACGAAGACTATTACATAAATGAATTGAGAATTCTGTAAATTTCACTTTGAGGATTTCTTGCTTACAATAAAACTAAGGGAGCTGTTTCTTTCTTTATCAGATTTATTGACAAAAAACAGTTATTGATTTATAAGGGTTTGCAAAATAATAAATAACTAAAAATTTCTCAAATAATGAGCGGTGGTAAAATAGTATTGAAAACTGGCATTTAATTTTTCTCGCAAAATAACAAAATATTCAACAATTGCTTCTGAATTAAACTGAAATAAATGTAACATTCAAGAATCTCTTCGTGTTATTCATGAACTTCTTTTACACTATAGCATAAGATGCATGTAAATGGAATTGTTTGTAATCAACAGTGTAACACCTATTACTGTACAACAACGAAAATAATTTTATTAAACGCAAATAGAATTATTACATCAGTTTCTCTATACGTAAAAAATGGATAATATATAATTTCCTCTCCCTTTTTTTCTTTTAATCATAAACAATAATGTTAAGTAATAAGTTTTACTGTTGAATATTTAAGGAATGTTTGTAGAAATATTGTTGTAAAAATTTTGAAAAACTAAGTTTGGAGAATTAATGTAGGTCATATCAATAGCATTTTTTTTCAGTTTCGGTAGATTTTCAGTAATTTACAAGCATGCATAGTTATTTTTCCTAACTGAATAATTACTATAACATAAAGGAAACACGCCAATGAACAAAGTTATGCCCTTTTACGAAACTATATCACCCTTCTTATCCTAACTGAATAATTACTATAGAATAAAGGAAACTCGCCAATGAACAGTTATGCCCTTTTACGAAACTATATGACCCTTCTTATCCTAACTGAATAATTACTATAGCATAAAGGAAACACGCCAATGAACAAAGTTATGATCTTTTACGAAACTATATGACCCTTCTTATCCTAACTGAATAATTACTATAGCATAAAGGAAACTCGCCACTGAACAAAGTTATGCCCTTTTACGAAACTATATGACCCTACTTAACTTTTGCACCGAGCGAAAGTAAATCCTAATAATAAGAGATTTTTCATACCCGGGAAACAGAAGATAAATTCTAACTATAAAAATTTTTTAAAAAAAAAAAAAAAAAACAGCCTCATTGAATACTCATTTAAAAATCCTTTATTTAGTTGCATTCAAAGACACAGATGGACACAAATGATTTCGAATGTTTCTAAATCAATAAAGCCAAAAAAAAAAAACTGGAACCTGTCACACAACATACTTCAAATGCTTTTGTTATCCTAACAGAAAAGCAATACCTCTTATCAGTCTGACTCAAAATGTTCCAGCTTGTTAGGAAAGTCCCGAATAAGACAAGCAAAACCAATCAAGTTCCGCCAGAAAGTTGCCAATTACGCGGAGAGAGAGAGAGATAAAGATTAGTAGAGCTTGACACACAGACATACTTTTCGGTAAATTCTCACTTTCCGTTTATTCTTTTTTTTTTCCCTTCCGCAGACCCCCTTGAGGCATCACATGTCATTACGTCACGAGAGTGACGGAGCGAGCGAAAACAAAACAGAAAAGAAGTAAACACAGCCAAACATGAAAGCGATTATGCCAAGAGTCGATGGTGAGCGATGACTGGCTGCACTTGTGTCAAGGCTAGGCTATTGCTTCAGGGTTAAAGGACTAGCAATTGTTTTTGGGGTGATGAAGAGTAGTTTGACACATGCAAATAAGTTCAAGCTCCGGGACGAATGTTGACATGCCAAAACAAAATTCCGAGATTCCGTGGTGGGTACTGTCTTCTGACTTAAGTTCAAGGATGGCGTGGTTTGTTTATTGGTGAAATTAACATTAAAACCATTTCTCAGTATTGAAAGGCTCGTATTTGTTTTGGAGTGAATTTGAATAAATATATAATCTCTTTTACACACAGCAAAATATTCGCTTCTAAATCCTCCTGTTTTGTTTCAAAAAAATTTGAACATCTGAGAATATAGAATGTGTTGATGAAACTAAATCGGTTTTACAGTTTTAAAATCATTTTCTAAACTTTTTCAGATTATTAAGACTGCTGTTTTAAATGCAGGTCATACAACTATATAATTAGCAATTATTATCCATGCTTGAAAATACGGGATTGTTGAATGCCTTTTTGAACGTGGTTAATATCCCGTTTTTGCTATTCGTTTTATTACAGATTTTGGATTAACAGTTAAAGAAATATTACCTAATTTTGAAAACTAGAGTTAATTGTATAGAATTTGAGACGTTTTTTTTAACTGTTTATTTCTTCTAAATCTTTTGAGTCGTGTTTATCCCCTTTTTTTCGAACCCGCTTTTGATTATTAAATGAGCCGTTTAAAAATATTTTCTTCGATTTTAATGAAATCATCTATTTTCATATCTTAAAAATTAGGTTAATAGTTTAAAATTCGTTTTAAAACTTTTTTATTTCGTTTTCTATATTATTTTTATTGCTAGTATTGAGCTTAATTCAGTTTTATCTCCTTATTATTGAATTTGTTAGTCTTTTTTTTTTTCAGTTTTAATTAAAATTTTTAAAAAAAAGTCTTATAAGTGTGAAATATTTTATTTGACTTTTTTTTGATTGATGGATATTTCGGAAATTGCACACATCAAAAAATAGCTAAGTTTTTCTTTACTTAAAACCAGTTCATAAAGTATGGTATTTCCTTAAAGAAAATTTTCTAAATTTTCGTTAGAGCTCAAAACCTTTTTCGTTGATTGAATGCTTTTTATTGCTACGATCAAAATGCATATTTCTAATCATATGATTATATAAAAACATTGAAATATATATTCCCTATTTTTAAACTAAATTGACGTATTGCTGGGGTGTTTAATGGAATAGAAACTTCAGCATATTACCTTCCAACCAATAACTGTAGATATCCACGAACATATCGAATCTGATCAAATACTTCATTAACTGAAAATGTATTGTCTCTTTCGGAGAAATTTAATTTCGTATATTCCAAATGCACAATATCGAAAACAACACATTATAATCAAAAAGCGACAACAGTAGGTATTATGAGAGGGATTTTTTTTAAAAAAAATTTCATTAATGGTGAAAACCATTGAAAATGTGTTATTGTAGAGCATATAAATAATCCCTTTAAATTTCTTTTAATATTTGTAATTATGATTATGATTTTTGATACACAAGCGAAGTGATCGGGTGCTTCTAATGGTAAGAGTATTTTTAGCTTTACTGTTAACTTTATTTCGAGTTAGTTTAAGAGATATTACACCAGAAGCTCCCAAATGGGTTATTGTCGTTATGAAAGTCATCTTGATGAGAGATCCGAGGACTTATTATTAATGTGGTGTCCGCACTTGGAAAGGAAAAGATGCGCATTATTACAGTATACAATACCGAATGCTAATAGTCCAGTGCAGAGTTCAAACGCAGTGATCAATTGAATGTAATTTAATCCAGGGTCACGTGACATTTTCTCAAACTGAAGCATTAATTACGCTGTTTTTTGTTATATCTTACAAACGTATATGTGTTTCGAGAAATAACAGGAAATTAGCGACTGTAGCCTCTGTTATATCATTTCCCATAAAGCCAAAACCGCGGCAGCGTAGTGGTCATGGTCGAGAACTCAAGGCCGGGGATTTTTCTGTCCATCTCATGGGTTCGAGTCCTGACCACACTTAAAACTCGTCGTGCAGCGAGGCGGTTTCGCATTAAATCTGTCAGGGCTCTCAGTCATCCTGTTGGGGAGGTGTGGTAGTTTGGAGAGAGGGATGTTCCTGCTCTGATGTCGATTTCGTCATTAGACCGAAACTCAGAAATCTGAAGTCGTTGCCAAAAGGCCAAATGTTACTTCCAAATGTAACAATAATAAACAATGAATCAATCGGCATTTAGGTGGCTGAACATTGTAATATATTACCCATTTCTATATGAATTGTTTTTTTCCTGCGTACAATATTCTTTCTATAGTTTCATCTCCTACACTAAATGAGGGATAGCCTTATTTTTAACTAGTCTCAGTTTTTCCAGAATTCTTACAAAGCCAAACATTCATACAAAGAGGCTTTTGGATATTTTTGTTCAAGATTTGCACTTTCGAAGAGCCTTCTCTTAACATTATAGAACAGGACCAAACTAATAACGTTTTTCGAAAAAATACCTTAATATTGGCAACACATACTCTAATTTTTTCTGTGCCAAGAAAGTGGCCGCGGTAGCCTAATGGTTCTGGCTGTGGACTCTAGACCGGCATTGTTTTTGTCGAATCATGGATTCGAGCCCTGATCACACGAAAGACTCACCGTGTAGTGGGGCCGATGCATGTAAATTCTGATCAATATCCCAAATCCTCCAAAAGGCGTGGTGTGAAAGTTTGGAGAGAGAAGTACTGACAGAGATGTCGTCTTCGTCGCTTGACCGAGGTTCAAAATTACGAGGCCCGTTGCCAAATGCGCTCGGGAATTCTGACAATAGCCCTCGTGTTGTTTTTAAATGCAGCGTAATAAACAATCACTCAATAAAAAAAACCATAGAGCCAATCTATGAAGCAATAATAGAAGATTTTGTGATTATAAAATGTGAATGACCTGATTTGAATTCAAATTTGCATTTTTTGAATTCAAATCATCAAAAAAATGATAAAATAAATATATAAATTTATAAATTATTAAGTACTTTAAATATATAGTTTTTAAATCACGAATAATATACAAAAAAAAAAAACTCGTAGAATCTCCTTATCTGATTACAATAATGATTTTATTATCTAAAATTTAGAACACTTTAAAAATTTGAAGAATAAAAAAAAAAAATGTTTTTATGTTCTTTTCTTGTGCTAAAGGTTAAAGATCAAATAATTTGGATACAAATGATGGTTCATTATTTGACAATCACCCACTGACCGTGTTCGATGTGTATTTGTGCCAAAGGTTTGCGGACCGACGGAGCATGACCTGTTCGGATCCCCATAACCTGTGTACTTCTTCCACAAACCCATTTAGTAATGGAGTTTTTATTTTAAAAAAAAAATTTACTCTGAGTCATGACGGTGTGAAGAAGCTTCTTGACAAAATTTTAAGTGTGCTAGGCATTGTTTATTTATGAAACTGATCTGACGGAAAAAATCGGGTCACAAGTAACTGGTTGAGTCACGTAATGTGAAAATCAACTGTCCCTTGAAAACAGCGCGGGCATATATCTCACTTAAAAAAGGCACAATAAATAATACATCTCATTGTGCTGTACAACATAGATGCATTTAACTATTTCTTCGCTTTCATTTACTTTTTCTCACATTCGCAAGTACATGAAGTCATCAACGAAATCGATTGCGTTCCCAAACAAACTTTTCAGTGATGACGAATACGGTGAAAAAGATTATAGGAGACCATTAATCTTACCATTAATTTTATTTCGTGCGCAACACATTACGTAATTCCAAACTTAATTTTCAACTATTCTTTTAGTTTAGTTTCGTGTTTTGTAACAGTTCCTGGCCATTTTATCATTTAAGCATTATTTCATGACTAGTTGCAGTATCTGTTCTTCGCACGGGAGACGATAATCATGAGATTCTTAATATTATAGGATTAACACAGCATGCGTGACCCGGTCTTCAAATGCGGGAAAGACTATTAACGTTAACCAAAATAAAAAATAAAAAAAATTCCATCTAAAACAGACAAAATTCATTTAACTTTGAGGAAACTAGCATCAGTAATAGTTCCAAGATGGAATAGAATACGCAAATTCTGGTGTCAAAAACCAAAATTTAATTTTTGAAAGAATACGTTTTTGAGATGACTCCTTCGAAAATATTCGTAATTCTGCCTCAAAGAACAAACAAGTAAATAAAATAACAGCCTCCCAATATCTTCATGAAAAATAAGTTCTCAGAGACACATGTACGAGGTGTGAATATTAAATAACGAGACTAACGCTGCTACAGAAGAAGTCTTCATGCGCCAAACGCCAACGACCGACAATTGTTTACCGTGAAGCCTTCTCTTTCGATTGCAGTACCTCTCGCTAATGTAAACAAATCCGTATTCTCGTAGCCTTCGTTCGCTTTTGAGCTATTTTTTGTCTTGCCGGAAAAATGAGAAGAAAGCAACGAATTGATGTAAAATGTCACAGGAAACTTGAAAAACCACTACTGAAACTTATAACTCGTTGAAAGAAGTATATGTCAATGAATGTGCATCGCGGGCACACGTTTTTGAGTAGATTAAGCGATTTCAAGTTGGCCGAGAAGACATTGAAGATGATTCCCGCCCGGGTCGCTCTACTGTATCTAAAACGGATGACAATATCGAAAAAAATCGGTAATCAGGTTCGATCCGATCATTTGTTAATTATTCGTGTGATTTCTGAGATTGTAGGAATAGACAAAGAATCCGCACGACAAATTTTACATAATAATTTCAGCATGTAAAAACTGCTCTCCAAAATGGTGCCTAAAATCCTCACGTTTGAACAACAAGAAACTCGCAAAAAGAACACTTTGAATGCCCTTGAAAATGACCCAAACTTATTGGGAAGGATAATAACGTGGGACGAATCGTGGTTTTTCTACTTATGATCCTGAAACGAAACCCCAATTTATGCTCTGAAGGAACCCATCTTCAACGAGAGCTAAAAATGCTCGAATAAGCGAATCAAAATTCAAAACAATCATGATTGTTAAGATTGTTTCTTTTTCTATATTCATGGGGTTCTATACCTTCACTGGGTTCCTGAAGATCAAACTGTCAATCACCATTACTACTTTCACGTTCTTGCTGAACTCCGTAAAATAATAAGGAAAACATGACCCGAATAGTGGAAGGACAAATCATTCCGCATTGTCTGTCAAGAGGTTTCTGGCCAAGTACAGCATCTCAGTGTTAGACCATCCGTCTTATTCGCCTGATATTGAGCCATGTGACTTCTATCTGTTTCTTAAGGTGAAATTTGCATTAAAAGGAACAAGATTTGAGTCCGTTGAAACTGTGAAAGTGAAAGCGGCACGCGTCCTAAAGAACCTGGCAGAAAAGGGTTCAAACACTGATTCGAACAATGGAAGATTCACACGGAACGTTTTAGGGATAGAGGTGGATTGTATATTAAACGTGTTAATAAGTAAGAACGTACGAAATCAAAATAAAATGTTTTACAGCGTCAGTTGCGTTATTTAATCACCACACCTCGAAGACAATTACGTTACGTAATACACACCAGAGCTATGATTTGCTATGTTGTGATCTTCCTTAGTGGAAGGGGAAAAAGTGAAAGAACCGGAAAATCGACAGTTTAAAAAGAAATTTGAATAAAATCTACAAATAAATATTTTCCCCGTTCTTTTTTATATTGAGGACTAAAAGATCATTCCGTCAACCGTACGAATACCGTATGGTTTGAATCAATATATTTCCGGATGAAAAGATTCAAAGATAAAAAATTACAATGAACGTTTGTCAGAGCTATTTTTCAAAATTCCCCAAAAATTAGCTTTTTAATTAATAAAAGTCCAAAATAAATTCAATATCCTTTTTTAAAAAAAATTGGATTTCTCTTCGATGATGCAAGAATCGTAATCTGCTACATTTCTTTCGAGAGCTATACCATAAAGTAAATAAAAAATATTCTAAAATCACTTAAACATTGAATTTTACAAAAATCTAATGGGAATTTCCGAAAAATTCGCTTTGAGGAACATACCATCCTCATCCATATTCTTAGAGCACCAAATTTCGCGATTCTAAGACTTTTTCTCTCTGTGCTACATCATCCATATACACATATACTGTCACATGTACAAACACTTACTTTGATTAATATAGCAAGTGAAAAATTTCCAGTTATAAATATATTTATTTATTTATTTTTCTTGTTCCAGGCTTTCATGTTACGCCAAAGATTTCCTTGATATGTCCGGAAAGTTGTCTTCTGATCGTCGTCGGAGTCATTATCGGTCTCCTGCTCTTCTATGCCGGACTGACCAATGTGGGACCACTGACCCCGAATGTCTTCTTCCTTTACATGCTCCCACCGATCGTTCTAGATGCCGGTTACTACATGCCCAATCGTCCCTTTTTCGACAACCTGGTCACCATCCTGTTGTTCGCCGTCGTGGGAACCGTCTTCAACGCCATGTCCGTGGGTATGTCTCTGTGGGCAGTAGGCTTGACCGGAATGTTTGGAGTAGAAATGCCCCTATTGGACACCTTGTTGTTCAGCTCCATCGCCTGCGCTGTAGATCCAATCGCAGTTTTAGCAGTTTTCGAAGAAATCCATGTCAATGAAGTCCTGTACATTCTTGTGTTTGGAGAATCGCTGTTGAATGATGCTGTCACTGTGGTGAGTTAAAATACTTTCAATTGATTTTGATCAAATTAAAATCTTTCTATTTGATTCGAAAAAGAGAGGGACAATTTTCTTTTACTATAAGAACAATATTTTGAAGCATAATTTTAAGATCAGAATTACTGTTAAACACGCATACATTGACTTTATACGAGGACCGTTCAATATTTAAACAGACAAATAGCTTTTTTTCACTTAATCCCCACCAACGTTTATCTACATTTGTCCCAACTAGGATTTCAGAGGTTATGTTTACGAAGATATAAATCGAAAAGAGTGAAATAATTATCTTCACAAGGTTGCCAACTAACACTTACGATTGATTAATTGATTGGTTTTATTAACGTTGCACTAGAAGCAACACGGCAACTATTGGCGACGAACCTCATAATTTTTAACATCGATCGAGTGACGAGGAGGACACCTGAGCTTACACTTCCCTCTCCTAACTTACACACCATGCCAATGGGAGTACTTTGAGACTTGACTGATTTAACATGCATATGTGAAAATATTTTTTCTGTACATATATAATTAAAGCTAATGATTATATATTTTTAATTTTTCGAAAAACAAAATTCACACATTTACTGATAATAACTTTATTTTATGGAAAAAAAATTCCCGCAAATAAGAAAATAAACATAATTAAAAACATAAATTAATCTTTGGAAAAACTCTGTTGAAGTTTTAACAGTCAAAAAAATAACCTTTAAAGTTTTTGTTTAATTTATTATATCCATTTCTTGTTCACTTCAATTTCCCAACCAAGAAGTATCGTGAGTAATACAGCTTTCATTCACAAAAACATCGATTGTCTTGAGATAGAATTTTGAAAATATAGATTCAATAAATCTCTCTCGCTCTTCTTTCAAAAAATATTCAGAAATTGGAGCAGAGTTTTGTTATATTTATTCAAATTCATTTTTCTCTTATCGCTTCGATCCGAAAAACGTTTTCCCATGGTTTTTCGAAAATAAAACTACTTGTTTTATCAGAAAAAGTAAACAAGGAGGTTTACCAAACCCAAACATAATGAAGCTAAAGTCTTTTTTTTTTTTTCAATTTTAAGAGTCGTTATTATATGTTAATGTATCCATATTTGTTCCTGAATTTTTCGAGAAGAGGAAAAAAAGAATTTATGAATGCTCTAGCCAAAATTTCTACTTTTCTTCACGCACGAATGGACTCGATTTCAAGATCAATTTCCAAACACAATGCTAAGTTCAAATGATTACTTTTTAATAAGGTTATTGCTTTGAAATCACTTACCTTAAACTGACTGGTATAGTGCGTGCAGAAACTTAGAATACGTGCAGGTGTATGTGGGAAACTGGCATTTCTGGATGCCGCGAACAATGTATTCGTAATTTATGCGCATTACTTGAAAAATGTTATTTGTGCATCTTTTCAACCTCCTCGTGTGAGATTCTGAAAAGACAGTATACAACGTGAGGAACAATAGATGCGTAGCATGAACATATTTACATTTCTTTTTAGATATTTTATGTAATAAACTAAATTAATTTCCTTTTTTTTTTTGTATTATTCCTTAAAAATTGGGGGCCGCGGTAGCCTAATGGTCAAGGTCGTGGATAGCGGCTGGCGGTTTTCGTTCAGTCGCGGGTTCGATCCTTGGCCACCAAAGACCCGCCGTGTAGCCGGGGCTGATGCACGTTAAATCTGTTCGGGGCCCAAAGTCCTCCCGTTGGCGTGGTGTGGATGTTAGGAGAGGGGGGTGCCAGCTCAGGTGTCGTCCTCGTCACTTGACCGTGGTTCAAAATTACGAGGTCCGTCGCCAATAGCCCTCGTGTTGCTTCTAGTGCGACGTTAATAAAAAAAACTAAACTATTCCTTAAAAACATTTTCTTTGTGGGAATGGAGTAGACCAGGAGGTTAAACCAGTCTAGGAAGACTATTTGATTCAATTAAAGAATACATATCTGCTCCGTGTACGGAAAAAAGAATTTTGATAAATGAATAATTTCTCATTAACGCAGTTCGGAATAACTGAGTCTAATTGGGAAAGCAAACAGTTTTTTTTTTCCCAGTTAAAATTTTGTAAAAGTATTTCGTCCTTGCCCACAACATATAAATATCATTTGGTCTGCGTCTTTTTCTTTCCTTCTTCTTACTCTCGTTACATACATATTTAGATGAAACTCTAGCAACGCCATCTGATATTGACTAATTTGGAATTAAATAATTTTTATTCAATGAAGTGTTAAAAAATGAAGTGTTAAAAAATGAAGTGTTAAAAAATGAAGTGTTAAAAAATGAAGTGTTAAAAATGAAGTGTTAAAAAATGAAGTGTTAAAAAATGAAGCACCAAATACCATATCGAGAATAATGATTTAAATCACGGTAAATATTTATTTTTCTATTAAAGTTAAAAATTTGCACTTTTGAAGAATCTCCTTTTGACGTTATAGAACAGGACCCAAATTTAAAACATTATTATTATAAAATACCTAAATATCAACAACACATATTCAAATTTTTTTCAATGTGTAGGCAGTGGCTATGTTAGTCTGATGGTCATGGTTGACAACTCGAGACTGGCCTAGTTTTCGTCGAGCCTTGTATTCGAACCCTGATCACATGAAGGACCAGGTTGTAGAGGGATCGATGCACGTGAAATCTGGTCGAAGTTCCAAGTCCTCCTGTTGGCTTGGTGTGAAAGTTTGGAGACAGAGATGCCAGCTCAGGTGTCGATTTCGTCACTTGACCGAGACTCAAAATTATGAAGCACGTTTATGTTTTCTTTTGATTATCGGAATTATGTTTTGTTCATTTGTTCTTTGCTCCAACACGTACTTTTTTGTAAAAAATTGCGCACAAAAAAATTCTTTTTGCCTATAAATGTTGTGCAGGGGGTTGATTAGTTCCGGGGGGGGGGGTAACGGTTTGTAGTTCTAAACCCTTTGGGTGAGCTTTATCCCCTTGGGCATTCTGCCAAATATCCTTCACTACTTCTAATTATAACATTAATAAACAATGAATCAATCGGTATTTAGGCAGCTGAATAGTGAAATATATTACCCATTTCTGTTTGAATCATTTTTTTTCCTGCACTCAATATTCTTTCCATAGTTTCTTATACTATATGAGGGATAGCCTTATTTTTAACTAGCTTCAGTAGATCCAGAATTTATACAAAGCCGAACTTCATACAAAGACAACATGAATATAATAGTTTTTTGTTTTATTTCGTTAAATAATTTACTCTATCAAGCTTAAGAAATATAACAGAATCACACCTTGACTGCAGTTAAGTAGGAAAACAACTTAGCGGAATCAGGAATAGTATACTCTCTATAATCCGGCAGATATCGGACGGGAGCTCTGACGGATTACTGGAAAAGTCGTGTTATTGTATAAAATTTAATACGCGGTACACTCAAATAGTTTGTCAAATTCATGAAATAATTAAAACTACAAAAAGCATCGTTTTGTATGGATGGCCTACATCATTCCATTGAAATAGAATGCATAAAATAACGTCTGTAAGGACTTATCTTGTGTAAAAACGCCAGATTAATGGCAAATCCGGAATGGAGAAATTCCGGATTATAGGGGAGAGTACTGTAAAATGAAGATCACAACTAAATTTGATTGCTAATTTTAAAAAAAAAAATTCCACAAATCGTGATGCACCATATTCCACGTTTTATCTGTATATAATTGTGCATATATGTTTTGCTGACATATGAGTTGATATTACCACTTGAAAGTAAAATTTCGAGTTTAACTCCTATTCGTTAATATATGGTTAATACTGCTTCCAAAGAATTCATTTGATTTCTGCTAGCACATGGTTACTGAGCTTTAGTGAATTACAAAAAACAACCTTTTACTACTTTGTTTACCATTATATTATCGCTCCATTAAAGCTAACTAAAACCTTAAAATGATTCAAATTTCACATTTTTTTTTCCCCTAAAAACAATTGATGTCCGAAAACAAAAAGTGCTTCTTTGATTCCATAGTTGTATTTTTTATGAGAATTTGTTAAATAAAACTCTAGAAAGTTTAAATTTAAAAATGTAAACAAATGTGCTTCTTCTTTAAGAAAAGTAGCTGTTACTTACGTTTTCTCTCTCTCTCTTTCTCTCTATATATATATATATATATATATATATATATATATATATAACTTACTTTGTCCATTGAGCTGATACTACCTTCATCAGAAATTGGGGTTATTTTCTTTCCATTGAACGTAATGGTTTCCCAATAAACACTCAGCAGTTTTAAAATATTGCATTATATCGTAATGCTATAAGTGTAAAAATTAAGGGAAGTTTGAATTATACAACTTAACTTTTTAAACACTTTATTGAATTCCCGTTTTGAAGTTATTATTATGTTCGGTGTACAGAATACTATGCTTATAAGTATTCTGTAATTTTTTAATGTTATAAATGCAGTAGATGCTTGCAAAATGAACCTAAAGCTAAGTACAGGACTTATATGCGGCTAATGATTATTAATTAATCATCCATAATTATTCATCAATATAAATGGGATTTTTTACTTAACCAGATATGAATATACAGATATCTCGTTGTTAAAAGATGACTTCCATTGTTTTTTTTTATTTTAAAGGAGGATTACTTAAACATGAGATAAGCTCCTTTTTCCTTGTCGAAAACGTCTGTTACTTTAAACAAAAACTGCCTCATATACCCCTTTTTTTAACTATTAATTTCAGTTACTTTATTAGAAAAGAACTTTCTTATATATCCCCTTCTTTAACTATTAATTTCAGTTACTTTATTAGAAAAGAACTGTCTTATATATCCCCTTCTTTAACTATTAATTTCAGTTGCTTTACAAAAACAGAAACCTTTTTTAACTACTATTAGCTGAATTTCGGTTTGGTTTGAGTTGCGGGGTTGACGAGAAATTTGTCCGTTTTTCCTCTCTCAGTCAACATTCATTTTTATTTAATTCAGAACATGTAACAAAAGAAAATAACCTTTTTTTTAGTACCTTTGAGGTAGGACAGCACTTTTAACTCGTAATTTTGCTGTGTTTGCTTTTTTGCAAGACCTTCCTTGGAATATAATTTACTCTGTGCCTCTTCTGTTATTCATTTAAGTGCTTCTGCGTGACTTCAGTATTTTACGTTTGAAAATTTGTATGTGCACTAACTTATCTGAACATCTAAGGAAACTGCTATAAACCATCTCGTCCGACTTCATGAGATTCCCATGTTGGAACCGTTCTATTCTCAACCCGCTGCACATTTCACAATATTTCAGAATATCCTGTGAAAAATGTATAAAGCATCTCTCAGTTGCAATTCTTCAGACAACCCTATTATATTTTTTTCGCCATTGATGTTCTTGCAAAATATTTAAACGAATTATTCTTTTAAAAATAAATGTTTGCATTCTTATAAATAATCATCATATGTATTGCGTCCTTGATCAATATCATTCCCACGCTGGAAATTGTGAGTTGATTTTTTTAAGTTGGGTTTAATGTTACCGGTTAATATTACATGTATTAAATGCGGTTGAAAATAGCAATTTTTAAGTTTGGGAGAATGAAGATTAAAATTATGTTGCTTTGATCACTTATTATTTACCACTATTTGATTAATCATATTTTTTCAATTAATTTCTTCCAAAACCAGTGACACCGTTTAGTGGGCCGTAGTGCAAACCATTATTTTTTTAATTCAATGACGTACTCATTTATTTGTACCTCTCGAAAGAATTCAAAGAGAAATAATTCGCTTGAATTATGTAATCCGTAGGAATATGACTGTGACCTGAAATATTTAATAAGGCTTTCAAATCATTATTTTTAACGATTGAAGGACAGGTATTTGATCACAGAAAATTACACATTGAACAATATTAAATTTTTATTACATAACGTTAACTTCTTACCAAACGAGAGCATTTGTATTCGAGCGATCTTCAGCGAGCATTATTCCCAATGTAGCTCAAGGCTGAATAATTCCAGACATATATCCTGAAGATGGATGGACTGTAGAAACATTAATAAATCGTTAACTTTTCATCATTACAACACCAAAGCGAATGAAAGAAAGTATTTCTCCAGAATTTTGAACTTTTTTTTGGCCTGCTGACGAAATTTCATTCCCTTTACTAGAAACATTCTTTGTCCTAGTCACTATAATGGACGACTTCTAACCTACTAAACCAAATTCGGGCAATATCATTCAGTTTTATTAGGAAAAGAAGACAGATCACAACTTAAATGTATTTAACTTCATTTAAATTAAATTTCCGTGTGTAGTTGAAAGTCTCTTAATTAATTTATAACAAAACATCTTCCGATTTTGTTTCAGATATTGACTAAGACTGATGTTTATTGATGTAACATTTGTTAAGAGCTCTAATTCTAATTTGCTTCGAACAATCAATGACATAAATAAAAAATCAATGAGTGGGGCTCTTTTCATTAGTTAGCTATAAAAACTTCAAATGTCATATTTTTCCCATGTAAAAGAACTTTATCGATTTTTAAGTTTTATTTGAGAAATTTTACTTAAAAGTTCTCTAACCACTATTGCTTGTTTGTAAACAGTCCGCAAAAAAATTAGATATGTATGTGATTGTCCGAAAACATGTAGAATATCGAAAATAATCAAAATTGTCGATAGTTTTTTTTTATTGCGCAGAGGGGCTCCAATTGTAATCAAGATGATTAAATGAAATATTTATCTATTGAAACAGTTTTAATGCTTACATATATTTATTGTCTACTTTAAGCAAACTTTAAAAAATTATAGTGCTTCTAAACTTTTGTGTATATTTTGTCCTTGTTCTTTCACAATAATTGGTCGTTACCTGATTATTGCTAATTTCCAATTAATAAAATTATTATTAATGTCCGAAATCAATTTTTGTCAAATAAATAAAATGACATCTACGTAATTGATTTCACCACCCAACTTGATAATAGCCTGCTTTGTTTCATACCATTAAATTTTATAAAACGTTTTACTTCTATTTCAATGTGTTAAAAAATTAAATTCGTGTGGTAAAATTAAAACATCCAAACAATATGAGGATAATTACTAATGATATATATTTTATCTTGTTACGGATTTCCTGGGTTTTTTTAAGGTTTATCTGAATAATTTTTACAAATGTATATGTAATTTTCATAGGCGTTTGATAGTTAAAACTATGAAAGTTGTTAATTTTCTTTAAAAATCTCTTCTTTCAATGCATTAAGTTATAAACTTTTTCTTTTAATGAAATAATAGATAATGAAAGAAAAAAAAGCAATATTTTGAGAGTTAAATATTTTTATAGTATATGTTAACATTTTTCATAATTTGTTACCATAATAAGTCTAACTCTTAATTTTCTGAAATTATTTTTTCACATTTGATGGACAAATTAAAAGTATTTGAACATAGATTTGTTATTGGATAATAATCCAAATGAATGTGTAAAATATTCTAAATATAATTTGAACAAACATTGCATAAAATACATTACTTGGATACATATTTTTATTAAAATATTTGTTTGTTTTGCTAATATATGAAGTTTTACTTCCTATTACCTTCAAAAAGCACTATCAAATCTCTATATTTGTATATTCATTTATATTGAAAGATGTATTGCATACCCTTAAATTATTTGAAAACTTCTATAATTCTAAGTTTCATAACTAACAATTTTTCTCTTATTTGATAAAAAAAAAAAAAAAAAAAAAAAAAAAAATTTGTCATAGAATAAAAAACTCAAAAAATTTTATTAAAAAAGTGAAGCCGTAACAAGCCTATATGTTGATGTATATTAAATTCATTAAACTTTTGTGTAAGACATACAAAATTCCAAACTCACAATGCAGTCTCGTGTATTTCTATATTGCAGTTATTTGTTTTCCATTTATATTTCTGAGATCTCATTTCGAATTTCTTTCAGGTACTGTACCATATGTTCGAGGGTTATGCCGAGATGGGCCCCAAAAACATCATAACCGTTGATTACTTGGCAGGTGTCGCCTCCTTTTTTGTGGTGGCCCTGGGTGGCACCTTAGTGGGCATCTTATGGGGATTGTTGGCTGCATTCGTGTCCAGGTTCACTCACCACGTCAGGGTCATCGAGCCGCTCTTCGTGTTCGTCATGGCCTATCTGTCGTACGTCAGCGCAGAATTATTTCACTTCTCTGGAATATTGGCGTAAGTTTCCTTTTCATTGTCCAGTCGATAACACAGACATTCCACACATATAATTTCTTTTTGATGTTATTAAATGTTAAAATTGTTACAAAGAATTTCACAAATTGTTTTTTTTTTTTCTCAGTATCTTCATATAGATTCGAAATAGCATATGCAAATGTAATGCTATTTGTATAAACACGATTTTAATTATATATAATTACTTACGGATAAAATATTCTTTCATAAATTTTAATTTAAGGAACATTTAAAATGAAGTTAGTTTTGAAGCTGTTAACCTAAACACTTGACGTTTTATTTTATGAACTTCCAAAATTTGAAGCTTTCTTAACGATTCCGACAATTGAATTTTTAAACCTTAACTAATAAATATCTCTTTAATTGCATTAATTTGTGTTAATTACATAGCCGTAAGGGAAGCATTATCTTCTTTTACAATTATAACTTAGTTTAATAGCACCCCACAATACACATTCCACAATAATTACATTACCGCGCAAATTTTGGCCTGAGATTCATATGAATTATGAAATTATGTAATCCATAGAAAATCTTCCGAATTGATTTAAAAAATAATACCTATTTTTATCTATTTTTCAAAACTGTCTAAAGTCTTTTCTCTTGAAAGCTTTACTGGAATATTATTTCTTCTCCAAAATAAGCCATTTATCATATTGAAAAAATTTTGAGAAAATTAATGCTTAGAGCAATACAGTAATTAATATAATTAAAACAAATTCAATTTTATCACTAGAAATACATTTTTTTAAATGGGCTTTTGACAAATTTGATGCACTTCCAAAATTATTGAAATATTAATACCATCCATCGGATTAATGTTAAGATTAAAAGAATTTTCCATTGTTCATTTGATATCACCAGCTTATTTTACAACAACTTTTCAATTTTTTTTTTTTTTTTGTCTAAACAAGTACACGTATTAACTATCGTTGTGAAAACTTTGCATGTGATAAATAAAAATTGGATATCCGTTTTGTATTCATTGTAATAGAAATCATGTTGGGTGTTTTTCCTTTTTCAACTAGTTTTCATGGATGGAAAGATGTGCAATATTTATTGTTACTCTTACAATGTACTTTCAATCCAAAGTCAAAGGTACTTCATTCTGCTTTCCTTAATGTCGATCTTTAGGTTAACGTTCTGTGGCATCACCATGAAGAATTACGTTGAAGAAAACATCTCGTATAAGAGCCATGTGACCGTGAAGTATGCCATGAAGATGTTGGCCAGTTCCTCCGAGACCATCATCTTCCTGTTCTTGGGCGTGTCTACAGTCAATGACAACCATGAATGGAACACTTGGTTTGTTGTTATGACCATTTTCTTCTGTACTGTCTACAGGACCGTAGGTGAGTTAGAAAGCTGGAATAATGTAATCCGTTAAGTTGAATTTTACTTTATGAAAGAGTTTTGGAATATTTATCGTGTATGTAAAATAAATAAAAATTTGAGTTAATATTCCGAAAGCAACATGATAGCTATTGGGACGTAATTTAATAATCAAATATGTCCCAGTAGCACTGTAAAAACTACTTGGTGCATAATTTTGAGCCAAAGTCGGACAACACTTGAGTTGATGCTTCACTTTTTTTTACTTCAACATTACATAATTGATTGTTCTATTAATCCACTAAACTGGCCAATTTTTTACTCGCAGAATAACTCCATACAGAATTTTTTTTTGTTAAATTTTGAAAGATAAAGTTACAAAATACATTGTCCAACCCGTAATTTGATACCAGGTGTATTGGTGAACGGAAATCTCGAAGGAGTAAACATTAGGCTATCCAAATTTACTTCAATGAATTCTCTTTATGACTTGAATCTGCTATCTCAGAATGAAAATCATCTTCCAAAGATTCCAACAAGTAATGTCCACTATCACTTCCTGATTCACAAATCCAGAATTCCTCATCGGATCTTGCCCTGATTCATAACATTTGGACAAGGAACGTTTTTTCATAAATAAAACAAGCTAACATCGCAAAAAAAACCTGGAATGTATTTTCCAGATTGAACTAAAAACATGCGTCACAATGACCGGTGCCAGCAAATACAACATTCTAAATGAAACTATGCAATAAAATATAAGTGTGTTATCGTGAGGACATGTTCCTGACATGCACTTAAGATAGTCAATACGCAAGCAGATGCGCTACCCAAGCTGTTAAGTAGTTAATGCGTAATAGCACCTTCGATTTCACACGACCATTTGACTACCACAGCCTTATGAATATCGTATAAAACTATGTGATGTGAATGACAGTAGTATATTGATGGAGGTTATTATTTTCTCTCTTAGTTAATAAGAATAAAGGAAAATATTTATCTCTTACCGTGTTTTGCTCTTTTTAACCATGATATAGGATTTCAGAGAATAAAATAGACGGTTCAACTAAATTACATGGAATTTGTTTATCGTTACTTCACAAAATGAACAAAAAGGGTTTATTTGATGTACGTTTTCCTTCACGTTTCAATAGTTCGGCTATGTCTAAAAATCTAGAATATTTAACTTTAATTCTATTTTTTTTAATTTATGTATTTTCTTTTTTCAATCATTTTGCCACTAAAACTGTTTTCACCCATTAACTGTCGATAAAAATAAACATAAATAATGAATTGATCAAACACAAAGTAATAATAACTTCTGTACAACAATATTTCCATTGTTTGCAAAAACTGAAGGTTACAAATGAAACCCTCGCGACAAATGTTGCACGAATCAGATTATCCACTAAATAGTCAATTTAACCTGTTCTCAGATTAACCGAAGCGACTAAAAGAGTGTCTATTGTATTTCTGTTAATGACACGTAAGCACACGATAGAAAATTGGGAATTAATCTTAGTTAAATGTAATCGATTTTGTTTTTGTTATCGTTTGCTTCCTGTGTGACTAAGTTATGGATGACAAAATAATTAGGTTGAGTTTAGAAAGGGCATTGGTTTAGTTAAAAGTAAAAAGATTTGGATGAATAATTACGAGGAGCAAATCATGAAAATAACCTACAATTGATTCCCGAATGATATAAATTTTAGAACAATAAATTATTTACCTGATATAGAAAGAAAAAGTGAAAAAATATGTATTGTACCTTTGATGAATATTTATTTACCTATCTTATATTTTTCTAAATATGTTTTTCAGTTTTCAAAGTCTGTAAAATTTTTATTTTTATTGATAACATTGACAAAACAAAAACATATTGATTATTCTCAACTAAATTATCTACCATTAAACAGATTTTTCAAATTATGGATCAATGATTAGATCGCTTGTTTCGCAGTCAAAAATTTGGAAGCCTTTTCTATCAAATCTGTATAAAATGTTTTTCTATTGAACAAAGTTATTATCATCTAATAGACCTTGATACAATTTTTTTTAAATCTAAAAGTAATGTGAGATGAAGAATCAAGGTTTCAAATGAAACATTAAAATTTTCGATTTTTTTTTTTTTTTTTTTTTCTTTTTAAAAATTTTTTTTTTTTTTTTTTTTTGAGTAACGAAAATTTAATTTCTTTTAACTTTACCACGTCCTATTATATGCATTGTAATTCCGGAAGCTTGTGGTTTCATCCTTGTTTTTATATAATGGCTAAATTAATATTATACTTAAAGTTAAAATTCTTGCATTTCTTCAATACTGAAAAAAGATGTTACGTTAATCTGGAAGATCAAACAGTTTCTATACATAAAATGTATTTTTACGAAAATCTCGTATTAATAAAATATATGGAAGTGACTTGTGTTGCGTTATCTTTTATGCACACTGAAATTGTGAGTACTTAATCATATATTAATACTTTTTGTTGGTTTAATTATAATACTGAATTCATACAGTTGTACTTTCAATCGAAGGATACTTTTTTGAAAGAAAACTTTTAAATAAAATGAGTCTCGACAAATTTGGTCCTTTTATTTTCTGCTATTCATGGTTTAAATGTTTGATGAGTTACGTATCAGCTCATGTATCGATTGTTAATCTGATCTTGCTTTAGGATTTCGAGATTCGCTGCCAATAGTCCGCTGTGTTACTCAATATGAATTCAATGCAAACAAAAAAAATCGTGGTAAAAACATAAAAATATTAGAAATCCAGGAAAATTTTATCCTTTTTTTCACAGTAAAATAAATAACATTGTTTCAGTATTTCCAACAAAATACATTGCAATGGATTCTCTCGCGTATATCCCTTCAACTAATCTTAAGGGCTTTTCTGTGACGTTATTTGATTTAGAACCTCGACTTGTGAATAAACCGTGACCTATGAAAATTAGCATTGTTATATATGAATTTCAATGTGGTGACTAGGGAAGAAGAGAGAAATCGGAAAATATTCAAATAGAGAGATTGGACCTGTTCTTATACTGCCAGGAATTTGAAGTTTAGATAGCGTCCTGTGCATATAACACTGATGCCAATAAGATATTTGTTTGCCGAATTGACGAGATTGGGATAGGATATAGTATAATTACTTCTGACTTGGGCGCATTTTTGGAATCAATGTAATAAATATAATTTTCACTTAATTTTTAGATGAGTACGCGAAAAAATTTCTACTCATTCGTAATATGAATTTTAATTTTTGGTTATTATCACCTAAGAATAAAAAGAGCTAAAAGATTTTACTGTCTGATTATTCGTAAGACTGAACTTTTATTGGTGGCTTAATAATGAAGCAGGGGCGTCACAACATTAATTTCATACAATGTTAAGACTTTTATAAGTTAGATCAGT
>BMAW01086882.1:33351-183520 GCA_019974015.1 Nephila pilipes
AGATCAGTGAGTTAAGACTTTTATAAGTTAGATCAGTGAGTTAAGACCATTAAGAAACGCTATCAGTTTTTGTTTAAAAGGCTTATATCTTTGTGTGATTTTTAGAGCAAAGTATTGGATTCATTACAGAGTAAACTAATTCTTCTGTTTTAACAACTTTTAGGCGTCGTCATTCTGACAGCCCTCGCCAACAGATTCCGATTACATCGCATCGACAAAGTAGAGCAATTCATTTTGGCTTATGGAGGTTTGAGAGGTGCCGTCGCCTTTGCTCTGGTGCTCATCGTCTCGGACAGAATCATTCCAACGAAAAACATGATGGTCACCACCATTATCGCTCTCGTCTTTTTCACCGTTTTCATCCAGGTAAGCAATTAAGTTCTCAAGATTCTTATCAACCTTTCTTGAATATTCATAATAATTCAGTTTTATTCGAAATGTGTCTTTTAACTATCTTATCAGTGTTATATCTAACGACTTAAGCTGTATTTTGCGAACAAAGAATTTATCTACGAAATAATTCATCATCATTCAAATATTTTTCTAACTTTTTCGGAGTGCTCTCTGGAAGAGTTAACCTTGGTGGGAGAGTCCTTCATTGACAACAGTTAAATGGAAAATTAACGTCATCAACCTTCAAATAAACACTTACTATGTCAACATAATTCAAAAATGCTATTACGGTCTACCATTCTCTTTATTCATTGTCTGATATGCTTTCGTATTTGAGAGACATTACTTAAAAGTTCTGAAAAAAAAGTCTTTGTAAAAGAACAATCATTTTCCCAAAAACAAAAATTCTTACGGTGGCTTTAAAGTGATAACCTTGAACTTGTACGTTATGGCTCCAAAGACTTTTCGTGCTCGAAAGCTCATCTTGGTCTTCAAGCCATTTTAAATCAGTTGTATTTTTATTTGGATCTTTTGATTCGAATCTAACCGCTTTTTTTTACGTAGAAATTTCCTCTAAGGGACAAAAGATAATTGTTAATTAAATCTTTGTAAAAATTAATAAAGTCTTGCTTCGTGAGCCTATTTAATTTTACCTTGAATTTTGATTCTTTTCTTGGCCCTTAATTTCATGGGATCCATAGTTCAAAAGGCTCTAATTTTTTGGTATAAAGTATATTCTGTACTCGTTAATGATCATTAGAATTCAAAAAGTTTCAATTTTATTGTAATTGTAGAAGACCCTTGACACTAATAGGTATTTGAATAGAATTCAGTAAGAATTTTTAGGATGTTTATTTTAATCCTTAAATTTTGTTCCGTCTTCTAAATGCTGTAGCTAAGATAGTAATTTTCTTCCAAAAATTTCTAACATTGTTCGATGCATTATAATTAAAAAAAAATATACAAAACTAAGAAGATGGAAATATTTTTTCGTATTAAATGAGTTTTGTGTTAATCAATGCACATGAGAAGAAAAAAAACTTGATAATGTTTTCGTCAAAATTTATTAATTTGATTTCCTGCCATAGCTTTACACTTGTAGGTATAAACATTGAAAGTATTTTAAATATATGTGTGTAAGTGTGTTTCAACGCTATTTACGCTTTAAATAATTATTATTCAACAAAAAAGGCGTTAAAAAGTTTTCTTTTTGGCAGAGATTTTTTTTTTTTGCTGTGTCTTTTTCAGCATCGAATTGTTGGGAAACTGTTCGATATCTTCCATCGTTTTACTCATTTCACTATAAAAAAGATATCTAAATAATTGCTCACACTCTTCATGGTATTCAACATTTCGGAAATAGTGGGGACCAGAAATACTAAGTCGTGGTCGGAATCTACGTCGATGGGATCTTTAGAACTTTGAAAGATCTCCAAAATGTCTTAATTTATCATAATATAAGCTGCACACAAATTGTCATCAACAGCACTAAATATCTGTCTCCGGTGATAATTTAGGACAGTCTAATAATGTAGAAAGTTAAGCACTCACAATTCACCAACTTCCACACACCCACCAACGCATTCGAAAACTAACTGAACAGTAGATTGAAATGCTTTGACAATGCCTCTACCTACCCCAAAACAAGCATTAACCGAACTGTGTTTACAAGGTTTATTTTTCGATTACATTGATCTGTTTATTTGTTCGGTCTAACGAAAAACAATAAACTTCAAATATGGCCCGAGTAGCTAAGTCTGTTTGCTGAAAGCATTTTCGGCTTTAACCTTTTTCATTGAATTTTTCTCTGAAAAATTCTATAAATAGAAAGACTTCTCTTAATAAATCAGCTCTAAATTATATTCTTATTTAGAAATTTTCAATAACTGTCCCCTATAATATGCTCATGCATTTCGATTTCCAACGGTTTATTTGAAAAGTGCTTTTTGTGTTATATGTAAGTGGACTTCTCAAATCACAGTATTTCTCGGCTTATAGTTTATTCTCATTGAATAAATGATACAAATTGAATAAAAAATTTCATAAATGAATAAATATCTAGAATAAGCATTTGAAAAGTTGAAAAAAAAGTTTGTTTTGAAAAACATTTGAATAAGGAGACACATAAAATTCTATCTATTGTATAGAAATTATGCAAAGCTTCTTAATAAAAAAAATCTTAAATGAAGTTTCAAATTTATACTTTACAAATCTTATATTTAAGAACTTAGACAGAAATATCGTTTGCAACTACTTGGAATATATTTTCTATGATTTTTAATTACTTGAAAACTTTTTTCTTTGCGAAGGAGGCAAACAAATAGGCTTATGAAATGAAAATGATTCATGGCTTGATATGGCGCGTGCTGTATTTCATTCTTATGTTTGAAATATTCAGTTGTGTTTTCGTTCGATCAATTATTTCTATGCGTGAAACAGTACTGAATAATGCACAAAATTATTATTGAGTTCCGATTATTGATTTATTGATGCATCAGTACAATCGGTCAGCGTAAACAGAAACTAAAACATGGAAGAAAAGTTGCTTTATTTCCAATGATGTGTAACCAAAACTAATTACTGAAAATAATTAATTAACTACTGAACTGTGTTGTTATTGTAACCGCAAAAGTACATTTTGTGACAGAACCAGTGCTATTTTTAAAACAACCTGAGAGAAAAAATATGCTTATGAGAAATTTACTATACATTAAAGCTTTAATTTTTTTTCCTCCTTATTATTCAGAAGTTATAATCCAAAATTGCATTTATAATTTCTTAAAGGAACGGATCTTTTCAAATAATCTTTATGTGCACCAGATCAAGACTATATTCTACAAATATACAAATAATACAATAATCAATAAGGCAATGTTAAATAGTAATTATTTTGTTTTGAAACTGAAAATACTTAGAATTACAGTTTTCTGTTATGAATTTCTTCCATGTAAATACTACAATTAATTTTAAAAAAATGTTAATATTTATGGCAGCCTGTTATTTTGGTATTAATACTTTTCATAATGTCCTTCACATCCTGTTATTTGTCACTGTTTGAAAGTTTAATTTAACAAGAGAAAACGAATTTTTTGACTGCGGGCACGTTTTACGATTATCGAAAAAAGTATAACTAAAAAATGAATATTGAATAGATAAGAAGTATGTCATTCACGAAAGTAAAGTTGTGCCCCGAACAAGTATTACTTGAATTCTTACAAAAAATTAAGAGGTTTTACGCGTCTATTTATTTTTAGTTTCAATGAAAGTCATGAAAACATGTATTTTCGAATATTTACTTTTCATAGAATTGATATTTTACAAATAATTCTTATTATTTTTCATATATTCAAAGGAAAAGAAATTAAAATTGCAAGGTAACAATTTTGGAAAGTCTATTTAATAGTGTCTCACAAATTCTACAATTTTAACTTTGAAGTCTTTAAGTAACTTTTCTCGTAAAACTGTGTAATGCGTTGGATTATTCGCTATTTTCCCTTTACAAATCTTTTTTTTTTTCTATTTTTGGAATGTTTAAATCAAAACTTCTTCCCCCTCAATAAAAAAAACGTAACATATGCAGATTAGATTGAAGTAAAAATGTGTAATGAATAGATTTGAGAATATATATATGCGAAGTAGTGTGTGTGTGAATATTAAGAGTTTGTAGTCGATTGATGGTGGATGATAGAAAGTGTAGTTTTACAAGTGGTTTTATCGGTAAACTTTGAGTAACGATCCTTTGTGGAGTTAGTTCGTATAGGAAGATTCCCGCTCGAACTCTCAATCCTAGTGGTATTACTCACTCAAATTCGAGTGAATTGGTAAGAGTGAAACTTTGATTATTATGAACTATAATGCAGGCGCGTTGAAGATAAGTACATTTTGAGAGAAAGTAATACCGCATGTGTGTGATAATTCATTAATTGTAGAATATAAGTAAACTGTATGGTTACTAATCTAACGTCTCTTCATTTGATTGTATAATACTGTAATTATCTACATAAAATTAGTTATCACCGCAGTAAGAAATGAAATTGTGTCTTCACAACTGTAATTAATTTTTGACTTAATTTGCGGTGCTTCCTTTTTAACATTCAGTTGCAATGCTTTAATTTTTCATTTCGTATTTTCAGGGTATGACCATAGGACCTCTGGTCAGAATACTAAATGTGCCAACAAAAAATAAAATAAAAATGTCCATGAACGAGAGAATCATCACAAGGGTAAGGATCTAAATTTGTGTATATTTTCCCTTCATTTAAAATTATTGGTAATTAGGTGTAGAAAGCAAAAGTTCATGCATTTTTTTACATTCACTTTTATAGTTACAATATTTAAAATTAAGTAATGATAAATTTAAGTTGAATTTATTTTACATAGTTCTGCAAAGAAAGAAGGTTTTTACTTTACAGCAATATTATAACGTTGCGCTTCGTTACAGGTGAAAATAATTTTGCTTAATACTTAAACATAGCTGATCTAGAATGAAATAAAAAAAATTTCGAACATTCTTTTTCGTAATGTTCTTTCAAAGCCTTGGCAAAAATTCTGGCCAATTGTTAAAGAAAAAAAATTATTAATATTACTGATACATTTTAAAGTAATTTTTAATTATGTAAGTGAGTTTTACAAACATATAGTGTATGAAGTCAACATTTTCACAATTTGATTTTTGAGATTTCTCGTGCAATTTTTATATATGTGTTTTTGAATTTCTATATACAGTTTTTGAAACTGTGATTTCAGGGCATTTTTGCAAAACGTTCAAAGTAAAAACTTCTAAAATGCGCTATTTCAGAAACGCTTGTTACATAACTAGAAATGCTAATAATTTGACATTAAGTTCATTTTTAACTTATACGCAAAATTAACAATTTATTTTGAATGTTTATATTTTGAAGATTGTAATCATTGGACTTATTTTTCAGTCAATGGATCATTTAATGGCAGCTATTGAAGATATTGTTGGACAAACCATGGGAAACTATCATTTGAGAGACAAGTAATACTTTCCTTCTCCAGTTTTTATTCTTCATTTAACCAAATGTGTATTTCGTAAATTAAATTTAAAGTAATTTTTCTCTTAATTCATAATTTGATTTCAAAAGTTTTGCTTTTATTTAATAACGGAAAAAACTGAATGTAACTGGATTTTTTTTAGTTCCAGTTTTGAATGTAAGTTTGTTTTCACGTACCAAGCAATACCTATAAACCATTCAACTGTTTGTTTTTCAAAGTTATCTTACTCATAAATATTACAATAAATAACAGTATTTTTACAAAATTTTTATTACAGCTATGTATCTCTAGATATAAAATACATACACTAATTTTTTTTCTCTTTAAAATGGTTCAAAACCCCTATGTCCAAGATAGCGATAATACTTAATTTCTTTTTAATACGACCAATCCATTGAATTTTGAATATTTAAAAAAAATTAGATATGTATATATGTGTGCGCACATCAGGAAAAAAATATTATCTATATTTATTCATGAGTGGAGAATAAAACATCCAATTAATTTCATTGTGATAGAATACTAAGCTAATACAAAATATCTTGACTGCTGTATATTTGTATGTCTTGATTGCAAAATATTTGTTGTCATGGGGTCGCACTAGAAAATCGAACTTTACTGATAAGTAGAGGATTCGGGTAATGTCCTTCCAAAACCCATTATATACCGAGGTTATGAGAGTGAGGCGTGATCTCATGTGTCATCCTTGCCAATCGACTGTAATTCAGTCTTACAAGATCAGTCACCATTAGTCCTTGTGCTGTTTCTGTGAGACATCAGTAAATAAATAAATTCGGATGGTCAATTTTTATAAATCCTATAAAAATTCACGTTTTCAACAAATTTCCCGTTGAATGTATATTTTCTTCTCCTTCACAAATGTAACTTCTGTTACTTATATATGTGTAACTAAGATTGCTAGGTAATTCGAGAGTAATTTGGATACACTTAATTTTTACCTGAAATCCAAGTATGAATAGATCGTGGCTGTCTACTCGTCTATTTGAAGTTCATCCTTTAGAGCACTTCCTGAATACAAATAAGGTATATTAATTGTAAATGTACAAAAACCATTACAGAATTAAAGTATTCAAAGGAAAAGTAATCAAATGTTTAAATTTCGCATTTGCAATTTTTTTTCCCCATCAATTCGAAAGAATTCATTACTTTATAGAACTTCCTTGATCCCGGAACTATTAAACAAATCAAAGCGCTAATTTTAAATATTTTGATATAGGTTTCTGTATTCGTAATAAGGTCTATTGTGAAATTTTAAGCTGTTATTTGAATAAAACTATTAATACAGATGTCAGCTTATTTTCTGCGCAGGGAAACGAAAATTAAATATGTAAAGAAGTTAAACAGAAAAAGGATATTAAAGTATCTGGGGTTTTAATGTGAACGCGTAGAGCTTTCACAATTTTTATTTCGTCTTAAATTCTCTCAGACACGGTGAAAATTAATCCGAATGTGGTCACGCTGTTTAAATGTCTACTTTTGATGCGAAGGATGACTCAGACTTCTTGATTACACGTGTTTCCTATTCTTGCACTGAAATCGTGATCAAGACTTTTATTAGAACCTCATAGCAAGGTTAGGTCTTTCACCAATCTTTAAAAGATATTTGATAAGTAACGGAATAAATTTGAAAGTCGTATTATCTTTAACATTAATTTAAATCAGAAAATTATTTTACGTTAATTCACTTACATTAAGTCTTCCGCAAATGATACAATTTCAAGAGAACTTTTTTGAAGAGCTTTATTATCAAAGAACAGAAGTTTTAGAACTGTTAAAAGAATTTTTTGTTGAAAAATAACTGAATAGAATCCTTCTTTTCTATTAGATTCTTGATAACCGCAACGCTTCTAAGTATTTGTAAAAGTATTTGCTTAAATATCATCTTATCTAGATTTACATATTACTTAATGATAAAATTCTAATTGAAATCTAAAAGGATGTTTTATGTGTGCATTTTCTTGAATCATTTTCTAAAATTTAAAAAATTCAGAAAACTTATATTATTTTTATTCTAAGAATTTCACATGTTTACTTTGAAACTTTTTAAATCTTATCAAGGCTACACTTTCAGGGGCACCGTTTGCGTAATGCAAACGCATTTTCCCGCGTCTGCAGCTTGAAACCTGTTCGTGTTTGCACTGTGCAAAACAATCCCCCTCCGATCCAGGGACTGCTAATTTTTTAAACTGTATTTTTTTATCTGCATGATCAATATACCTCCCTTGTCTGCCTAATCTTTTAAAAATATATAATAATAACATCGCGCCCCTCAAAGGGTTTAGATACATTATTGTTCAGATGTGTGCTATATCGCTTCATAGTTGTGAATAAGCAAGTTGAAAATCAAAACATCCTTCCCCCTTCTGTGAATATTTTTTTAAAAAAAATGTTTTAAGAAATAAATTATAGGAAAATAATAATTAAAATCATAATTTGTGAATACTTTTTACGATTTTAAAAAATTCAGTTCGTTTTGAATTTTGTTTCTGTTTAATAAATTTATTAATTGATGTAGATTCTGCATCAATTCATACATTGCAAAATATCCTAGACATTATATTCTAAATTACGCTTCTTTGAAAACGTATTCAGTGTTCGGAATACATTAATTACTTTCCATTAGTAGTAACGCAAGTTATAATATATAATAATTAACTATAAACTACAATATCATCAGTATGTTTTTGAAAATATACTCAATTTCTGTTTAATTAATAAATAAAATGCACTAAATTAGCTTTGTTAAATTGAACAATGTGTAAATATAAAGAACAAATTTCTATGTTCAAATACGATTTACAGATGAATTCAAAGATAATTTTGTGCTTTTTAATAACAATGGTATTAATCAAAAAAAGAAATCTACGAAATATGTTTAAGTATTTCTGTCTTTTGAACTATGTTACACATTTTTGATGTTATTTTTTTTTTTTACTTATTGCCATTTTTTTAGGCTTTTTGTGTGTGTCTAATGCACAATCAACACCGTAATATAATATATATACCTATCATAAATACTTTATATTTCAGTTGCACTCAACAGTCGAGCATTCTATTTTATAACATAAAAAAAATATTTTATTTATGAGTCAACTAACTGAAAACGTTTCACCACATTCGTCACGAACTTTCTACGTTTTAGTGACGTCACTGTTTTTACTTTTGCCGGCTGAGTTACTACATTAACTCAATAAAAATAATAAAAAGTATTTGCTGAAGTAAGTTATTTTATAATTAACCCAGTAAGACCTTATCATTGCTTGCGATAAAAATTTCTATTGTATATTTTTCAGCCATGAAGTCGTCCCTTAAATCATAAAATGTATTCTATACTTGCATTCTATGTCAAATACATCTACAATTTTTATAAGAATTAATTATTATTATTTTACCTTTGTATAAACCATACTCTTATTACCTGTGTCGTCTGTCAACTTGGTTAATCACATGATCTAAATTTCATCTTTTCAAGAGCAGTCTTATTACTTAAAATAGTCTGTTATATCCAAAATATATTTATTTAATCTCAAAAAGGATGCTCTCCTCAGTTAATTTCCTTTTTACGAGTACTAGCAATTTCTATAATCTATCAAATAATGCTCTGACCGGAATAAGATGTGAGTACCTCCTGCAATTACTCCGACAGCGTTAATTCCTAATCTCCCAAAATCTGTTCAACATGCCAGAATACTTCCACGCACATCACACTAACATTCTTCTTATTACTGTAACCTTTATATCTTCAAATCAGTTCTCTTTCGCTTTTACACGACTTGATTACATCCATTCATTTCATTTCCGAAGTTTATTTAATTCCCAATTGATTGGGAAGAAGCTAAATATAAAATTAGAAAGAAACATCAGATGTAAGTTAAAGGGAAATAAATCGCGAATAGCCCATGTTACATACTAATATAACAGAGCATGTATTTTATGCGTCTTTTTATTTTTATTTCCATTCAAACGAAATTAAGATTCAGTTTGAGACTCTGGTTTGTGGCACTGTTAACAACCTTTCTTTACCTTTTTCCAGATTCAAATATTACAACAATAAATACTTACGTCCTGTGCTGACGCGAGAGCACGCTAATGCCGAGCCCAAAATATTTGAAACCTATTCGAAACTGAACGTGGCGGACGCCATGAATTTGGTAAAGTCCAACTCAAATCTCATGCCAGTAGCTGCCAACGGACTTGGAACGTCACTTTCATCCATTTTTAGAACTTACACCCAAATAAATATGGACAAGAGGTAAATATATGTTTTCTTCTTTTGACTCTAAATTAATTATTAAATTCAGGTAAGTTATACTGTCAACCAAACTGGTAATATCAAACAGTTATTTAATAAATTTCTTTCTCATGTATAATCTTTTTTAAAAGAAAATATTTCAAATTATTTTACTCTGTCATATTTATTGCCCTACTTTGAAGTTTAATGACTACAATATTCAAACTTCTTTATAATTCACTGGTTTCAACTATATAAAGATTCACTGCATTGACTTTTGCTTTTTTTTTCTCTAGTACGTAATATATGTTGATTCAACATTTTTGATTTTTTTTTTCCTCGTTAACTTAAATTATCTGCATTAATAGTCTATTTGGTGCATGCATACCAATCACGAAATTCGTGAATGAAATTGAATTTTGAATTAAATGAAATATTAAGTTTTAATAATTAGATACATTACTATAATATTTTGGGCTTTAACAAATGTCCTCTCGAACATTTTCATATACAGAGAGATAATATTTCAATTTATGACTCCCTAGGAATGTTACTTTCGAGGGAACAAAATAAAATTTGGAATGAAAGCTATGCGCTGAAGATTGAGGGGGAAACAATAGTTCAGCTCTCGCGGTTACGGTAACAGTGAAAGAGAATGTCGGAAATTTCAAATGACAACGCTTAATATGATCCTCACAGTAATAAACTTAAAATGGAGATTGAACACGCGATATATGTAGTATTAATAATTGCGGGGTTAGGTAGAGATAATGAAAAATGTGAAAATAACCATAAAATACTGAGTAGCAACAGAGAAGTAATGTTTCACAAATTTTTGTCATGTCTGTCTTTTAGTAGATGATAGTAGATACAAGGATAGATGGTGAATAGCATCGTAGCACGTACCAAGTGAAGAGAAATCTGTTGATTCTCACTTGGGATGGAATTTTTCACATGAGACGAAATTTGCTTTTTTGATGTGTAAACTTTGGATTTCAAGTATGTTCACAGACAGAAGTCCATTGAAGTAAGTTTGGGTGATCTTGGCGGCCACAAGAACAAAAAATCGTGGGAAATAATTTTAGCGTCAAAGTGATGCATCAACAAACATCTGGGGTCCTTGGCCCTTCTTTGAAGAGATTACTGTCAACGATATGCGAACGCGTACTACAATAAGTGATCATTGTTATTCAGTGTTACGAATTGCATAATTCACGGTTTTCAACAGCGAAACGTTCTCTCTGATGCCATGTAGATATGCTCCTTATGTAGGGTGTTCTATTTAACGTTTGTTAGCGCAACACTTTTCTAACAAAATTATGTCCCGCTGTGTAACATTCCCGTAACCGCCAAGTTCATCCGATCACATTCCGGCTAATGAGATAAAGCTGATATCCAAAGTGTACGTATCAAGTCCATTAACTTTGTCTGACGTGATAGATGTCATCACAAGTGAGAATCAACAGATTCTTCTTCGTATGCTACGTGCTGCGGTTATATCCGCCATCTACCGCAGCAAAATATCATCGTATTTAAAGACAGATACGTCGAAAATTTGTGAAATTTTAAAATGTTTGCTTTACTTTTGTTGTAATGTCTTTTTAGTTATTTTTGCATTTTTCATAATCATTGCCTAACGCCGCCATTATTCGTGCTGCAAATACCCATTCAAACTCTATTTTAAGTTGTTTATTACTGTCAGGATTAATTTCAACAACAAAAAGTAGGTGTTGTCATTAAAAGATTTGGAGACTTTGTCTCTATAACCGTAACTATTAGAGCTGGACTGCCATTTTTCTAATCATTCTCGATCACATATCTTATAATATCTACATTCCAAATTTTATTCCTTTTCCTCGAGCGTAACGCTTGCTAGGATGTCATATATCATTCAAGAGTTTTTCTTATGCCCCTGTATGTTTATTTTATTCGAATTTATTAAAAATCTATTACAACTTAGTAAAATAATTAAATAAATGTTTAAAATTAAATGATGAATTGCAATAAAGTTGTGTAGTGATCCTTTTACGCGTAGCTCTAGCGTATGCGCTTTCTCGGGACCAACCAGCATGGAATATAAAAAAAAAAAAAAAAATTAAGCTGTAATCAATTTTTTTTCAATTATTTTGCAATGAAATTAAAATTTTGCAAAGTCTCATAAATTTATTTTGAGATAGGATTCTCTCGCGATACGAATTGTAAAGTTCCATCTATATACAGGGAAGTTCCGTCGTTCGTCAAAAAAAGGGTAAAAATTCTGTTACAATCGATTTCATTTGTTAAGTAACTCACAATTTGTGACTAGCATCCGATGCGACTGAAGCATCGATGTTCCTCTGAACCATATATTAACTTTTTTTTTTATTATTTCTTCCTAAGTCCGTCCGACGAGAAAGGCAACTTTTTGACTGCGGACATTCCACGTAACAATTCCAGCTTCCTCAACGTTGATATTGCCACATTGGAATACTCTCCCAGTAACAAAGATTTGGCAGACGCACAGCTCCATCATATTCTATCAGACGCTATGTTCAAACCTCCTCGAAGAGTAAGTCTTGTCTTTATCATCTCATTTTAGAAGAAAAAAAATTACATTGCATACTTAGCAAATAACTTCTTGCACGGGCAAAACTGTTAACTGTGTGCTTCGGATCTAATTCCACATATGCCTCCCTCCCCCCCCTCCGTAAGATATCGTACAAAGGTGTCTCCTGTACCATAAATTGAATTGCAATAAGAAGAGGAAGGTACCATCTGAAGTACCGTCCCCACCACTTACCGTAGTTGGAAATTACGAGATCTATTACAAATAGCCTTTGTTCCGCTTCTATTGTGGATTAAAAATTTTAAATCGAGTAATTTCTCCATCACCCATATTAAAATAACTCACTCGAATTGAAGGAGCCCAATTTTAGTTTTTAGAAGCATTTGGAGCTGACCCGCAACATAACTATTATTTTGTCTTATTTTTTGTATTTTTTTCCTTCCTACTTGCAAGTGACATGTTTATACTTTTGTCAAGCACTCAGTAGCCGTGACGACTGAACAGCTTTTATGTAACTTTTAGTGCGACGTTAATTCAAGCCAATCAAATTCCGCTTATCATACGTAATCTAGCAACTTGTTCAATTTGAATGATTAATTGCATGTCTACCAAATCATTAACAGCGTGATCTTGCCACGGAACATATTTATACGTTTTCTGTTCTGTTTGTATAAAACGTCTTTGCAACTCTATCCGTTATTTGCTTTATTTTGCAAGAATACTTCATTTATTTAACATTGCATTTCATAATGCCTTGACATGATCGGCTACTTGGTTATTTCTAAAGGATGTGGTAACAATTTTATATTGCATTATATTGCATATTTTCAAGACCATCAATTATTTGATTATCTCTGAAGGATATTTCATCAATTAAGTATTGTGTGATGTAAACCTATTTGCAACACTATCAATGACTTGATTAACGCTTGAGAATGCTGCATTAACTAAATAGTGAAACTTCACTTAGCTTATTGGCTTACATGAAATAGATTTTTTTTTCTATCTACTAAAGCATAATATTAATTATAGAATTAGAATTATTAGTATTTGAGTATGTTTTAAAAAACACATTTTGAAATAGATAGTAAAAAGAGACAATATGCTATTCATGTATATTTATTTTACAGCTTCTACAGAGTAAATATAAATGATTAGAGGTGTCCTTTCATTGTCCTTTCCTTGATTTTTTTTAAATTAAAGAAATAAAAAATGTCAATTAATTTACTGAATTACTCAGTAAATATGCATATTCTACTCACACATGCAAAAAAGTTTGATTTCTGATTAATATTTTCTGTCTGTTACGTGATTTTCGGTTTACTGTACCTTCTCTTTTTTTTTAAAAAAAAAAAAAAAAGAAAAACATTTATATTAATATGCTGAGTAAAATTATATTTCTTTACCTTGTGTTTGGTACTATATGTTCTACGACGACTTAGTACCATAAGTCTGAAAAACAATTAACCAACCAACTTTTTCTTTCGTACAATATTTTTATTGTTATGTGAAAGGAGTTCTTCCCTTTAATACAAACACCATCTTAAAGATTTTTTCTGGAATATAAACTAACCTAGTAACTAAAATTCCATTAAAACTAAATCCGAGAAAAACTTCCTGTTAAGATTCACAATAGAATAAGAGCTATTTCAAATATTAATGGCATCACTTTTGTTTTACTGACAAAATATCTAATCACTGAGCATTATAATGTCTAATTCAACAGTCAAGTACTCTAGTTTCTTCTTTCATTGTAGTGATCTGGTAAAATTCATATTTTTAACAAGATCTTCTATTATTTTGCTATGTAGCTTATTTTTAATTGACACGAAGCACTCTCTTATGAAATACATTGTAATTCCCACACAGTCAGATGATAAGGATGGTATCTGATTTTATATATACGATATGTTTAATACGATTAAGGAATTTACCGATATTTATTTACTATAACAGTGAATATACTTGCGTTCCAATTAAAGAAATTCCGAATTTTACATATACTCTTCCTGTGCTTTTTAACTTCTTATGATAATAATTTCTTTCACGATTTTAAATAATTTTCGTGGCACACAAGTTTTGTTGCTCGAGCCCAGGAAGCTTCCACCTCGTCATCAGATCTGCTGCGAATTCAATCATCCCGTCCCAAATTTTCCCCACTGATCCATGAACACCTCATATTGATATTTGATATGTAATATAATCCATATTCGTTTCCTTTTACTAACTCTGAGTTTCTCTTCTCAGCGATACATGGGTCGCGACGGCACTCCCTACGACCAAACCGCGAGACACGCGTCGGCGGACGCCCGCACGCGCCTACAGATCCGTCACATGCTGAACGAACGCATCCCTCACCGAAGACTCAACAATCTCAACTACGCCAACAGTGCGGCTAGCCCTAGCTCCCGGGATGGCAAGAGGACGCCGTCCAATCACGTGGAAAACAATTCGGAGAACTCGGAACGAAGCACCAGTTCCGCCTTCTCGGATGGAAACAACACCAAGGGCCTCCTCACTGGAAGAAAGAGTTAGTATCTTTAGTTTGCATTCATCTCCGTGTTGGATTTGATGGCACGAATTTTTTGTGCTTAGTATGAGAAATAAAGCTCTCATCAAAGACATGTAAATATACTTATTTTAAGACACAAAATATATAGATTTGTATATGTATTCATCGTAGAGAAATCATAACCAGCTGCATCAACTAGTTCATTATCAGAATAACTCTCAAAGTAAATTGTATCGTCCTTAGTTGTTGCTTACATTTCAAAACATTCCAGGATAAACACGCGCATTTCTCCAGTAGGACATTGCGCACCATAGATATCGGCCTGATATGTTGCAAGTTGTGAAGATTTGAGAACCCAATGACTGAGAATATTTATAATACTATCTTGTATTTTTAAGAAACCCCTCTATTTCTGGAACCTAATTTCTGGTAGAAATGGGCTCCTTATACATGTTTAAATATGATATGTGATAACATGTTGGCTCTTTGGTGCCCTGCGGTTCACAAATTATAATAATTGAGGGGTAGGAAATTGTCTTAATAAATGGATAAACAACAAGAAAGTTGGCATTGGATTTTCTACGAGTTATATTACAATTTTCTGGAGTGGCCTATCGTTCTTGAGGAGTATCTCTTCAACGTTTTGACAAGAACTCAAATATTAACCTGACAGCGTTACGCAAGAAAAAATATTTTATTTTAATGTTGATTCGCCCATTGTGTGAGAGGGAAGCATAATTCAGTTCTTTTGGAACTATTAGTAATGCATGTTTTGTATTAGTAATAACTATTAGTAATACATGTTTTGTATTAGTAATAACTATTAGTAATACATGTTTTGTATTAGTAATAACTATTAGTAATACATGTTTTGTATTAGTAATAACTATTAGTAATACATGAACAACAGTAATACATGTTTTGTCCATCTGCAATAAAAATGTAAAAACTATTTCAAGTATCCGATTTTTAAGCGAGTTTGCAGACAATAACTAAGATAATTTTATAAGAACAATACAGCTCTTAACATGTAAAAACATTTAAAAATATTGGATTTTGAACAAAAAAAATTCATTATATTAAGGTTTTACTTTGAAAAGGCGCTCTTTACATCTAAACGCTTATTAATTATATTTTCTGTTGGTCATATTATTTATTAACCTTTTCTCTACTTTAATATTCAAGTTTGTAGTCTTAAAAGTTACTATTCCACTATTCTTTTATTGCTTATTAGTTATTAAAATGTTTTTCTGTTTTTATAATGTGTTAGATTTTATTTATGAACTTTCCCATTTAATTTGTTTAGGACCCAAATGTTTTTTTTCTCGCATACTCGTGTTAACGAAAAAATATTTCAGAATCGTGCGAGAAAAAGAACGGCATGTATCAATTCCAAAATTATTTATGATTTTTTAAGCATTTAATTTTAAGGAATAAAGTAAAATTTTAATAGATTTCTGAAATTCTCTTAAATTCATTAAAAAAATTTCTCATAGAATTCTTTTAAAATAAATTTCCAAACAGATAATAATAAAAAATGAAACACTCTTAGGATTAATTAACAGATTTTCCGCTTTTTAAAAAAAAATTTAAAAATCGCAAATTTCATTTATATCAGCTTAAATTGTTTTTAATGTTTTTATAAACCTTTTAAGAATGGTCTACATTACATTTTGCAAAAGATAGAAAGAAAAAGCTTATGAATGTGTCGATATCTTTATGAATTGGAATCAGAAATACGAATATATACGTTTGTATTGGAATTAAGCATTTTTATGTGAAGTTTAATGATCCCTAGGTACAGGTAAATGTTTTTCAAATCAGCTTATAAAGATAACAATTCTTGATGATAACAATCTGTATTTACAAATTTAATGTTAGAGAACATTATTAATCATCAAAATAGAGGTTTCCCAATCATCAAATTCCAATAGCTATCGGCACGATAAGATTTCAAATCTAAAAAACCAAATTCTCTGTTATATTTAGAATGATGAAAACAGGATTATCAAAATACCATCAGATTATCCACGAAACGCATCAGTGGCTAATATTTATTAAATGTCCGAGTAAGTTCAATTTCAAACGAAACAGTTAGTACTTTACGGCTCTAAAATTTCCTCAGTTAGAACAAATCCATTGACAGCGAAAAAAAAAAGGAAATTTGTGGATTATGATATTTAAATTTATTTTTCTTCTTTTCTCTAGATCATTTTGAATTAAAGATCATGTTTGAATTTAAAGGAAGAGTTTTTTATTATGAAGAAATATATTTATCCTAAATATTTATAAAGGTCTAAACCTATTTATAATAGATTATTATTATACATTATTTTCCTTTTTATCTATATATTTACTCTTTACACAAAAAAGAAAACTGATTTCCGTTCGATGGCAGATAAGTTTGTGATTGTATTGACCTCTTGGGATCTAAAAGTCATAGATCTTCGTGAAAAAATATGTTGAAAAACTTTTTACACCACGGGGAAAGAATTCGAAAAATGAATCAAATTCCCTTTGCATCTCCTGTAAATCATTTTTCCTTATAATTAATCCCATTAAATCCCGGAAACGTTTGAAAAAAAAAAAGAAAAATTCCTATCATTTCCCCCCAATATCAAATAATTATACGCGATTTTATGAACAACGTATCTTAGATACTTTTATTTCTGTAGTTTAGAAACTAAAGTTTCTCTTATTGTTGATTTTGTCTTTTTAAAATGTTCTTTGGCTTACTGAAACTGGATACTATTCTCTGTCATAGCCTTGATAAATAGCGACTCACTTTTATTTAAATACTTCTGCAACTCTGTTCCATGTTGAATACAAAAATTGAGTTGATTTAATTTTAATAAACATTCCAGAACACAATACTTCTCGTTATTTACTTGTCTTCTAATTTTTCTCTCTTACAGAGTTAATCCATGAACACTTACCCATACGTTTGTTTATGAATTAAAATAACTCGATTTAATTAATAATATTACACTGCAAAATTTTATACATATCGCACCTACTTTTTTAAAAAAATATTAAAAATATGTCTGGTTTTCGACACGTAGCACGTCTTATCAATTTCTTTATATGCATGCGTTCTGTGTAAAAAGCTTTCATTAGACGGATTGGGAGAGCTTCAATATTTTACAACAGTTTATTAATGACATGGACGGACACACACAAAAAGACAACTAGTTCAAATCAGAAGGTGGGGTGAATTATCGTTCTAGATAGCAATGCGAATTCGACGCATTCGCAACATCGCCATGTTCTCAAATTCTGTTTACTTTCTCCGAATTCGACTGGCGTTGCCAAATGCAGTTTAATAAACTATACAAAAATAGTTGAGCGCTCTCGACAGCATATGCTGAAGCCTTTCAAATCGATTTTAGAATAGGAGTATGAAAATAAACTAAAGGATCAGTGATTTTTGCTGTTTTAGATCAATATTAGCTACCATTTTGTGGGTCTGCAGACACGTTCTATTACCAAATAGGCTAGAGAAAAAAAATTGTCATATAGGCCAATTAGTGGCTGGTATGCCAGACATTCCGCAATGCGCGTGATCGACCTTCACAAGAGTGATTTGTCTCATGCCCCGCTTAAACATTTATATATCCCACCGGTAAGAAATGAACAGTTACTGAATGTAAAATAAGAAATTATTATTGCATAAAAAACTCTTAATTCTATTAATATTTTTTTTTTCATAATATACATGAATTTTGTTAATTGGCGAGCGAGTTGCACTCTAATAATCATGAGACGCGTTCGTCGTTAAATCAAGGTCAGTCGCATTAAATCAAGACTTGGCCCTTTCTAAATTAAATAAAATCAAGTGATAAATATTGAATAATTTTTAGGGTAAATTATAGAACTAAAATTTAATTCCTTTTTTTGCTGTTTTGGACTAGATACATTATTTAAAAAATATATAATTAATATATTAAAATCGTTGATTGGAAAAAATAGTTCTCAAGAAAAAATTTCCACGATTTTTTTGCAATTTCCTTCGCGTGACCTCTTATGAAATCTGGCAACTCTGATTAATTGGCAATTTAATTATCGTCAGAGCGAGTTTCGACTAGCTGAAGAGGAGTTGCTTCACAACCATCTAACGGAGGCTTTTAAAAATATTTAACAATCTAAATAATATGAGTGATAAAATTCTAAACCGAATTTTTGAAAAATAAACTGTTCTGCTTAAAAGCATTTGATAAACCATTTTTCAGAAATTTTCCATTTACAGTTCAGTTTGGCATCATTGATTCACTGATAATTTCTTACAGAACATATGCAACCTCCACCACCTAAACTTCGATTCAGCGTAGCAGATGATGATTCTGAAAACCCAACACCCATGCCGACCCAGACGGGAGCAGCCAAAGAGGAACCCCTCTCAGCTTACAGCTCCTTACTAGATGTGTCGTCTGCCCAAGATGACGATGGAATCGTCTTCACTGTGCACGGGGACCAACGTACTCCCTCGCCCAATACACACTCAGATGCCAAAGGTAATGCTCAAAATAACGACTATTGAAGTGGGTTTTCTTATGGAAAGGGTTTTTCGTGGAATTGTGGGGTCGAGTCCAGGTAGAATTAAAGGTTTGGGACGAAGCTTGTTGGAGGGCTTAGCCCGGTTGGACTCTGACCTCCTAAGTGGTATTTAGGTTTTACTTTTAAGAAATGCAAAAATGCTTGAAAAAATTTAAAGAGAGGGAAATTTTCGGTGGCACTTTTGAAGTGTTTAATGCTATTTTAAAATGTAGTTATTCCTAATACGCATGAATTCTAGAAATTGGCAGGTGATTTGTACGCTAATAGTCACGAGACACGTTAGGTTTAATCAATCGCGGTAAATCAAAGCCATGGTTGGTTGGATGGTTTTGTCAACGTCCCACTAGAAGGAACACGAGAACTATTGGTGACGGACCTCGTAATTTTCAACCTCGGTCAAGTGACGACGACGATATTTGACCTGGCCCGTCCCTCTCCAAACTTCCACGCCACGCCAACGGGAGGATTTGGAACCTCGACGGATTCAACGTGCATCAGCCCCACTACACGGTGGGTCCTTGGAGCATCAGAGCTCGAACTCACGACTCGATGAAAACAATGGCGTCCACGATAATTTTTAGGATAAATAATATAAATAAAAGTTTCACTCAATTTTTTGTTAGTTTTTACTAGATACATGTAGTACATTATGAACGCAACTGTTGCGCGTTCAATATGTTGAGGCTTAATGTCATCTCGTGAGGATGGTGTGGAAGTATAAAGAGCGAGATACCAGCTCATGACTTGACCGAGATTCAAAATTACGAAGTCCGTTTCTAACAGCTTTCGTGTTGTTTCTTAGTGCGACATTAATAAAATAAATCAAATAAAATTTATGAAAAGCATAAGCCATCCTAAGGTGAGAGAAAACCAGTTTTAAAAACATAAATCAACCGTTTTAATTTTTTTTTATTTCAATACAATACCGTAGAATAATTATTCTTTTAAAATTTTAGTTACATGAATTAAATCATTATGTTAATTGAATTTTTTGAATAAAAATAATTGCAAATTTTCTTCTTTTTTTTAGTTCATTTTTGAAAAGGCGAGAGTTAAAAAGGGAATTTTTGAAATTTTAAAGTATTTTGTGAATTTAAGAAGGGAGCATTATTTTCTTACAAAAAAACTCCACTATTAGTGGTACTGAAAAGGAATTTAATGTTTTATGGAAATTAAAATAAAATTCTAAAATTTCCAAAAAAAAATTACTCTATTCAAAAAAAATATCTAACTTTTTCAGTAGAAAGCAAATTTATTAATAGAGTTTTCAATATTTATCTTCAGATCGAAGACAGTTAATTCCTTTGTTAGTATTTCTAAATTTTGTAAGATTTATTACAAGTGGAAGAAATGACGTAAGAATTTTCTTAAAAAATGCTTTAGTGAATTGTAATCCACAAATCAAAACAATTTTAGAAATTAAGCAAATGAATAGAGACTGAAAAATTAATGTGTTGTTAAATTATTATGAATTTTAAAACTTTTTGTTACTCTTATCTGATTTATACTCATTAGTTTTCAAAAGTTATTTATTTTTATCCATTGTTTTTAACGTAGAAATAATAGTCTCGAACATTAATTATACGATACTACGGTATAAGTTTTTAACAAAATGTGTCAATGTGATATAAATTTGTTTTCGAATGTGATTGTGTTTAATACTTTAATACCTACAAATGGTGATTGATCATAATCATTGAAAACAATACTTCACTAGAATATTGCGTGGTACTTTCATCACAAAATTAAAGAAAAAGATTATCTTCTTTACGGTGGTGGCTAGAAATTCGACATAAATCGTCCATCGAATTTATACCGAATTACGGGAAAATATTTTTGTTAAAAGTCTACGTATCATACAGAGTGATCGAAATTAAAAAATTATTTGGTCTTTTCTTCTGTAAGAAATACTCGAAGAATTGCATTCAAATTCATTGGACATGTACTTTCTTGAGTATGAAATTTCAATTTTTGAAATTTAAAAAAAAATGAGAGAGAGAGAGAGCTCACATCGCAACGTCATGCAGGTAAATCGTATACTGATGAATATTTCAGCCAATTACTGCCAATTAATGCGTTATAACTGGACAAAAAAATGTAGCATGTAAAAATGGAATTAATAAAAAAAAATATCAATGCCAAAGCATTCGATCAATGCCTTTTTCGCAATCCCATGTGAAATGATATCAATGCAAATACAGCTTCATCATCGTGCTCCAAAGATTGCATTCAGTTTACCTTTGGAGAACTACAGTATAATGCAAGTCATTTGAATTGAGAAGTGAAACGTGTCGTGAAATTATGTCTATTGAGACTGCTAAGTGTTTGAAACATCACTTAGATAAATGTCTAGTTATCAAACCTTAGTATATTCCTCCCCATTGTTCACGTAAAAAAGAAGCTGAAAGAGAATAGAAGAAATTTCCAGCATTAAAAATTCAATTTACTTTATGCTCAACTCCTTTTTCCACAGGTATCTAAGGCGCTTGCAAAAATATCATTAGAAGTAAATGGCCATTTTGTTGGATATCTGCGGGAATATGTATAGGGCATATAATAAAATTAACCTTTACTACTGGAAGGCAATTTTATTCACTTCTTGTTTCTTCTTTACATTAACAGTGGTGAGGAATAGGTGAAACTTGAAATGGCTGACATTTTGTTTTATGAACAACTTTGAAATATAACGTATTATGATTCTTAGGCAATTCGGACGTTCTATATATATCGGCAGTGTTGTGTCATTCCAAGGAAATGTACTGCATCTTCACCCAAAGTAATACAATTTTTCTGATGGAAGCTGCACTGTCATCCCATAACCTTCTTTCAATTTTGTTAAAAAGTTACCATAGTAGCACTGGGCACGATGGACTCTCGAGTTGTAATTATTCAATCTTTCTGTGCTTAATCCGAGATTCTTTTTTCTTCTATTCTGAGCATCTTGCCATACTCATAAAAATATACTTGCCATACTCATAAGACATGGGAATTATTTGCTAAATTTTTATTTCCTGAAAAAAGTCAAAGGGAATGTCATCACTATAACACGAATAGACATCAACGGAGTCCATAAAAAAATAGCAAATAGAAACTAACGACGCATAATATTATGCACATATATGTGTTGGACCTCGAAATTTGAATTACTAAACGTCGAATAGCTGCGTCCCACCATAATTTGATACTGAAAAACAAAATCAGGTTAAATTATCTTTACAAGTCTTGTTATTCACTTCCCATCGCAAATAGCTCTGTAAAAATGGAACGGATAAAGTAGTTTATAGAAATGACTTGTTATGGTTTCAAGTGTCTTGATAATGTTTACAACTTTACTATTTGTGCTAGTTAGTGTTAAGACGAAGGAAATATATTTTATTTATATGTTATAACTAAATTTCGTGATCAAAAGTGATGCTTACTAAACATGTAACGAATAGCAACAAATAAATTAAAACACGTTTTTAACTTAAATTTTAGATGTTTTCTTTATTTCATGATTCTAATCTGTATTTCCCTTTTCAGATGGAACATCAGAATCAGACAACGATGATTCTTCTCTACGCTCGATACCCACCAAGACACTGACTGAGCTCACGTTACCTTGGAAACGGGACGTTGAGACAGGCGTCGGTGGCTCGCCCGACTCGCACACCTACGTCCACCGACAACAAGAATTCCCAGCCTGGGTCGAGAACAGCGAATACCACATTTTCGAATCTCCCACCAACACTCTCCTCAGCCGCTTGGGGGCCACATCTAAACGCGTGAGTGCACCATCAGTCTTCGATATCTTTGGTCAAGCAGAGACCAAACCGTATGAGGCAACTGCAGCCAGACGATACAGTCAGGATTCTATCAGTGACACCAGTGTGTCTGAGATCCAGAAAGATAATCCCATGTCCCAGTCAACAAGGATCGATATAGACTCTAGCTGTACCAAAGACGTGGTGATAGAGATTAAGCCAAATGGCTCCAGTCAACGCAGCACGGTGTTGAGTGGCGGCAAGGATGACGATGACTCGGGAAATCAAGCCACCAGACTTTAATTCTCGTCTTTTCTTGATGAGAGACTCTTTGAAAAGAGTGTTTGCTAAGTCAATCACAGTGAATAAGGTGATGTTTTTAAAGACCGACTGTGGCCACTGATACCATTTTTAAGAGCGCAAAAAAAGGGCGGGTTTTTTGAAAAATTACTATAATGAAATCTCGACAGTATTTCTCAACCGTCAATAGCTCAATGTCTTTTTTTTTTTGTAAATATTATTCCTTTTCTCATTTCTGTGAAAAGAAAAATGCTTTTACCAGAGCATTAATTTAAATCGAATTTTTAGGAAAATGTGTTATATAAATTACGCTGACAGATACATTTGTCCATTTTAATTTGCTTTGAATACTCTACGATAAGAGAAGTATGAATAGAAAATTTTTTGACTCATTTCGGATAAAGGAACAGACATTATTATTTGAAATTTTAAAGTTAGAAACCGGTTTGGCACATGAATGATAAGAAAAAAAATTTTAAAATCATAACTCAATTTGTAAACCATTTAATATCTTTTTTTAAAACATTTTCAATACATTTAAATTTTCCAATATGCAACTTGATATTAAAATTCTAGTAATGTGAAATTACAAAAAGATTTTCTGTCTGGAACAACTATCAGAAAATTGCACATTGAAATGCAAGATGTTCAATTTTATTATAAAAATTGCTTGTCCAATTTTTTTTGCATATTTTAATGAAAAAAGAGCTTAACATTAAGCAACTTATTGCCAGTGTGATTTTCATTATTAAAAATCGAGCTTTAAATTATAATAATACAATTTTGTAACGCTTAATATGCAGGAAATATTGTTTTGTCAAATAAATTTTGAAAAGTGGGCTGTCACTGAAAAGTAATAGCAGAAATAGGGAATGCTTATCCTTTGTACCATAATGATATAATATAGTTTTTTTTCGACGAAATCCATACGACTTCGATAAGTAACAATAAAAACGAGCTGTCGAACAGAGGAATAGTGTGCTTCATTATATTTCATGATTGAATGAGGGATCATATTTGTTACTTCCGGTGCTATATTTAACTTAACACCAGTACAACGTTTTGTACCAAATGAGTGATACAAATTTCTTGTCGATATTGAAGTCTAGACAATTCACTGAAATGATAAAATATTGTGATCAATTCTTTATATTGAAGCGCTTACTGAACTTAAGAGACTTCGGACTTTAAAATTATTAGAAAAACGATCTCCTGACAAACTGAAAAACTAAAATAATAAAACCGAAAATATGAACCTCATGTGAATGAAAGGGATCTGAAAATGATGAATAATGTGAGAGAATGTTGCTCAGCTATTAATTTCTGTATCACGAGAAAGAAAATATGTTTTTCCTGAATATTTTAACTATATGCACGAAAAGCTTAGAATACTCGTATCAGTGAGTGAATGTACGTACCCAGTGTTGTGAAATTCATTATATTTTCTGACAATGTGATTTGCATTAAGAGTGTTTGTATTTATGTGAGATTACTGTTGGAGCTTTAAAACCGTTATGAATGAGAATATTTATCATGTATGTTGCATATTTATTAACAACTGAGAGTATTTTCCCCTTGAAATTATCTAATGTTTGAGTATAGATAGTTTTTAACAAGGCTTATATTCAAATGCACCACCCCAACAAAATAAATATTGCATTTAAATTTGTTTTAAAGACGGCGATAATATTTGAAAGGAAAGAAAATGTAAATTCTAGAAGCCAAGTATCATTAACTGAACACAAAAAAAAAGTAATTTTTACAACTAAATTCCTTTTATGTGAAGAATTCACATATATGATCAAATACAGAGGCTAAAGATCAGTGTGTATGTTATTTAAGAACGTAGCACAATTTGGTTGAAATATATGTAGTGATATATCGTATCGTTAAAGGGTTGGTTGGTATGAATTTATGGACACTGAACTCTCATATTTAAAGGGTAGTTGTCAAATTAGTTCAACATTGCTAGGGGGGAAAGCATTTATTTCGGAAAGCAAATATTTGAAATTAGAATTTCTAACTTTTATATTTAATTGTCAAATTTAACTGTTCTAAATTATCTACAACCAACCGGAAATTTTACTAAAAATTGTAAACGAAATGTTAAAGCTAAAATAATAATAATTATGTCGGATTACAGAAAATAAAATTTAATTTAAAGAATAATGATTGTGAATGATTTTGGTTTTATTTAATTAAAGGAATAGTTATTAGAAGCTGGAATAATTATAATTCTGTCAGATTATATGATAGAAAATAAAATTAAATATTTCGGGAATAATGATTTTGAAAATCTGATACTGGCTCTAGATTCAGTTTGTATTTTTGTTTAATAACTGCAAGTTTTAATTGACTAGCAACTGAACAAAAATACGTTGTTGGTAGATTTAAATTTTCTATAGATTCAAATCATGGAGAGCGGAGTGGATTTTAAAAAATATATATATATAATACATTAACTTATAAACATACATATAAAATTAGCAAATTTACTTTTGTACTTAAGTATTTAATCATTCTCATTTATTACGATAAATCTGAACACGAATTTCTAAAACAAAACAGAATTTGCGAGTATATGCATAAATGGTTTTTACAAGTAACGTGTTCTTAATGGATTCGAAACTTTCCAGGCACGATCGGTTTGTAATACTACTGCATTCTTTGCCGATGGTTTCCGATTGGAGGATACATTTTAAAAGAATGTACATTACCCACTTTTTATTAGATTCCTTTAGAAATATTAACAGTAATTAGAGAAATAGAGAGTGTAATCAAATCAGACTGTAAGACTTTTTATACAAACTATTCTACGATTTAAATGACTCTTTCAATCTAAAGGATTTTTCAGTTACGAAATCACTGAATAATTTTAGTTATAACTCATGTAAAGCGTTTGTTTTTATGTTCTAATAGCTCCTTGATAAAAGGCTTATCATTTAATTACTAAAATTTTTTGTATAAAAATGTACAATTAATTTGAGCTTTATTTATGAAAAAAAAAAATGTTTGTTTACTCAACCAATGCTGTGCTAAACTTACGATGTCATTCCAAAGGTATTTTGATTTCAAAAATTATTATTTAGAACTCTGAGAGACTGTTCCTAGTGCATATTAGATCTAAATATCTAACATATGCAAACACCGTCCTTGTTATATGGAGGTTTTTTTTCTGTGTAGTGTATATATTTTGCTTTTTGTCTTCTTTTTTTTGCTGTACATATGTTTGCTCGTGCCTTTTGAAGTTGTACATTTATACTGACATGATTAATATGAAAGGAAAAAAAAATCAAATTGTAGCCCTTATTATGCTACCCAAAGCTGTTTTACTGTAAAATTCTATGGTTGCCATATCAGCAGTTGACTTCTTTAGAATAATTAACTGCAGTTTAATTGTAGCAATTGTTATGCGTTCAGTAGAGAGAAACTATAGTGTATTAGAATTTATTTTATCATTCCAATGAGAAATGTAATAAAGAGTTGAAAAATAAAAGTTTCTTTTGTTTATTCAATCGTTATACTCTCAAACACCTTGATTCGGATCGTTATTTATTACATACATAGTAAAAAACGCTTAACACGAAATAAACAAAATACAATTTGTTTTATTGTACAAAATAATATTGTTACAATAAAACTCGTCCCTTTGGGTATAGAGTGAAAACAGTCCAAAGAGAGATAATAGAGAATGACACTTTATTGACAAATATTCAGGAATTGGCGAAGCACAGAAAACAAAACTTGTCAGACCAACAACACAATCAGGAAAAACAGCACATGTACAGATTACCGACACAGTAGGAACAAAACAGAACTTGTACAAATCGACAATACAAACAGAAAGAAAATCACTAGTAAACGGTAATAGGACTCTCTATAACGTTTAGCTCACCAGCCTACAACTTGCATTGCAGACAAAACCCAATGTCAGTAATTTGCACTTCAAAAGCAAATTCAGTTTCTCTGCGTATTTACAGCTGTCCCGTCCAGGTGCGACGTCACAGAGAAAATTCCTTAAGAATCCATACATTCTTCCCTGATAGAAATATCAGGAAGAATCGAGCATTTTTGATAACTTTCATTCTGTCGCCAAAATGGTCGCCAAGTCTCTTGACCTTTCCTCAAAACCCAACAAGACCTCTGTAAATATTTCTTTTCAACCAAAAGGACAACACTGCGGGGAAACATCATTGCAGGTTCATAACATACAATTTCATTTCATACATTTTTTTTTTTCTTTCAACACGAAATAAAAACCGCCTTCTTAGACTCGGATTTTTGGCTTATATTTTTTGTTAGACCGAACAATATAAACAATGGCTGTTTCTGTTGCTAAATTGCATTTGTCTTTTAGCAGGTAGAGGCACTGTCATTGTCAAAACATTTCAATTTATTGGTTAGATTGAAATGTTTTCTTTTTTTCCCGAATGAGATGATGAGTGTGTCGAAGTCAGTGAATTTTATGTTTTTAAAGTGTATAAAAGTATATATATATATATATATATATATATATTTATATACAGAGAAAGAAACTTTCAATGTATGTACTTGTAAGTATAAATTTTGCAGGAAATCGAATTAATAAAATTTTACGACATCGAAAATATTTTTGAGTTTCTTTTTCCCATAAGCAGTCGACGAAATTCTTTAAACACGAAAAAACATTTCTGTCCTCTAGCTATCGTGTTTAACATTCTTCTCTGTATATTCTTGAACAGGTCTGTCAAACTTTTTATCTTCTCTAATTCATCTTAGAAAAAGACATTTTGAGCTATACATAACTTATATTAACATTATAGATAGTTGGTGAGCAAAACAAGACGTGGAAATGTGTAGTTAACATATTAAAGTAAATTTAACTTCATTAATTCATGGAGTTTTATTATAAAAAAAAGAAAAGACAGCAACATGAAACATTCGACATGTTTCTGGAACACTAATGCTTTAATAATTAGATGGTTATTTAATTAGATGGTTGTAATTACAATTCACTCAGTGATTTCACATGTTTTAATTCTAGCTTCATTCTTCTTAAACTTCACTCGAGAAAAAATATTTTCACAAATATAGATGCTTCGAAATATTGTCGATAAAAATACGACATGGTTGTAAAGTGAGGGATATTTTTCTCTAGGGAGGGGTATAGAAGATCACAAACGTGATCAAATTTTTAAGCTGAATTTCGGACTGGAACTTTATGCATTTTTTTTTTTTTTTTTTGAAAGCTCGGACGTAATATGTTTACGTTGAATGAAAATGAAGTCGCAAATACTCCTAACAATTTATGGTTTTTATCTTGAAAACCTATTCTCAAATTCATATATAAAATTGAAAACAAGGCTAGAAGTTCAATTTCTTACATTTGTGCTTAACTAATTTGTGGAAATGCATTTATAGATATTTATTTTAATTTGAGACTTATTTCAATCGATTGCACTTCAAACATTATTATAGTCGAAACATAGTATTGATGTAATTATTTTCGCTTTGAAGACGCGGTTACAACTAATTGAAACGAACGATCAAGTTTATCAAAAATTCCAAATCTCTGAGTTAATTTTTATTGCCAATTTTTATCACATAGGCGAAATCACGAAATCTTTTGAACATTTTACTTTGATGTAACTGTACAGGAGTAAATAAAACCACCGAAATCAGAATTCACAAATTTAAGGAATTCCTGAAATCAGCAATGAATTAATCCATCATGCCGATCTGTATGACATCGTCTATATTTAAAGCTTCTGTGCATAAATTTTTGGGGGTATTATACGATTATATCCAATCATATGTAGATTTAATCCATCATTTAGGAGTTATATGCGAATCGCGTCAAAACAAATCTGAGTGTTTTTCCATACTTGTCTTCTTAATAACAAAAAATCTGTGTAATTTACAATGGTTATGACGATCTTCCTTCATTATTTCCTTCTACCGCCATTTTTCCGCTTAATTAGTACATCAATAATTACTTTAATCCAATAAAAAATACGTATGAGCAAGATAAAATATTTTATTAATCACTGAAGAAATACGAAATATAGATAGATAAGCCCGGTCTTTCTAAAATTCTACTTAACTCATCAATTCTAGATTATGATCAACTAATAAAGTCTTAGTTTACCAATTCATTCATCCTTATTACTTCTCATATACAACCGATTTTTATCTTTGTACCTTAACTAAGATTTCTTTTCAATTCAAAATATTAGCTAGGATGTTTTAATACCACCTAAAATACTTATATATCAGCCTGTCGTTATCTTCTATCTTCCTTCCTTTTTCCTTTCAATTGTATTTCATTTATTTTTCTCTACCTAACATTCAATTCTCTACACTTCTCATTTTTATCTAATTTACCTGATTATGTTTCATTCTGGATGGAAAGAAATTGTAATTTTATGGAATTCAAATTACTATAAAGTCCTCGAGGTTAGTGAAGAGAACATTGCCAATAGCCCAACATCACAAGTAGGTAAGAATTGTATAATCACTGGTGTTTCACTCGCGAAATTACCACAAAACACTCAAATCTATACCTTTCTTCCCTGTCAGTTCGACTGCTTTGAGCTCCTCGATGAAAGATGTACCAATTTACCAATTGCACTCGAAGAAGTGTGTTATATGATAAAAGTGGGAAGCAGGAGCATTAACCCATTTGTGCTTAGCGTCCTTTTAAAAGGATTCTTACATAATTAGCTCTAAATCGCTAAATTTTATTATTTTTTTCAATTCAAATAGCAGAATACCATGATAAAGTTGGGCCGCGGTAGCCTAGTGGTCAAGGTCGTGGACTAGCGGCTGGCGGTTTTCGTTCAGTCGCGGATTCGATCTTGGCCGCCAAAGACCCGCCGTGTAGCCGGGGCTGATGCACGTTAAATCTGTCCGGGGCCCAAAGTCCTCCAGTTGGCGTAGTGTGGATGTTAGGAGAGGGGGTGCCAGCTCAGGTGTCGTCCTCGTCACTTGACCGTGGTTCTAAATTACGAGGTCCATTGCTAATAGCCCTCGTGTTGCTTCTAGTGCGACGTTAATGAAAACTAAACTAAACTAAAACATGATAAAGTTTTGTATTTGTTATTATTCAGCAAATAGCACCTTTTTATCAATATTTTATTTCTGTTATGAAATTCTAAATTCAGAGTTAGTCGTTCTTCAGTTTTTCAAAATGACGTCGTGCAAAAAGTATGATTATTTTATTACTTTTCAATGCTGCGAAAATATTTCATGCTAGTTATAACCATTGTCGATCCTCATTTATAAAATGCGCATCTTTCAAAATCATTAAATTTGTTTTTTAACACTGTTATATTTCCTTGTGTGGAGCGTTCTATATATAGGACGCTGGGCACGAATGGGTACAGTTTTTTCTGACTTGTTACGCTATACGAATGTGTCTTTTTTTTTTCTTCTCAATTTATGATTTTTTTCAAGCTATAATCAAGAAGAATTGTTATTTATTTTCAGAAAAATTACGTTAGAAATTATTTTCATAAATAAAAATTATTACGTATTCCTTGTTTATGAAAATAATTTCAAAATAGATGCTCCGTTAACCAAGGAATAATTTTTTAAAAAAAAGGAATAATTCTTATTTAAGAATAATTCTTATTGGTGAATCAGACAGTGAAAATGGGCATGAAATTCTTCCTCACAATAGAAAGTGAATAAAAAAAGCAAAGATTCCCAAAAAATTTCGGAGCTGGTCAAGAAATGAATTGCCGGGAAATATATACTACCTTTCAGTTAACATGGAATAGAGCAAAACCACCTTTTTTGAACACCCATTGGTCTCCCATATCTTTATTTGAGCTGTTCCTAAATGACGAAATAACTGAATACATTTTAGAACAATCTATTTTGTATGCTAGTCAAAAAGAAGACTGTGATTTTGTTATTGGTGCTGAAGATCTGAAATTATTTTTTGCCATCCTATTTACTAGTGGATACAATGTTCTCCCAAGAAGACGAAGTACTGGGAAAATTCGAGTGATGTAAAAAAAGTAATGCGATTTCGGAAGCCATGCCACGGTGTAGATTTGAGAAAATAATGCAATATCTGCACTTCGCTGACAACAGCAATTTAAATAAAATAATTCGAAATAAAAACCAACGTTTTTAAAAACAAGATTTTTATATGGTGGCAAAGTTTTAAAAAAAATATTGAAATATTAGTTTAAACTTGTCGCAAATGTCTAAATATTGCATTAGACTTAACGTTCAGCCAAAAAAAAAATCGCAAAGTTTGGTAATTTTTGAAATCGTGCCAAGTGGTTGGGCTAAATGGTATTATTAAAAAAAATTATTGAAATATTAGTTAAAACTTGTGGCAAATGTCTAAATATTGCATTGATAAGCGATTAAGAACGATTCCCAAAGTTTCAGAGCTCTGGCTTGATGGGAAGTTGGTTAAATTAACGATCGAAAATTTGATGACACACTGATACACACACAGACACACCAAGTGAAATACATAAAAATGTAGTAAAAAACAAGATGGTTAAGTTGCATCAACTTTTAATGGTTAGAATGAAAGATTCTTGGCGTATTTTCCGAATGAGCAGTAGTTACCTGTTGATGAGAGTGTGGTCTCATACTTTGGACATCATGGCTATAAATAGTTTATGAAAGAAAGACCTGTCAGATTTTTTTACAGAGTTAGGAGCCTAAATACTAAACTTTAATATCTAATACAATCTGAGCCGTACAGATGTGCGGGAACTGTTTTGGGTGAATACGTAATCATTATGGGAGATGCAATTATTCTAGATGCAATTTCCAAGTAACCAGAAAATAAACAATATGCCTTATTTTTTGATAATCTTTTTAAATCACCTGTTTTTATCGATAAGTTAACAGAAAAAGAATGGGAGCGCTTGGTTACGGTTACGCGTTAATAGAAATGAAAATTGTCTACTTGAAGGTATTAAATCTATTAAAAAGAAGAGTAGAAGTTTCGATTTTACGAACAGCAAATATTTAAAAATAGTACGGTGAAATGACAATAGTGTCGTTACTTTGGCGTCTAACCATTATGATTTTGAACCTATAGCTCAGACGAAACGCTGGTAGAATGTTTGTGAAAGATTTATAGAGATTGACCAACTATTTATTGTATCGCAACATAATAAATTTATGGGAGGCACCGATCGTATGGATCAAAAAATTTCACAGTATTGATGTTTCATATGGTTTAAAAAATGGTGGTTGGCACTGTTTTTGCTTAGCTTAGAAATATCAATCCAAAATGCGTGGTTACCTACAGATTATGCCCTTCAAATCTGTAACAAAATGGATCGCCTCCAGTTTAGAAGAGAAATATCTCAGATATATTTTTCTAAGTGCAGTATCATATAACACTCTGGCTGCAGGAAAACCAAAAACCTTTCCAAAAGAGTTTTTGATGATGTCCAGTATAATGGAAAATATCATTTAATCGTGGTGAATGCGAAGCAGATAAGATACGCCTACTGTGGCAAAAAAATTCACAAGGAAATGAAATAAATGTTTGGGTGGATTGCATGATAAATGCATTGAAATCTTTCATATTAAATAGATTATATAAAAATTGAGTAAAAAATTTATAGGTAGTTTTCTTTTTATTATTCTTTGTATTTTATTAACCCCTTTTTATATGTAAATTTAAATGTATAGGCGTGTAAAATTTATCATAAATCTTAATTTTTCTAAAGTTGTGTCTTTTAAAGTATTAATTTTCTCTTTTAGCTTTTTAAATTGTAATTCCTTATAAGTGATTAGAATACAATTTAAACTTCTTGTGTTTATTTTTTTTCACAGAGTTCCATTTATTTCATTCGTTCATTCATCTAAATAAGGTATTAAAAGGAACATTTTTAGAAAATCTAAGAGTTGATGAGTTTGGGCAAAACATGTACTTTTTCGTACCTAGTGTCCTTTCTGTAGGACAGTAACATTATGTTGAATAAAAATTTAAATTTTAATGCAGTATTTTTTTTTATTATTTTTAGTTCATTTTGCATATGTACAAACATTAAAAAGTTAAAGAATTCTATTATGAGTATTAATGAGTTAATACGCTATTGTGTATCGTAAAAAATTACTCGCATTCGCGTCAATTTGGAATAAATACGTACCACTTCGTGTATAAAGAGAGAAGCAATTGTAACTTGAAAATTATTATGCGGATCAAAGTAGAATACGTATTAAGAATCCCGCCTATTGGTCATTTTGATTTCGCGAACATAATGTTAATCCAGTGGAATTTCTACTACAGTCCTCAAATCGATACTATTTTATCTACTCTGATGCAAAAAGTGCTTCTGAAAGAGCAGAAAAGAATTAAGGTTTTTGTGGAATTACATTTTCTCCCCGATTAGTTAAAATATTTTTGAATATTTTTTAAAGACCCACAAATGAATCATTAAAATAGACGTAAAAATATTTTCAAAAATCGGGGGGAGGGTATGTAACTCCTCAGAAACCTTAGTTTTTGCTCTTTCGGGTAAGAATTTTTGCATTCAAATAGATAAAATAGTAAAGATTTGAGAATGGTAGTCGAAATTCCATAGGATTCACATTACGTTCACGAAATCAAAATGGCCGGTAGACGGGAGCCTTAACAGAAAACAATTAACCCCCACGTATTAATCTATTATATCTTAATTCAAAAGGTCACGCAATTAACGAACACAGCAATTAAAATTCGTAATCAATATCATATGAGGGACTTACAAGAGTCATTCACGCATATATACCCTCAAAGTTTATTCTAGAAATTTCTTAATTTACCTTGGGGTATCATTTTGTATCAAAATTTGGCGCGTTAGAGACATTTGACAGTCCCATTTTTTTTTTGTCAAGGTTACCTCTGCTAATTCAGCTTTATTACTCGGTGCATTCGATCTTTGATAGAAAAACCATCATCCGGGCCACAATATCTCACCGGTTGAAAAAAGAATGAAGTCCAAACTTTCCGTAACTATATCAATTACTGTTACATGAAGTTCGATGTATTTCTTTTTAACGTTATGGATATTTAAGGAAAGTTATATCAATATTAAAAACACTTTAAAAAATCAATAGCTTTTAAAATAAATTCCTTGTCAATATGAAATAATTCAATAGTTTAAATTTTGTGGTAAATTTTCAGGAAAAGTCTCGTTAAACCATTTCTCAAGAAGATGCAATCCACAAGAAGCATTAAAAATTTTAAGAACTGTATCCTTATACTTCCCATAGATACCTATGGGAAGATAGATACTTAATGCATTTACAGGAAATGGAATCGAACTCTGAGGTGTTGATTCTTGAAGACGCAATATGGATATTTATGGGAAATATATGTCGCATAAGAATTACCATTGCAATAAACAGGAATTGTATTGCGAGTTCTAAGACTTTTTAACGCCAAAAATGTGAGGAATTTTTATTAACAATTTTAAATTAATATCTCGCTTGAACTTCAGGCTTCCGTCCGTCCACCCGCCATTTTGATGAAGTGAACGTAATTTTATACCTATGGAATTTCGAATTTAACTCTCAAATCTTTACTATTTGATTTATTTAAATGCAATAAAATGCATTTGAAAGAGCCAAAAACAGTGAATGTTCTGTAGAATTATTTCCCCCTCTCCCCCCCCCGATTATTAAAAACATTTTTACCCCTATTTTAATTATTCGTTTGCGAGTTTTCTGGTCTTTAAAATAAATAAATAAATATTTTTAAAATTAAGAGGGAAAAAGTAATTCCACAGAAGTATCTATTATTTTTTACTCTTTCATATGCACTTTATTTTATTCAAATAGATCAGATACAGTATGGATCCGAGAATTAAAATCGAAATTCCATAGGATTAACATTAATTCCACGAAATCAAAATGGCGGATAGAAAGGGGCCTAAATTTCAAAAAACAACATGAATTATTTCTTCACTGAAGGACAATTCCATCCACACGAACGAAGAATAAACCTGAATACTTAGTTCAATAAAGTTTTTAAAGAGACCTTGCTAGGAATCGGTTTTCGTTACTTCTTTATTAGAATTAGGAATATTAAACAAATTAAAATATCTATGTAAATAAGTATAGATTTAAAATTCAGGCAATATTAATACGGTTCGTGAAAGTAGATGATAGGATAAAATTATATAGACTCCCGTCTGCCTGCCGTTTTGATTTCATGGACGTAATGTTAATCCTATGGAATTTCTACGTTTGCTCTCAAATCATTACAATTTGATCAATTCGAATACAATGAAGTGCATCTGAAGGAGCAAAAAATAATAAATGCTTCTGTAAAATTACTTTTTTCTTCCGATTTTTAAAAATATTTTTATTCTTATTTTAATTATTCGTTTGCGAGTTTCCAGTCTTTAAAAAATATTTTAAAGTATTTTTAAAAATCGGAAGAAAAAAGTAATTCCACAGAAGCATTCATTATTTTTTACTTTTTCGGATGCACTTTATTGTATTCGAATTGATCAAATAGTAAAAATGAAAGTTTTGGTATAAAATTTTAGAAACCAAATCAGGAAATAGAGCATAGTTCTTTTAATAGAATGAAATGTATTCACACTTTTAAAAAAATATATATTAAATAAAATAGTAAATGTTACATTTATTGGAATCAAGTCGTTCGTAAAAGAATCGATAAGTTAGACTGTCGCTACATTCGGTATGTGTTCATCTATCACATTCTTACCTAACCTTTTAGAAACCATAGGCTGTTTCAAGGAAGACGATTTGTTCAAGCAAGCACCGGTGTGGGAGATAATTTCATTTTATCACACATACATCCCTTTGATACCTTTATCTCCCTTCCTCCAAAAAGAGCAATAGACTTCTATTAGACTTTTGCAAGTGTAATGGTAATCTATTATCAATAGCGTTTTGGGTGAAAACATTCTTAGTAAGACTTTCACATTGATGAAAATTTAAAAAAAAAATTAGTTAATTAACAAACTTTTTTTTTTTCATTTCCTTGTTCTTCCGGCTGACACTTTTAATTCCGATTTTCCATCTGTGAGCACAAAAAACGCTTCTTTATGCGTGTTGTTCTTTTTGTACTGTATTGCAGACTATTAATAAAGATGACTTGTTTTCAGGACATCACATTTATTTGCGCACATCTTTTCAAACATAAATTAGATACACGATTTTTTAAACAAGCACCATTTTTCAACGTTCGTCTTTACCTCTTGGAACCAAACTCTATTCTATATTTCATATCCGTTGCCAGTAAATTATCTAAAATCAAAAATATGATCTGGTGTTGCCAAAAAAATATATCTTAATAAAGAATCTTGAAAAAAGTATCACTTTAAATTTAAATCGTTTGCTTTTAAAAGTTGAATAGATAATATTTCAAAAAAAGTATCACATTAGATTAAATCGTTTGCCTTTAAAAGTTGAATAGATATTTTAAAAAAGTATCACATTAAGATTAAATCGTTTGTTTTTAAAAATTGAATATGTCACACTTTCCTTAAAGTTTTCCCATCAGTTCAGTGACACTGTGTGTATTAATAAAATTGAATGATTTTCAAAAAAATCTCAAAGGTATACATAACTGATTGATCCTCTGCAAAAAGAAATTTAAAAAAAATATTCAAGCTTGTTTACTTTCCCCTTAAGAAATATTGAATCAAATACATTTGCAACTTCAAATCTGTTAACTAAAAAAAAAAAAAAAAAAGAGGAAAAAAGGAGACCAAGGGCAAGAGAGAGAAGTTAATTAATTTAGCCTTCATTTCAAGCAATCCAGAACAAATAAGCTGCGTGGTAAGATTAACATAAATACACTAATCAGTAAAGGCTTTATTACAGAAACAATTTTCATTGATTCTTGTATTCTTTTTTATTCCGATCATTTCAAATATGAACACAGAATTCCTGTGCAAGGCTCTGTTACAACATGGAAATTGTCCTCGCGGGAGTCAAAGCGTCTACTGTAATGATATGCGTTTAAAATAAAATATTTCTCTTTTAAGTTTTCAATAGAATAAAATAAAATTTACATTGAAAATTAGGCATTTTTTAAACTATCGATTGACATATTACTTTAATTTTTATAAGCAGAGAAGTTTCAAGAAATGACTGAATATAGGATGAAATGAAATAACCTCAAAACAATTGCGAAACCACCATTTTTCTGTCAAACAGTTCCTCGTAACTTTTTTTTATCTTAACTTAATTTAAGTAAAGAACATAAATAAATAAATAAAATGCAGTCAATTCAATTTAAGAGCCCACAATCCCTGGTTGACACAAGGAACCGAACATGCTACATACAAGGATTTCTCATCAAAACACATAAATAAAAAAAAATAAAATAAAATTATACTCCCTCTTTACTCTGGCGCTTCATTTTTCTGACTCTTCCAGCATTTTTAAACGAGCAGACAAGCTTTGTAGACGTTATTTTATGCCTTCTATTGCGATGGAATAATGCTTAGGCTATCAATACAAAACAATACATGTTTTTTAATTTTAGTTATATCGTGTGATTTATATTTTATTTGAGCGTATACTGCACATTGAATTCCGTACAATAATACATAGCTTTATCTATTTAATTACTGTGTTGTTGGTGATTTTCCATTAAACTGGTGATTTCGGTAATCCGACGGTTTTCTGGTACGATATCTGAAGGATTACCAAGAGTGTTCTGTACTGCATTCTTTAAGAGCAATAAATTATTAATCATATATCTCTTTCAGTTTTATAACACTTACAATACTCAATGTATACTTCTATACTAGTATTAACTTTTATTATCTGTTTGAGATATTGATATCAAGTGTATGTAATAAATTTATACACATATTTGTAAAAATATATTTATTTTGATGTTGCTTGCTTAAAAAATGGTAAAAGTATTATTTTGATATATCTAGCAAAAGTAATTTTTACTTTTAATATTTGTTTGGTTTGAAAACCTTAATCGTTATCATCGCTAAAAGAGTTTAATTATTAAATAATTCTAAAGTGAATGAGTGACGTTTGGGCTTATGGAGCAAGAGCCAAATCTGTCAACACTGAGCCAAACGTTTATTTTTAGTACCCCAATGGTTTTTTAAAATCCTATTAAGACCCAATGGTAGATAAATATATCATGATTGATAAAAAAAAAAAAAAAAACAATGAAAAATGATACATTAAAATTGGTATAAAAAGCCTTATATATATATATAACTAATATATATATAACAGGGCAATTGAAAAGTCCCCAGCCTGACACATAGATGGCGCTACTAGAATTAAATCCATATGTTTTTTAGTTAGCCCTAACCCTCAAAAGATGCGTGTATAAATTTGACAGCTGTCAGATCATTAGTTTGTGAATTATAGCATTTTGAGTGAAGCACTTTTGTTATTGTGAAAAAAATGGATAAAAAGGAATTTCGCGTGTTGGTAAAATATTGCTTTTAGAAGGGAAAAAATACAGTTGAAGCAAAAACTTGGCTTGATGCCGAGTTTCCGGACACTGTCCCAGGAAAATCAACCATCAAGGATTGGTATGCTAAGTTTAGACGTGGTGAAATGAGCACCGAAGACGGTGAACGCAGTGGACGCCCAAAAGAGGTTGCCACTGACGAAAACATTAAAAAAAATACACAAAATGATTTTGAATGACCGTAAATTGAAATTGAATGAAATAGCAGACACTCTAAAGATATCAACTGAACGTGTACATCATATCATTCACGAATATTTGGGTATGAGAAAGCTCTGTGCAAAGTGGGTGCCGCGCGAGCTCACTTTTGACCAAAAACAACGACGAGTTGATGATTCGGAGCAGTGTTTGAAGAGGATCAAGCGTAATAAACCCCAGTTTTTGCGTCGATATGTGACAATGGATGAAACATGGCTCCATCATTTCACTCCGAAGTCCAATCGACAGTCATCCGAGTGGACTGCACACGATGAACCCGCTCCAAGCGTGGGAAAACGCAATATCGGCTGGCAAGGTTATGGCTTTTGGGATGCGCATGGAATAATTTTCATTGACTACCTCGAAAAAGGAAGGACCATCAACAGCGACTATTACATAGCGTTATTGGACCGTTTGAAGGACGAAATCGCCAAAAAACGGCCACATTTGAAGAAAAAGAAAGTGCTGCTTCACCAAGACAATGCACCGTGTCACAAGTCGGTGAAAACTATGGCAAAAATCCATGAATTGGGCTTCGAATGGCTTCCTCATCCACCGTATTCTCCAGATCTGGCCCCCAGCGACTATTTCCTGTTCTCAGATCTCAAAAGAATGCTCGCTGGGAAGAAATTTTCGTCGAATGCAGAGGTGATCGCGGAAACTGAGGTCTATTTTGAAGCAAAGGACAAATCGTACTACAAAAATGGTATCGAAAAGTTGGAGGGTAACTATAATCAGTGTATCACCCTTGAAGGGTATTATGTTGAATAAAAAAAACTAATTTTGCCAAAAAAATGTGTTTTACTATGGTAGGCCGAGGACTTTTCCATTGACCAGTTACATATATATATATATATAAACGAAAACAAGATGTGATGGGGATTTTCTTCACCAAATCAGATAAGTTCAAAACAGATGGATTCAAAAATGTGATATGATAATGATGAAATACTGGATGATCTATTATACATGTGATGAATTATTGCAGGAAGGACATACTTTGGCCAAGTAAAAGATGTAAGGCAAGTAGGTCCTATATATATGTGTGTATGTGGGGGGGCGTGTGTGTGTGTGTGTGAAAAGAATTCTAGAATTATGTACCTCAACAATCTCATTTCGGTTCTTTTTAATACCCATCTGATCTATTTCTTGTTTGGATTTGTTGATCGTAGGTTGGTATGAATTACATTTGTAGGAATAAAAATATTAACTAGTATAACCGTTCTTTGCACGAGTGGATTGAAAAAAATTTCAATCGAGATGGAAGGATACATTTTTTTAAATGAGGGCCAATTTTCAAGTAATATTTTGAGTAAATTTAAGCGAGTTGCGAATTGGACTGCAAGGAAAGAATTGTTTAGTAAATAAAGTATCAAAGCCAAATATATAAAATTATATTTATTGGAGGTGAATCTTGTGGTTATAATTAATTTTAAAAAAATTTAAGCATTAATGATTAAAATGTCAGTTAAAATTATCAAAAAATTATAGTTTATAAAATAACAATTAATATTTTAATGAAGCTGTAATTAATTATAAAATGTCACAAGGAGCTTTACAAAAATTATATCAATCTACCATATTTATCGATATAACGATCTTAACAATACTTATTCGATTCATAATAAGTATTGTTAAGATCGTTATCTTGATATATATCTCTCTCGAGGTTTTATTATTATTTTTCAGTTCAAAAGTAAAGTGCAAGAAAATACAAATATCATGCATTTCCATGGGTATAAGAACATTACACCCATTAACAAATGTTATCTCTTTTTTTTTATGCGTGGGTGAGAAGCGAAATTTTATAGTGTAAATTTTTTGCCATAGCACTGCTTATGACTTTTTTATGCTAGTATAGTTTTCAAAACATTATCAAAATAATTTTCCAATCTTATTGTTTTAGAATTTTTTTAATTATTTAAGAAGCCCAATCTAAATTTGTAACATTGTTTCTAATTAAATAAAATTTTCGAATCTGATTGAAATAAAAAATTTCTTTTTGACATTTCAAAGATTTTTTTATTTTTCTAATTATAATAAAGACAATAAATCAGGCAAATTAATTAAAGTTTAGAAAACACGCACACACATATATGAGCTTTTGCTTGATCTGGAATGGGTGGAAGATCTGTCGCTAAACCAACTAGAAGACTTATGATAGTGATTTATTTAATTACGTATTGAACTTGAAAGACAACCCTAGAAACTATCAGAGAAAGGGTTAAATATTTGCCTTCAGAAAAGGTGAAAATGCTATAAGGTAATAATCGAGAGTATTTAACTATAGAAATGCTTTGGAAAAATTGGATTTATTGTTAAAAAAAATCATTTGCAATATTATGTATGTCTAATAATTTCGAATATCGAACTCTATGTTAAAAGTCAGAAACAAGCACCAACTTTAACACAAAAAAAATTGATTCGAGAAGACAAATTATTTTTTTTTTTTTTTTTTTTTTTTTTTTTTGATGGAAAATTGAAGTTACGTAGCTCTGATAATTAGACTTTTTATTGGCATGATCTTAAAAAGAAAATTTCTTTTTCAAAACATCAATTCTGGAAGTTAGAAAAGTATAATGGCGTGGGGATACTCTTGTTTTAAAGGCAATGATTCTTTTGAATATTTTCAATTAGAAAAATTTTCAAATGCATACACATGCAGTTTAGTGACTATTTTGCCAAGTGCAGCATTACTGGCAAGAGAAAAAAGAATTTATTATTCAGAATAGAGTCAATGCCAAAAGTAAATATAGCCTCAGGTCAAAGATACATTTTGGACTAATCAGTTAAAACACCCAATGTTATATCAGTGTAAAAATTTCTGCAAGATTTAGGAAGACAAAACACTATTTTTGAAGATGTGTAACTGAAATATGCGACTGAAGAAGAGTTATATAAACTTATCTTGAACTCTACCAAGAGAACTTGGTTGTTTCGAGGACAACGGATATGCTAGCAGATTAAGGTTTCTTTAATTATTGAGTAATAATTCTAAAATTTCTACATGAGCCCAAATGCCCCTTTTGTATCTACTTTGTTTTCATATTAAAATACTCCCAGGTAATTTTGTATGAATCTCTAAACGCATGGATAAACGTTAGTCTACAAAAAATTTCAACCACTAACACACATTTCATCATTGTTCTCTGTGTTTATACCTCGCCTTGAAAGACTTTTTTTTTTCACTTATTGTACGTTATAGTAGATCGCCAGATGAACATATAGTTTTTTAATATTATTTTTGTATATTCACTTTTATATAAAATTTCAGAAATTTCTTATAAGCCAATGATCACGAGTCGCGCTCGCGAAGACGGTAAAATAGTTAACAGAAATATGATAATTTTAAAGCGATTCTGTAATAACGAATATATATCGTATCTTCATTCCATTGTAATCATGAATGCGTATTGTTAATTATTAAAATAATTATAAATAAAATGCGATGATAATCAGCTACAACAAATTTGTAAAATTGAATTGCGACATGTCTATTATATTGCTTAAAATAGTTCTAAGCTTTCCAAGGTCTTTTTAACCTTAATATTTATCTATTTTTATCTACCGTGGTTTTTTTTATTATTATTATTTTAAGACTTTATTATTATTTTTCTCTTTTTGCTGTGTTCAGTTTTTTTTTTTTATTATTATTATTATTATTAAGGAAAGAGAAGGAATTTGAAATTTTATTTTTCCAAAGGAATTAATTTTCTAAAAAATGTAAAATAATTAAAATATATTGAATTGCGACACGTCTATTATATTGCTTAAAATAATTCTAAACTTTCCAAGGTCTTTTTAACCTTATTTTTTATTTATTTTTATCTACCATGGTTTTTTTTTATTATTTTATTTTAAGACTTTATTATTTTTCTCTTTTTGCTGTGTTCAATTTTTTTTTTTTTTCCCCTCCTTTTTCGTCTTTTATTTTTATTAAGGAAAGAGAAGGAATTTGAAATTTTATTTTTCCAAAGGAATTAATTTTCTAAAAAATGTAAAATAATTAAAATATATTGAATTGCGACATGTCTATTATATTGCTTAAAATAATTCTAAACTTTCCAAGGTCTTTTTAACTTTATTTTTATCTACCATAGTTTTTTATTTTAAGACTTTATTATTATTTTTCTCTTTTTTTATTATTTTTCTCTTTTTGCTGTGTTCAGTTTTTTTTTTTTTATTATTAAGGAAAGAAAAAAAATTTGAAATTTTATTTTTCTAAAGGAATTAATTTTCTAAGACATGTAAAATAATTAAAATATATTCTTATTATTTATATATATATATTATGAGTCCATGAATATAATAAACTTTTCTTTCAGAGAATTTGAGTAGGTTTCACTGAGCGCAAGATAGTTTATACACAAATGGTTCTATTGACTTACAATAAGTTGATTTACAAAGCCAAATATACCTCCTTTTAAGTGCACCTATAACAAATAAAATAAAGATTTTAAAAATATTTTTTTAAAAAAATAAAACATTCGAAACTTTTAGGAATTTCAAAAAAATTAAACATTTTCTTACTTCTTTACAACAATAAATCTACATATGACACTAAATTTTGGTACAGTTTAAAGAGTGTATTATACTTACTATATCAACAAAATTATAAATGTCTATGTATAACAGTATAAAAAATATCCCTCGCGAAAGTGAAAAAAACTCAAACTGCGAAAAATACATTTAAAGATTTAACGTTCAATTACAAATTTAACTTTTGATACTTGCTTATTAAAATGCTCCAAGGTAATATAATTTCCTTTCCGTTTGCTCCGACAACACTCTTTCTTTATTTTTTTATCATTTGGTTTGCTCCGCGAGTTTTGTATTCGAAGTTTACCATCTCCTGCCTGTGATTAGCCTACATTTCCAAATAATCCTAAACTAGTTCAGGTTTCTCCTGCTAGATTTCTCTAAACTTATAGTAAGCATTTGGCGTTCATCATTGTAAATGTTAATAGCCAATTTTGACGTAATCTCTAACAATTGATGACCAGAACCAATCGACTTTGAGCGACAAAAAAAATACGAGATTAACAAATGTAGACTATTAATTTGGTTGTTCTTTCCAAGCTTCCTACCAATTCATCCAAATGTTTAAGAAATTCAGTGTGGCTTATAAGCACAATATAAACAGAAACACACATCGAATTCGAAAATACGTGGGCGTGGCATGTCCATATAAATACCGATTTTACGTAAACATACTGTATACAATTGTTTGAATAACTTTTCAAGTTTTTTGAGTATCATCAAATGGTTGGTATCAAAATGTTCAACATAAAATGATAAATAACATATACCTTTTTTTTTTAAAAAAAAAAAAAAAAAAAAAACATTCACAAATTTTGAAGTTTAATTACCCGAGACGCCTTAAATGGTTCAGGTGCCATCTAGAAGGAATTTCGTAAATACATGAAATGAATGGGAGAAGTTGATCTGTCGTCTCTTTCAGTTACAAAAAAGAAGATATTAGTATCTGATAAAAAGCAATGTGAGGTATTTGCTATCCTTTGAGGGTGATGTTGTTGAGAGAAACGTCTTTGTGGTCTAAAACCAACACCGGACATGACAGACATAGTCAATATACGAAGGCCTTCACAAGTTAGTTTGAGAGTGGTCATGCAGATGATGTTTTTCCAAATCGAATGAAGAAAGTCGACACTATTTATTCGGCTGTATACAAATCAGATGAAACCAGGGTGGAAAATCTTCATTCCATTTCTACAGATAAAGGTAATTGTATCTTCTTTTTGAAATTCTTATATAGAAAGTTCCTTAAGATTTAATGCATAAGAGTATTTTGATCGTATTTAGATGAAGTGAAATAATATCCAATTATATTAGCTTCTTTTAAATAAGGCGGGCAATAAAGTAAATTTACTTTCCGTTCGATGCAAATTTTTGAGAGGTTTCTGAAAATGAACCAATTTTCTTATTTTCGTTATACTTGTATATCTTGACTCCAAGAATATTTTTATTCGGCGAGTGAGTGAGTGATAGTGAAGTTTATTGGCGCAAGAGCCAGGTGTGGCCATACTGCGCCAAACAAGGTAAATCTGTGATCTAGACGTTAAAACTATGAAAATAGTGTGGTCGACAAGAAGGGTCAAGTGAGTAAGTAAAGTTTATTGGTGCAAGAGCCAGATATGGCTATGATGCGCCAAAAACGATTCAACTGTGGTCTAGACGTGAAAAAAATGGAAGGAAAAACAAATTGGTTGACAAGAAGGAGGGTCGAAAATAGAGAAAGATCGCTAGGATATCAAGGGGGCTCGTACCCGTGTTTACCAAAGACAATAAACCCCATAGAAAAGAAAAAGATCACTAGGGTGCCTCGGGACCATGATGCCCTTACTTACCTAAAGAAGGCAAGTCCCTGAGGTCCCCTGATATAATCCCCAGGGGTAGGGTGCCCGGTTATACCCCCAGACGCTGGATACCCTTTTTAGTCGCCTCTTACGACTTGCATGAGCTACAGTGGGACTATTTTTTTTTTTCTATGCATTTTTTCTGAGCTTGGCTGCATCATAATCTTATCTTAAATCCTTTTGATTAGACCTGCTATTCAAAGACAAATTTTTAATTACTTCTCATATGGAAATCATTACTTTAGCAATAAAGTAAATAAATTTCAGAGAACAATTTTTTAAATTTTCAGATTTTAACGAAATGTAATTCCTACTTACAGATACATATGGAACCTTAGGGTACATTAATTGATTACTTAGAATAAAACGAAATAGAAAAATCTAATATCATAAGTTAGGCTGGAATTCTTCTAGGCATCTCAGTTATAATTAGACATCTAGTTATTTAACACATAAGGCAAGTCATTTTTTTTCAAATACGGGTATTACAGATCAATAACAACATGAGATCCGATTATAAGTGTTGTTTCTTTTTAGAATCAATAATTTATAACTAGAACTCTAAATTATTTCTTTCTAGAGGCTAAACAGCATTTAAGTCTTTTTTTTTTTTTTTTTTTCTTTTTGTCGACGAAACAAGTATGTATTTAAACCTATTAAGATGTTGAATTTTTTTAACATTTTTTCCCAACTCCGCTCATTTCGATATCAAGAATCGTGAAGTATAAAGCAACATTCTGGCTCTTTTGGTTTAGCTTAGTTTTTATTAACGTCGCACTAGAAGCAGCACGAGGGCTATTGGCGACTGACCTCGTAATTTTGAACCACGGTCAAGGGACGAGGACGACACCTGAGCTGGCATCCCCCTCTCCTAACATCCACACCACGCCAACGGGAGGACTTTGGGCCCCGAACAGATTTAACGTGTATCAGCCCCGGCTACACGGCGGGTCTTTGGCGGCCAAGGATCGAACCCGCGACTGAACGAAAACCGCCAGCCGCGAGTCCACGACCTTGACCACTAGGCTATCGCTGCCCATTCTGGCTCTTTTGGATAAACGGCGCAACGCAAAACATCTAAGAATTGGGGGTAAGAAAGATATTTCAGAAATATTTTATGAAATTAATTTAACAATTATATCAAGGATTTTACTATTATGTGTGTTTTTAACAAATAATGCAAAAAACAAAAACTTTCCTTACATGTAGACTATTTAATTGGCAATTGTGTTTTGACTATAATTTTAATTATGTATGACTAAGAAAAATTATGGGAAAGTAATTTGTACCTAATTAATTATGATGTGAAGATAGTATAGATAATTTAAGCAATTGAACAAGTGTATTATACACAAGGATAAAATTATACAGGATTTTATAGAATTCATAAATTATGTTACGAAATAGCAAAATTCCATTAATATTTAATCTGAATTATTAATATACAAATCCTTTTATATTTTGTCTTCTTAAGCTTTGAATTTTTATTTTCTTCTGTCACAATATTCAGTGAAAATATAAATATAGGCTACAAATTAGTTCCTTATGTGTGTATGTGTGGGGGGGGTGATACTTCAATGTTGTTTTCAAAAACAACAAACTCTCTAAATACGATCTGTGTTGTTGTCAGGTGAATAAGTATCGCACCACTATTTCAAATTTTAAAAAAAACATTTAGCTAGAAGACATCCTACAGTTTATATTAACCCGTGTTACACAGCTATCAAAAGTAAATACCGATATTTCTGATGAAAATGAGCCATATCAAAATTAGTGCCGAAATAAGTTTCTCAATGAAATCCAGATATGCCTGGAAAGTCGTCGTCAGACTAAGTCCTCTTTACAGAAACAAAGTGAAAAACAAACCACTTTGTATTTTTTCACCTGGCCAAAGAAACTCGCTGATACACATAAAAAAAAAAAAAAAAATTAGACCAAAGCTTTCTGAAATTATCTTTCTTGGACTTCCAATCATTTAAACAGTTGAGAATAATGATTTTATTCAATTTGTGAATGCTTTGAATCCTGGTTATACTTTACCAAGCAGAAAGATTTTTTTTTTCTAACGCCCTAATACCAGCAGAATTCAAAAAATGTAAATTGCCGTTTTAAAATATTTAAGTTCTGCAGAAAACAATTGCTGAACAAGATACATGGACTTCAATGAATCATGACAGTTTTTTTGGCTGTATCTGGGCAGTTTATCAAAGATTTTGAGTTAAAATTAGTATTTATTAAAAAGCTCTTATATTCTATTGTCCTATTCACTCTTAAGGGTAGACTTAGCTTCATATATATAAAAAATTTCTAGAAATTCAGTTTATCAAACAAACCTACCGTTAATGCAAAAAACATAAATAACGCATTAATGAATGAATTAGGATGGAAACATTTTGCATGCTTTGCACATTCTCTTAATCTTACTGCCTTGGATGTTTTAAAACTGGTCTAGTTCTTTTTGTCGAGCAGTGGGTTCCAATCCTGATGTAACTAAAGACCCACCGTATAGCGGGTTGATGCAGGTTAAACTGGTCAAAGCGCCAAGTCCTCCCGTTGGTATGGTGTTTGGAGAGAAGGTGTTATCCGTCACTTGATCGGGGCTTAAAATTATGAGACTTGTCACCAAAAGAACCCGGGTTGCTTCACAGTGTAATGTCAATAAAAGCAATAATTCAATCAATGGCTTCATTACTAAAGTAGGTAAAATCTAACAAGGAATAATAACCTTTGTGGCTCTATATCATATAAAACCAACTAATCAATCAACATCTTATAAAAGTGGGTAGGTCATACAGTACATAGGTAGAGGGTTCCTGGCTCTCTCCTGACACTCCCAGGAACTTTCATATGGAGAGAGCCAGGGACCCGCTACCTACCCTCCAATGTCCGCGAAATCGAAAATTATGGAGGTGTAATGGTCTGGGCAGGCATCATGTTGGATGGCCGCACACCTCTCCACGTCTTTGACAGAGGCTCTGTGACTGGTGCGAGGTATAGGGATGAGGTCTTGGAGCCGAATGGTCGACGAATTTCTCAAGAGTGAGGATATTCGCCGGATGGATTGGCCAGCAGGGTCTCCAGACCTCAATCCTATACAGCATGTCTGGGATGCTCTGGGAAGGGCAATTGCAACTCCCCCCCCCCCCTCCGAGAACCATCCAGGAACTGAAAACAGCATTGGTGAATGAGTGGGACTAATTGCTATAGACCTTATTTCCAGTATGACATCACGCTGCAAGGCGTATATAGCTGCAAGAGGGGACCATACCCCCTATTAACCCATTTCTTTTGTGTATTCTGCAACTGCAGTTTCAGACTCCTATGAGTGTTATGCACAAACATGTGTGTCTATTATAACTGTTGAATGTTTATTTTGTTTGTATTATATCAACCTGAGTTCACACCAAATTTTATTAAAATCTGTCCAGTAGTTCTGGAGAACATAGATAAAATATGAAAATTCTCTTAATTTCTTATCCCAGTGTAGAATAGTATAATTAAAAATTCTTAAAGTTGAGTGAATTATAAGCATTTCTTATAACTTCAATTATTTAACTTTTTTTTTCTTCATGTTTTAGTGATTATTATTATTATATAAAAGTTTGCACTGAGTTTTGGTTTTAATTGAGAGTTTTCTATTTCCCCTTACTTTGCTATATTATGTGACTTTGTTTAATAGATATTACTGATTGTGGAAGTTTGATCAATAAAACAAGTTCAAGCAAGAAAAATAGCACAAGTTAACTATTATTCCAGTGGCAATATTACATTACTACATTTCCAATTTGTTCATTTTTAAAGCACTTTCCCTCCTCCCCAACTATCTGTTGCTTTTTATATATATATATTTTTCTAGTTCAAGTTTTTGTATTTTTTTCCCCTTTATTTTTTAAATGAGATAATTTTTTTAAAGATTAATAATTCTGATTCTTCATATTTTCAAAAACAAATTTATTAGTAATTTTTAATTTATTTTATCTTTTCATTTTATAACGTATTAATATTTATAGGCATTTATATTTTTCTTCGCATATATATATTTTTTTCTTTATAAAAATACGCATACATATGAATGCAATTTTCTAATTTTAACTCGTTACTTTGGTTTTATGAGTTTTCCAAAAATTATAGAATATATATCTAATTTTTAATTAACTATTTCCATATACAATTTTAATTATATTTTATTATCATTACATTTTAATACTAATTCATGATATTTTTTTTTAAAAAAATGGAAAACATCTAAAATTACAATCAGAAACTGGACATTATTTATTAAATTACTTATTTGAAAACTGAAATAAGAGATAATTCAAATAATCTGTGGGGAAAAAGGTCTGATATAATACAAAGATAAAAAAAAAAAAAAAAAAATTCAATATAATTTTCAGTTCCAGTAATTTTGTTTTACAGGCAATACACAATGCTGTATTACAAACAATACAGTATTGTGTGAATGTGTAAGTGAAAATTGGAAGGTTATGGTGAAAAAGCCAAATCTTGCTATGCTGTGCCAAACATTTGCTTAAAATACTACAAGTTTTATTTTCAAACACATAAAGAAAAAAATACGGTATATGAAAAATAAAACAATTCATAAAAATAAAGTGAATGAAATAATAAACCACAAATATTGATAAAAAGCAATGTAAAATGAGAATTAAAATTTAATATGATGAAAAGAATCAATTTTTATCTTAAAAAAACACAAACAAGTTGCCGTAAATGTCTCCTTAAACAAGTCAGATAAATCAAAAATAGATAAATTAAAAAGATTGAATGATGGTTATTAAATGCTGGATAAATGTATTACAACATTATGAACAGTGAATGGGACATAACAGGAAGCATTCTCGCCAAACAAAAATATTTGTGTGTGGGGGGGGGGGTGCAAAAGGAGCATTAGATCATGAGGCTATTTTCCAGTTATTAGAATTCATTGAGTGTAGCTTGTTGTGGACTGGAAGCTCTGTTTCCAGCAAAGCTGTTTTGATGACTTTTTTAAATGAAATGTTTCATATTTTGTAAAAGACAACATTGTATAAAATTTAGAATATAAATTTTTAATGCAATTATATTGGTACAAATAAATAAACACAAATTCTTTATTATTTTTATTTATATAAAAATAACATTCATCACAGGAATGTAGTGAAAATGTCAAACAAGTTTGTGAAAAATGTAAGTCATTCATAAAATTGAAATACATAAATATATTAACAATTTTTCTAGTGAAAAAAAAAAATCACTCTTAATTTTGATTGTAACACATAAATTATATCAATAACATAAAATTCAAGAAACTGTTAAATGTCAGTGCAGGATGTGTATAACAAACCAATTACACATGTGCAATAAATACAGACTGCATATTCATTTATTTCTTTTAAAAAGCTTTCTATTTGAAATTTCTTAGCAAAATATGTTGAACAAAACAATCTTCTCCATAGTTCTTTGCTTTTACATTCAATAAGTCATTATTCCCAATAAAAAAAAAGGAACAATTAAAAATATTACAAGACAATTTCTTTGGCATGAATATGTTTAGGACCAATATCTAAAATGTTATTTTTTTTAAAAAAAATTGGCCAATGAAATTTGGGACTCTCACATATTTACATAGGATTTTTACATAGCAAATAATCAGTGGCCAAGTTAGAAACCTCTCATGTGAAACACACCACTCTCTAAATCATCACAAACTCTATTAATTAAACTATTGAATTCTTGAGGTTTATCAGCATAAACATGATGTCCTGCCCCTTCTATAACCTAAAAAAAAAAAAAAAAAAAGTTTAAAAAAATAAAAAAAAAAAAATAAAAAAAAAAAATTAAAATTTAATTAAATAAAAAATAAAAAAAATTAAAAAGCAAAAAAAAAAAAAAAAAAAATCAGTTTTCCAATACTGAAATAAAATATCAAATAATGAAAATGTTTTGATGTTTTCTGTATATCTTAGGAAATAAATTTAATACCATTACATAACCATTTTTATTCCTTTAAATAAAAACTACAATTTTAACATATATTAAAAATATATATAATAGATTAATTTTTAATACTGCAAGAATAGATGTATATTTAGAAAATTCTATTGAAATAATGCTTCATAATATAATTGCCAGAATATTACTATCTGCAGTTCATATTCGATATTAAATCTATTTATTACATATGAACATACACAGAAAAAAATTATTTCATCAAACCTTAACTTCATTAGCATATTATACAATTTATTCCTTTCAACAATTCTGCTGACATATATTTAAAATAATTAACAAAAATATTTTATTATACTGATATAATAGAAAATGAAACTATGTAGAGAAAAAAAAAATAGAACTAGAAAAGTAAAACTTTAAAAAATATGTGATGCTTTGTATTTTATTGCTGTAAAATTTTGATAAAATTGAACATGTATATAAGGGGGGGGGGGGTAAAAGGAAATCAAAATGAAAAACCTTCAAAGAGTTTACCTTTTAAACTCACTATATGCATCTCTAACACTATTGACAATTATTGAAGTACAAACATTAAATAAAACAGTACAATTTGGTAACAAAATGGTTAGGGTTAGTAAAATGTTTTATAATTATTAGATATTAATGCAAATTTTTTCATAAAATTATTTTATTTCTCATTATACTTATAGTTTCATAAAACAGGCACAACAGATTTAAGTTTTAAACTTGGATAATCTTCCAGTCATTGCGAAGCCATGAAAAATAAGTATGAAAAAAGTTGGAAAAAGTTAGCAACTTTCTACTACAAAAATTAGGAATAATGGAAGAAATATAATCAATGCATGATGAAACTGATAAAATTAAGCATAGAACAGTTAAATGTTACAATATGACAATATCTAAAAGTGCATTGGAATAATTAATGATAAATAAAAACTCTAAATCTTTTTCATTGAAAATATGCAACATTTTAAATTAAAGAAATATATTCATTCATAGATATGTAATGCTCGTAGTTTGCAGTAAAAAAAAAGCATTATATACAATAATTACACTATTACATGAGAAAATTATTTTATGATATTCCCTTCTAGAAAAAAAGAAAAAAGTTCTCTGTGAAACAGATTCAAATTCATTTTTATAAAATAAACATTTTTAAAAAAATGTATAATTGCTGAGTCTTCTTTTTTTTCTATTTCTACTGACTTAACTTTTGATACATAGTTTCATTCAAGTTATTTTATAATTCAAGTCTTCTAATAGTCAGAGACATTTTAACTATAGGAAACAGCACTACACAGGCATTACAAAAGTTAACAATTTAAAATATCTTTTAGTATTTCTTCATTAAAAAAGAAAAGAAAGATTTTAAAGAGCTTAAATACTCGAAAGAATGATTTTATTCTAAAGTACTGTTTCATTCACCAAATTTTACTAGTTTCTAACATTAAAATCATTGTGTAATAATATTTATTTTCAAAAAATTTACCAGTACAAGTTTATAAAAATATACAAGTATATGTTAAAGAAATGAAATAAAAGTATTAAATCTTCATAAGAAAGCATTAGTTTTTTTAAATAGTATATTTGTAAAAAAATATAAAAATTTCGAATCTTTTTTGGAATTTTCTACGTGATATTTGAGAAGGTAATTGATTAGATCTTGTATGTGAAGCAAATATAATAATTTTTTGAATAGTATCATGATGACATTTAATCTGCAACATATATACAAGAATTCTTAAAGCACAGGTATGTGGATTTTGATATAAAATATTAAACTATTTTTAAGCTACACCTATATAATGATTCATTCTGGAAAGTCCTGCAGCTTTTTAAAGGGAAATGTGGTTTTGTCTAGTTATTTTGCAATTGCTAATAAGGAGTGATCTAAAATCAAGTAAATATGAATATTCTGACTTTTCTGCTTGCTCTGCACAATTCTCACTCATGGTGTGACATAATTTTTGTTTCAGTGCAATGCTAAAAATGGGGAATCAAAGGTCTCATTTTCATCAGGTTATGCTTTTATTTTAAGGAAAGAAGAAATGCTAGAGAGGCTTCTTGTAAAATTTGTGCAGTTTTATAAATAAGTGTTGTTTCAGTTGACACAGTTTGAAGATGGTTTGAGAAGTTTAAGTGTGGAAATTTGAGCTTTGACGATTATGTCTGCTCTAGAGAAGCATCATCTGTAAAGGAGGCATCATAAAAGAAGCTTTTGCTGAAAATTTATTGTTACAAGTCCAGGAGCTATCACATAGACTAAATATTTCAAAAAGTACAGAGCATGATCATTGAAAGAAGATTGGGTACATAACCCACCATGATGTGTGGTTTCCCCAACTTTAACACAGCAGAATATGCTCTCAAGCTCAAATTTTGGGATGCGATTCTTTGCTAAAATGAAATAATTTATTTTATGAAACTGCTCATTACTAACAATGAGAACTGGATACTATACAATAATATTACAAGGAAAACATCATGGCATAAGCTAAATAAGCCTCCCCAAGTAATATTGCGAGGTAACTCAAAAATGCCATACTTTATATATAAAGTGGGATTACAAAGAAATTATTTATTATGAAATTTGTCATCAAATCAAACTATAAATTTGGAAAAACACTGTTCCCAAATAGCAGTTTTGAAAACAAAAATCACCAGACCTAATTGGCACTCCCAAATTCACCAGACCTGGCCCCATCAGGCTTTCAACACTTCAGATCACTTCAAAATTCACTGAATGATCAGAAGTTCTGTTCTTCAAAAGACTCTAGCAGCATTAATAATTTCTTCACAAATAAACCTGATTTTAATTTTACAAAAAGTTTTCCAGCAGCCAGAACAATGACCCGATATCATGGAACAAAATGGTGATTATGTTATTCAATAAAATTTTATCATGTTTTTATACTGTTTTATTAACATTCATTAACGAAAAACCACAGAACTTTCCATGACTCAATATATAATTATAAATTGCATTTAAGAAAACTAACCAAACAAAATTATCTTGGAGCTATAAATATTAAATATATAACATGTATCATTAAAAATATGATACAGCAGTATTTCCATATGTCAAATTCTCAGTACAATAATAAGCTCACAGCAATTTGTCTTAAATCTAAAAGAATGAATATATATAATAAAGATCAGAAAATATTTAAATACAAAATATAGAAAAATACTTTTAAAAACAACTAAAATATTCAAGGAACTAATTAAAGCTTACTTGTTCTTACTATTACATAGTATTCTTTCATTAGAGTTGATACCCCGATGTAATTAAAAATAAAATTTAGAAAATAAATTTCTATTTTTACTATTTAATGATTAATAAAGACATTGTTTTCTCAAACTGCACCTCAAATTTTTAAAAACATTTGCACATATGTTTCTATTGAAGTTTTAATATTTTATCTTACATGCTATTAACCACATTTTTAAAGCAGGTAATATGTTCAACTCGCATAATAATTTATTCCATAACATTCTTGAATAAAAGATGGTAATTATATAAGATAAATATTCATAATCTTTCTATTAGATTAAATTGATTTTAAATACTAATTTAAATATTCAAATCTTAATACCAAGTGCTCTTCAAAAATAACCATAATGTAACCAAAATAGCTTTAGATATATTGATTGAAATATTAAAACCAGAATTGTGAATCTTATTCCAAATCAATACAAATTACAAATATATATTTTTTAAACATTAACCACTCACCTGAACATCAACAAAAGAATTTAACCTAGAGTATTTTATTTGTAAACCAGGTTGTCTGTTGACCCAGGAACGAGATCCATATACAAAAGTTATAGGAACTTTCCAATCCAGACTATTCAATCTGTGCATCATAGGATGTTTAGCCCATCCAGAATTGTCTGTCATGGCTTTAAAAGCCACTTCGCCACTATTTTTTTTAAAAAAAAAGTAATTAATTAGAAATTTGTCCATATTTACAATCCGTACATTTTTTAAAAATCGAATGATACAGATTTCAAATTTTGATCAATTTCACTTAAATCTAAATCTCTAATTTCCTTAAAAAACATTCATACTCTAACTTTTGAAAATTTACAGTAGCTATTGTATCTATGTTTTTATTTTTTAATCTGGAATATGTAACACTTAAAAAAAAAAAAAATGTAAATTCATTAAAACAACTGTATATTATGTACACAGATAGATTTGAAATTCCATAAATAATGAATATAACTTCTTTGAGCAATCTTAGTATAAAAAAGATTTTGAAATGGAATAAATTACTCATTAGATGGAATTTTGATTCTTTCAGAAGAACTGTTCTTATCTGTCCTTGTTCATTTTTAAGGAACTATTTTTTAAATTGTTCTATGGATTTCTTGAACAAATCCACAGACGTATTAAAATACATTAAACACTATGGAATTATTAAATAAATATACATGGCTCTTTGGAAAATGTGGTACAAAGTGGTTCTTTGGAAAATATACATACTATTCTACAACTTAATTTTAAAAGATTATAATAGACTAATTGTGTGTATATTTTTAAAAATGTTATTTTATCACTTTACAATAATGATATAGTATAATTTGTAAAGAATGATATGAAATAACACGTGTGATTAATCACATTACTGAAAAATTTGACCTTTAAGTCCTAAGAAAAACTATTAGGTGTAGACTTTCAGTAAAAAGGAAACAACCTTTTACATCAGTCTCAATATATTTATAAAATATGTGAAAATTTCAAGGAGCTCAATAATCCTATCTTTCCCATAGCTGTAGGAGCTATCTGTTTTAGCACTGAACAGATGGAAAAGAATTAAAGAGCTGTGTGCCGAGTTTCCTGTTTATTGGCAGCGATGGGAAACAGTCTCGAACAACAAAGAGGAAAGTTTCTAGTGGAGCACTGAGAAGGAAGCTCTCACTCTTTTTGATGCACAAGTTCAAAATAGCACGCCATTCTTTTGATTTCCATTCCTACACATAAACATTTTTTGAAACATAAAACACAGACCAAAGAAGTATTTCTAGAAAGACACTCAAACTCTGCCCATAATCAATTTTTAAAAGTTTAAAACATTAATAAGGTATACAATCATTTGTTAGCTCTGGGGAACACTTTAAAAGTAAAATATCCATTTGAAATAAAAATAATTATCAAAAAAAAAAATTCTTCTACAATACTGATGATGTGAAATTTAATGGATTAGTTCCCCCCCCCCCAACTACAAAACCTTATCTAAAATATATCTAAATCACAATAAAAGGAATAGAATACTAAAAAAGTTGATTTAAAAAGGGAGTGGGGTTACTAACAGAAATATCATGTCAATATAAATGTCGATGAATATGGAGAGCAATAGGTAGATGTCCCTGAAAAATTATCTCCCTTATCAGAATAATTTTGTATTATATGTTCCCACTCAAAACAGGATCATCGAGCAGTTTTGAGGAATAAGAATATCCAATTTTTGGAGAATCTGTTCCAATTAAGCATTCTCCAGCAATTGCAAGCATATGGAAAAGCATCTCAAAACATTTTGTTAAATCTAAATCAGAGGAACATATTAAATGTTTTGAATTATATCGCCACTTTCTAGTCCCTCTTTTAAAACCCGAGTCTTATGAGATCTAATACTATTGTTTATAAAAATGAAGTCTATATCAATATGTTTAAAAAAAACCCTACCAATATGGGAATAGGATAACCTATCAGTAATAAGAATGTCTATTAACTGATACGCATAGATGCTCTTCAGAAATATGGAAGATGAATCATCATTATATCAACTAAAGTAAGAATATTATGTGAACTACACTAGTCTCTTTCCATGATGTTGCTAGGAAGAAACCATATAATGTCTCAAAATTAGCTGATACCTAAAATTTATCATGACATTGAAATAAGTGCCATTTGTAAAAGAGATGCAATCCCATTGATATAACTGCCAGTCTTTTTGTGCTCCTTACATCACCACCAATGAGGAGTTGCAACAACAGCAATATCTGCGATAAGGGGTAAATAAGACCTCTTTATAAAAGAATCTGGCCCAAGTAATCAACAACTCATTGTGTGTAAGCAAAGTTGATAAGAAGCTAATACTAATCTCTCTTTATCAACGAAATGATATATCAGCCATCCAATAATGTTATCTTCATAAGTGACCACAATCAGTTTTACTGCAGATATTCAATGAAGAGGGGGCAAAGACTTTCCATGCAGAAAAAATTATACTGGCCAATATTAAATTTTTAGGTTATAACCCTTCCTCATGTTTATCAATTATTCTCTAACATGTTGAACTATCCAAATGGCTTCTTTTAGCCATATTCACTTACACTTTACATGAATTTAAGTGAATATCTTTATAATATACCATACTTTATCTCTCTTTGCATGTCATCATGTATAATGTTCAAAGATTACAGCCCAGATTTTATGAATTTTTACTATTTTATTTTTTGTTTTTAACATTTTCTCATGAATTAATGAACTGGGAATTCATCATGTTGAACCTCTCACACTCAATTCTTACTGGATATTTAATTCAAACTTTCTTTAACTTCACAGCTATGTTTTTTACATCAATATAATATTGATGTAAAAAACAAACTATTTAACTTATTTGATTGTATTAATATTTAAAATCAAATAAGTCAAACAATACAACAGAAATTCTATTAAAAACTTTTATACCTTTTCCAAGATATTAACTTCACTTTCCTTTTACTTCACTATTGTCTTTAAATTTCAGACAAATAGACCTAGGAGTGTATAAAGTAGCTTTTTTATACTTTTGTATCTTTAACAATCATGTTAGTGAGCAGCACAGTTAGTAGCAATAACAACATGACTTATTCATACATATCTTTTATCCCGTTACATTAGTGAGTAGTGCAGTTTACAATTAGTGCATCATTTTGCAATCCATACAGATTTCTCTTTCACTCTGGAAAATTTTTGTAAATAAACATCTTACACACTCAATGCTTACAAAGCACACTTTACAGGTAGTCAATAATACTTAAAATTGACTTATTTTTAAAGCAAAATTCATATGCAACACACAACTACTCTAATTTAAATTATTAGGTAAAAAAAATGAACCACTAATAAAAATATTTGGTAGAGAAATTACACATATTTAATATATTTCTGTTATATTGGCAGGGAAAGGGTTCGTTACCATCTCAGCTTGCCAACACTTACTTAACCCCAAAAACTGCTTTAGCTATTTTTCCTTAAGGCTCACGTCGACATGCCATCACAAATTTCCATACCTAATGTTAATCCTATGGACTTACTTACTTAAAGCCTCACATCCAGAATATTTATTTTAATTGCATGGAATAAAGTGCATCTTAAAGAGCATTAAAAAAATGAAGGCTTCTGTGGAGGGTTTTTTTTCTTATTTTTGTATGTAGTTTTAAATTTTTATTAGAGATCTGAAAACTTGCATACGGTGCAATAAATTGATCATTAAAATACTTTGAATAATAGAATAAAAAAAGTAATTCCACAGAATCCTTCCTTTTTTTTTATGCTCTTTCAAATGCATATTTTTTTAAAAAAATTAATTTATTTTTGCTGCTTGTAATTTGTTGAGAAGTAAAGTAAACAAGGAAAGAGGGGGAAAGCAAAATTAAAAGTCCCGTCTCAGTGAGCAAAGATACATGGTAAAGACACATTGACAAAAGGAGATTTACGATTCTTTGGGGGGAAGTCGGACGAGTTTCGGGAATTTGTAGTTGGTGATCTGAGAATTTCTACTTTGGAGCTTTAATTACAGTTGCGTAATATCTGTTGAAAGTTTGTCTAGCTAAATATACAGATATATATGTGGTATTTCATAGTGTTTAAAAAATAAGCTTCATACTCGATTTCTTTCTTTCCTTCGTTTTTTTTATATAGCAATAATTACAAAAAATTTCTCTTCTGGAAATTCAATAAATTTAGAAACATGGTTATAAATAAAAATCAGGGGCAACTGCAAATTGCAGGAAAAAAATATCGCTTTTTTTGTAATGTGGACGTCACAAAATAGAAAAAATATTTAAAGAAAATGATTTTTGGGATAATACGACAAAAAAATTAGAATTCTTTTATTTCAATTGTCTAATACCCGAACTTGTTGAACCACGATAACCCAGGTCGATGCCCATGCATGGAATTTTAAAATCATATAGCTATAGGAAAATGTTATTTCAATGTGTTTATTTTGCATGTGTATTTGTATTATTATTGTGCATCACAGTTATATTACATTTAAAACCTGAAAGTAACTATTTTATTTCAATTGACACAACTGTATATACTTATTCAAGAGATTACCCAAAAAACACTTAAACTATATTTACGTAGAAAGATTTTGAGAATAGGACTGGCACACATATTTTTAAATAAATTACAATTTTGGTATATTAGTGTATGTAATATATTTCATACATTAAGTGTATTGCCATTTTCATACATTAGCAACACATGCGTGTTGGATAATTTACGAAGAGAGAGATAGAGAAAAGAAATTTGCTTTTTTTTTTAAATTACGTATTTAAAAACTAAAGGAAAATTTTTCAAATTTTTATGATAAAATTGAATCTATAACTACATATATTATTTGTGTGATCATTTATTACTATTTTTTTCAAAACTCCATTTGTAGAAATCAGATTGAAATAAATCGATTTTTTTATGATTAAATGAAGAATATAGAGAAAAAAAATTATTATGGTTCTTAGATACGGGAACAATTTTACATGAATAATACATTTTTCAAGAAAGCAAACATTATCTTACTGCATTGAAACAGTGTATGGAGTAGCCGAATAGTTATGCTCGCTATTTTGTGGCTAGTCATGTTTTAGGCAAGCCGAGTGTTCCGAGTCCTATTTTCATAGAACTGCCACCATGTTTCAAATTTAAAAATAATAAATAGTTCTCATGTTTCTTCTAATTGTGACGCTAGTAAATTTTCAATCCTTAAAAATTTTGTTTTCAAAATTCAACTTCAAATTAGCTTTCCCCCTCTCTTTAGTCTAATACCTAATGCAGAATGAAAATTATTAAATGGATATTAGATGAATAAAGCTCTGCTGATTAAATATTAGCCACCCAAGGGACTATTGTTTTCTATACCATATAAATGTTGTACCAAACCACTTTTCAAAAATTAACTTGTTTTTACGTACATATTTTATGTCTGCTTTCGCCAGTAACGAGCTTAATTTTCAAAAATACATCATAACAATTTCTCCTGAATTTTTTATTGGATTGAAATAAAAGATATGCAATATATGTTTGATACCTGCTTTCACCACTAATGAACTCAATTTTCAAAAATAAATCGTCATAAATTTTGCCAAATTTTTTTTTATTGGATTGATGGGAAACAAATATAAAAATTAAGTATTTTATTTACTTATCTATTTATGTATTACCTTAAATCATATGTAAACAGAAATTAAAGTATGACTGAATATAAATAACATTATTCAGAATTTTAAGCTATGAGACTTTATTTTTTTCTTCTTCTTGCCTCGAGAATTTCAAACTACGCTTTTTTAGTTTGGCTTCCTTCTTAGAATGTTTTGTGGTCAAATGATTTTAAAATTGATTTACTATTATTAGCCATCAAAGGGGATATTGTTTTATGTGGATCCATCTTGTTTGGCTAATTGGAGATTAAGTGGGCAAAGTCTTTTGATTGAGATAAATTTATAATTCAAGGTTGATTTAATTATTTTTTGAATATAAATGTAGATTAAGATTATATGAAATATCTTAGAATATTGCTTTCCCATAAAATTTGCAAAATTAGTTACCTTATTTTATGTCTTATTTTTTTTCTATTAAATAGCACTATATTTTTTATTAAAACTTAGATTTTGTTATTTATTTGTTTGCATTAATGACGTACTACAGTAACATGAACTTTTTAGTAACTGACTTTAGAAAAATTAGCCATGGTTTGATAAAGGTAACGACATCTGAAACTATGTGTTCATTGTCCCATTTCCATAGTTTCTTTGTCTTTGATTTGGGGATAAAATATAAATTTTGTACCTTTTAATACAAATATTTGACATGTATACTATTTATTATTTTGTTTGTACATTCCGCATTTTATAAGCTTCTATTGTGAGCGTATGATGCATACATGTAATGTTAATGATATTGTAAAGTGATTACCTATACAAACTAAAATTATCATTACCTCAAATTTTTGTAAGCCTTTGATACAGATCAGAAGTCTTCAACCTGGGTTCCGCAGAACCTAAGGCTTCTTGGAACTTTGACAGGGGTTCCGTAAGTAATCACTATTTTCTTAATCAAAGCGCCAAAATTTTAGTAAAATTTTAATTTTTATACAAGCTTGAATTCTTAAATGCAGTTTGCTTATAAAAATGAGTATCAAATATTTTTTGGATAAAACAAAATCTTAAATTTCATAAGTCATGTACTTCAAATACATTAATCGAGACACATTAGTCTCCATTATTTGGCTCAGTTGGTATTTCTCAAATTGATATATTGACCAGTACTGAATTGAACTAAAATTTAGTCAGGTTCATATTATGCATTTTTGGATTGAAACATCTAATGTCATTTGCCTATGTCAACACCTATGTATGCGAAAATGTTTTCTCTTTGTATGCTGGGACAAAAATAAAATGCAGAAATAGATTGGTTGCAAAACAGGACATTAGGTTGCAGATTTCACCAATTATTCTAGATGTTAAAATACTTTGAAATAAAAAACATTCGCAGCTAAGTCATTAAAAAACAAATTTATGAATTTGTTTTAATTTAAAAAATTATTGCTTTTATTTATTGATAGAATACGTTTTACAAAAACAAAAAACGCCATTAGCTACCTTTCCATTCATTATCTTATTAAGAAGTTTGTGTTGTGATATAAAAAAAAAAAAAAAAAGATGCAATAATAATTTTGTAAATTTGTGTACGATAAAGTTTGATATCTTATTTTTTCTGCAATTTGATCAAGAGGCTTTTTCAAGAAAATAGTAAGCTCAAAGGGCAAAGTGTAAAAGGTTGAGTTCCCCTGTTATAGATAATTGTTTCACTAAAAACAAAAATTGAGTTAGGTTAATGATTTTAAAACTTTTGTTTTCAATATGAGAGTAATCCAAATAAAATCTTGCAAAAAAAGTGAATGAAAAGTGTATGTGCGTGTGTGTGTGTGTATATATATATATATATATATATATATATATATATATATATATATTATAATCTGCGTCTTTTTGGTATAAAAATCAAACTCCTAATAAAAGCAAATGTCTGATATAAATTTTCTTTCCTATTGGAGCAATTAGATTTGGGTGCAAAATTATCAAAAAAATTCTAATAATTATTTCAGTTAATACAACCACATCCTGTCATATATTACAGTAATTTGTCCTGACCAGATATCACCTTTTTAGCCACCCAAAGGGAATTTTAGTTTAATCAATTTTGGCGAACCAGATCACCTTTCAATTTTTAATCATTTCCTTCAAATTTAACTACATTTAGCTTAAATATAATCAATTTAATAATTTATCGTTTCCTTTAGTTTTAATAACGGGAAAGCTTACTATTGTCCATTTCTCGATATTTTTCTTTAATTCTTATATTTAATTGGGTAATTTAATAGTAATTACAACAAAAAAGCACACCCTTGGTAGCTAAATCTGTCCTTTGCATAGAACTTTTTACTATACAAAAATTCATTCTGATATAATTAATCAGTGTGCACAAAATTTGAAATATTTCCTATTCAGTATATGATGAAGATATTTCTCTAGCATTGTTGATCTTTTATAAATCAAGTGATACAATTTTTAAAAACAAATAATAGAAACGGATTTTTTGAAATTAGAAAGTGAGAAAAAAGGAGTGAAAAAAAAAGGTTATCAAACCTTTTTTATCAAACATGAAGAATGACTATTTTTGAATCAGTGAAAAACCAAGTTTGGGATAGCTTTCAAATACTTGAACAACACGGAAGGGCAATTTAGTCTCATGAAGGAAAGAAATCCATTGAGTTACTTTTTGAGGGCAAGGAGTAACCATATAAGCTAGATTCCTTACCCCCCCCCCTCCATACAGGAGACATGTAAAAGGACAACACAGATCAAATTACTCTCATTTTGAATGAGGGGAAGATATGAAGGGAAGAATCAAGGGTGGTTTGCTAGTAAGGAGACAGTTACAACACTTGCTGCTTCTTTCAGCCTGTCTAGAGGAAATATTTATTACCCTGCGACGTCATTTTCAAACTTCATGATAACTGTCAAAACATAAATATAAGAAAATGGAAAAAATTAGAGCAAAATTGAAAAAATTAAATGCATCTAAAAAGTTCCCAATTCGATATCAAGCGAAATAATGAAAATTAAGAAAAATAAAACTTGTAATTTATCTTTTATAAGAGAACTATTTACTTCTGCTCCATATGACCAGTATCGTATGAGTACTTTGTCCGCACTAAGTAACCCCCCCTTCCCCCCTCCTAGTAGAGGGAGCTTTCATCAATTCTTACTTTCAGAATCGATCGAAGTGAGCCTTAATCAACATGTGATCCAGACTAACTTTACTTGTTCCCCACAAGTTCACTATACTGGCACATTATTAATTGTGTTTAAATTTCAAATACTCAAAAGAATTTTGATATTTTAATAGCATTTATGCTTATTGATTGAATAAAATTATTATAACAAAAATAAGTCATAATTTTTAAAATAAAACATTAAAGTATTTGTTCCAATTTAGGAAGAAACTGATTTTATTTTGATAAGAAAATTTAAAACAAAATATTGACATAACAGTTAAAACAAAAAATGTTGAAATTAGAGAGAAAAACTTGCTTTACAATTCGATTTTTATTAACTATAAAAAAATTTCATTAAATATTTCTACATTGAACTTGCTGTTAATGATGAATTATAAACAAAATAGTCCTCTTTATTATATTTATTAAAAGCTTTAATTTTATTTTTATGCAAGGTATACATTTGAAATCATGAAGATATTTAAAATTCAGATATCTTTGTTTTATACTAAAAATAACTCTCACTTGAATTTCATTTAATTTTTGTTTACTTTGACATCAGTGTGTTATTTGACTGATTAATTCTCACATACACATTAGCTGCCCATACATACAATTTAGACCAAATTTGGATTCCAACATATGGGAAATTTATATTGATATCAGTAGAACCAATAATATCCTATAGCTTCATTAATGGATAATTTCATCTATAATAAATCTTAGGTATTATATTAAGAAAAAGGTGTCTATATCTTAATATATATAAGAAGCACAGAAAAAATTTTCAAAACTAAAAATGAAATCCAACAAAGTATATATCACAAAAGAATTTGGATTTCTTTATTTCGTTGAAGTCAACAAAAGAATTTGGATTTGTTTATTTAGTTGAAATCATGAATACAGTTTGTTTGTTTTTTTGACAAAAACTCCTTATATTTTCAAAGATTTTTTTTATACCTTCAAAATTTAAGTGTATCAAAATAAAATCAACAACATAAAAATATTCTTCAATGCAATCACCTAATTACATGTTAGAAAAACTTTAAAAAGAAATAAAATTATTTTACTATTTATTCTTATATTCCGTAATTACATGTCGAAAGTTTTCAGATCATAAAATTGTTGCTAGTTTATTAATTAAATGAACTCAATTCAAGCTAATATATGTTTAGAAATTTAACAATTTAACTAAATAATTGTTTTTGGTTAAAATACCCTTTTTTTTTTTTTTTTTTTTTTTGAAAAAAGCATTTCTGCCCAATACAGATATTACATAACTATTGAATAAGGTTAAGCTATATACCTTTTTTTCTTTCGAAATGTTTTATATTTTTTAATCCTTTACTGAATAAAATAATAATTCAATTCCAGTATTTCTGATATAAAATACTGACATAAGGAAATTTCATTAAAAAAAAAACTAATTTTATTTTTAAAATTTTTCATCCAAAAATTAATACATATATGCATTTTTCAATAATTTTATAATTTTCACATTATTAAACATTTTGAAAATTCATATGAGGAGCAATATACTTTTCAGCAAAAATAGTTCATTAATACTTGATTTTCCACCTATTATTACACAGATGAAAATTCAAAAATAGATTTTCCAACTAATTGAAAAATCACAAAACACATAGTAATTTAAATACAAATACATACACGAAACTCAATCAACAAACATTCAGCCAAAAAATGAAAATTCTTCATACCTAGGATTCTGAACATTACAATGGTAAATGTAATCCAAAATACACTGAGGATTATCGACAAATTTACCATACTTCCTTAGTAAGTCGCTTCGGAAATGTCGCACTAAATAAGGACCTAAATAATTTATACATTAAAAATCTCAATAACTTAATAATAAAGAATAAAAACTTTTTGATATATATATATATATATACACATAAAACATATTAATATGGTTATAAAACACATCTAATATTGACATTTAAAGAAAATTCACAGCAATATCAAAAACTTCAAAATATAAAATAATTTTAAAAATATTCATTTAAGGAAATTTAAAAAGTTTTTAGAACAAATTAAATCTGGAATGAATTCTCATTTTCCCAATTATAACTTTCAATCCATCATTAAACTTAATTTTGAAGAGAAATATAATTAAGTATTTAATAGAATAATTCTATTGAAGCATTTAATATATCTATTCAAGCAGTTTGCATGCTTTCTATTAATACAATTTTTTACATGTGCAGAAAACTAACAAACAAGAAAAGTGTAGTAAAATGTTTATCACAACAAAATACAACACATTTCTGTTTTACTCAACTTTCATTGCAAAAAAGATGAAAAGAAATACATTTCATAAATCCTTTGACAACACAACTTAAATTAACTTCTGTAAATTACAATGTAGCTCAGAAAAAGAAAACAGAAAATATTTCAAATGAAAATAACTTTTTTAAATTCAATTATTACATTCAATTTGTTTTTATGTCAGATTAAATGACATTGACTATTCATTTAAAAAACAAAGCAACAATTCCTTTTTTAAAAACTTTTCCTGGTTTCTCCCAGCTTTTTAATTGTCTTAAGACTTCAAGACTACTAAAAATTTCCTGAAAATAGTTTTATCTATCTAAATAATTAAGTATTTGAAAAATAGTTTCATTGTCTGATATTTGAGAAACATAAGAGCACTAATTTTATTGATAAAGAATTAAAATGCATTCAATATTATATTTTTCATATAATCAAAACTTTAATAATTTCTTAATTCATAATTGAGTAGTAAAACCTTGATTTACATCTAAAATCCAGCAAAATATTTTAAGAATTCTAAAAAACTTTCCACTTTTAAGTATTTTACTGAAATAATATTTCCTTATAGACTTTTTTCCATTTTTGAAAAATATTGTAACAAGACTCATGAAAATGGCCACATTTAGTTTAGTTTTTATTAACGTTGCACTAGAAGCAACACGAGGGCTATTGGCAACAGACCTCGTAATTATGAACCTCCGTCAAGCAATGAGGACAACACCTGAGTTGGCACCGCCATCTTCTAACTTCCATACCATGCCTCCGGGAAGACTTAGGGCCCCAACAAATTTAATGTGCATCAGCCCTGGCTACACAGCAGGTCTTTAGTGGCAAAGGATCGAACCCATGAGTGAATGAAAACAGTTGACCACGAATTCAAAGCCATGACCATTAGGCTACTGTGGCCTCAGCAATGGCCACAATAGCTCAGCATCCAATTAGACCAATCATGGAATTTGTGATATTAGAAAATTTCAGTTTAAGGATTTTACTAACAGATGAAACCTGCCTTAGATCTCACATTAATTCTCAAAAATATATGCAAAGAAGCATGAACTAATGCCAATTTTATCTATTTTTTCTCTATATACCTCTTGCTAAGTATTTTAATCAAAGTGAGTTTGATCCTAAGGTTCCACCTTGCATTCCAATATTCTTATTTATAATTACATTCATTTAAAGAAAAAGCTTACTTTTATTATTATCAATCCAATTGATAGTTCTGAATTTCTTCAATGAATAAAAGTCTTAAATTGGGATTAAATTACATATTCTTCATTTGACTTAACTGAATATTATATACGACAATACTATTTTTAATAACTATACTATTATATAATAAATAACAATCATTTCAGAGGAAAAAATAGCAATCTTAATTCAGAAATAAAAATTATTTACTAAAAGTGAGAGCAATTACAAAAATGATTAGACATTAAATTCAAAATGTATGCAAAATCCTTTTTTAAATTATATCTTGTTTTAGTTTGGTTTCATTAATGTCACACTAGAAGCAACACGAGAGCTGCTGGCAAAGGACCTCATAATTTTGAACTTCAGTCAAGTCATGAGTGGAGATTAAGAGCATAACGCTCAGGTGCTCCAGTGTGATCCCGTCAACTGAAATGATGAGGACGACACCTGAGCTGCCCCCCTCCCATTAACTCCCACACCAAGCCAACAGGAGGACTTTGGGCCCCGACAGATTTAACGTGCATCAGCTCCGGCTAAACGGCAGGTCTTTAGTGGCATCAAAGCCCAAACCCGCAACTGGACAAAAACAGCCGAAGCAAATCCACAACCCCTTTTAAATTATGTCATTAAACTGGAAATGAATGGAAAATAATTTCATATTATCAAATAAATAAAATTGTCTAGTATTAATCAAAAATATTAAAATGAAAAATATCATAAATAATAATTATTTTATTTAATTCCTTTGAGGAAATCTACTCATTTTAAAGGTTATAGATCCACTAATATGAAGGTAATTAGATAAATATTTTATTTCCTACATGGCTTATAAATGTCATTCTTCCAACTGCATTTTTTATGGAATATTATAAAATTCAACAACAGCTATAAATGATGAAAAAATTAAATAATTTCTCAGCACAATAAGTTAGACATTATAAAGGAGAGAGATTTTATATTTGTAATTATATCTGAATTTAGACATGATTAAACTAACAAAATTCTTACCAGCTCGACCTGCAGCCCTTACACTAGCTAAGAGATTGAAAGATTGCAAAAAACTATGTATCAGTTTCACCCAAGCATCCATTTCATATCGATGATGAAGCGAAATTGGTTTTTCTGGAAGACCCCAAGGATCTACTAATATTAGGAATGCAACTCTTTCTGGATAATGCAAGGCATAAGAAGCAGCAATATATCCCCCCATGCTATGGCCAAGTAAAATAAACTTATCCAATCTCGCAGATTCTCGCCATTTTTCCAGAGCTAAAAAAAATACAAAGATACATTTATTATTGAAAGATCAAATATAAAATTAACAAGAATATACAATTAATTTAAATACACCCCCCCTCCTTTTCCGCTTCGTAAGATTTTTCTTCACAAATAAGTGTTAATTGCATATGCAAAAAAGTTACATGTAATGTAGAATGAATACTAAAAATGCATTTGAATATTTATAATTTCTAAAATTTTATGTAGTAATACATTTTTTAAAATTAATATTCATTCAAAATTCCTTCTAATTTATATATTTCCTGAAGTATTATTGTAGATGCCTTTAATTCAAAAAATGCTGCAAAAATATACCTCATTCACAAAATTTATTGAAATATATTTCATTTCATACCATATGTATATAAAGTAGATTTCCACTAAGATCAAGATCTGCAGTTATATAAAGTCTTTTTAATGTAATACCTTTATTCTTTGTTTGTATGTATATATATCATATTATGGAATATCTTAGTCATTCAAATGTCACATTTAATTCTTGAAAATAGTCAAGGTTATGGTTTCTTGGAAGCATCAGCATTATTCTGGTTAACATTGTTTATTTAAATTGATAAGTTTTTATAAAAAAAAAAATAATAAATAAAATGGAGGTGAATACAAACAGAAGCTAGAGCACACAAATAGGCGGATTAAATGAATATCTTCACTATCTCAAAAATTCTGCCTTTTTATATAATTAGCAGAGACTGGAATCGGTATGTCAATTTGTCGATTCCTGTCACCTCATAAGATACCATGCCACTATGTCATATGACAGAATATACAAATGATTTATCTAATTTCAAAATTCAACATTTTCAAAAATTAATTATACAGAATAAGTAATGCATGAATATAAAGGCAAAAATATAGAAGTATTTTTACAAGTGTTTGACATAACTTCTTTTAGTTACACTTATAATGTCAATTCAATAAGTAAATTCCTGCCAAACATATAGTTAAGTGTCAGTGTTAAATGATTGCACAACAGCAGAAACCCGTTATTCAAGTTCAAATAAATTTGTGAGCAATAGAGGCAGATACACTTTATCTTTTACAAAGCCCCAAAGGAAGAAATAGCAAGGGGCCATGAAGGATGATTTAAGTAGTCAGTTGAGTAACAATAAGTCATCTGTTTACTGGGACTTATCCAACTGTGACACAGCTCAGTGAAAGTTTCTAAAACAATTTTCATGAAACAGCTTCATGAGGGCCATATATTTTTTTTAAAAACGTCCACAATTTTCCTTAGTATTCATGTATTACTTATAACTTTGTGTCTTTATTTTTGAGAACATGGAATTTTAAAATCAGATGAACCAAATGGAATAATCTTGTATATTGTTGGTAGGACAACTTTGGACAGTACTTTCTCTCTCATTAGAGACTTCACCTTTCTGGACCTGCCAGTAATCCAGCCTTCTTACACAGGAAAATTACTTTATGCCTTCTACTTCAATGAAATAAAAAAAAAGGCTTTCAATACAAAACAGTCTATTTTTTTTTTTTTGTAGTTTTAGTTATTTCATGGGTTTGACATTTTATTTGCAAGTACTGTATAGCTTGGTATGTAGCATTTTTCAGTTTAAATGCACCATTATTAGTGTTTTCCAATAATCCAGAGGGGTTATTGGAAAATACTAATCTATATTTGTTAGATTACACATAGAGTACTACACTCTTCAGTATTTACGTTCAGTGGATATTGACTAATACTTTTGGAATTAGTACAATGTCCGAGATAGCTCAGGTGCAAAATGAGTTGAAGATCTTGCTGGACAATTGTACAAGGTAATCAATACACACACACATACATATATATATATGACAATTTATAAATAGTACAGTCATCTTATAAAATGGATATGAAAAGCTACATCATTTAAAACACAAATTCAGAACATTCTTCTAAAATATATTTATGCTTTAACAAAATATTTATTTGACTTTTATTTAAATCAAAGTTTTTATATGTAAAATTGTCCTAAATATAATTCATTACTTAGTTTTTGTCTATCCTCCTAATTGCTATATTAGTATGTGTGTATCGTTATAATTGCATTAGAAGTATGACTTATTTTAAGATTTATAAAATGACATTAAATAGTTAAAAATACTCGATTGAATTTCATTAGATCTTATTATTGATAATTATAATTTGAAACCTTGATTACAATAAAATTTAACAATTTTTTTTAAAAACTACATTTTTTTTTAAAAAAAATAACATTTCTTTTTCCGAGATATTCTTTTGAAAAATGGAACTGCATAAAAAAAAAAAATTATATTAGATATTTTTTAAATACTAAACAATGTAAAATCTCTTCAAAGAAATCTTAATAGCACACTTATGATTAAATTTAAAACTGAACATTTGGAAAAACAGAGCAGAAAATAGAACTTTAGAAATAATTACAGCTATAGATGCTGTTATATTGGAAAATAGACATTTCATATCTTTAAAACTTAAAGTCAGAATTTATCATTTAAAGTGTTTTGAAAAAGCATTATCAAAAACTTTTTCCTTCAAATGCTGAAGCTGAAAAAGAAAATTGAGTTTTTGAAAATATTCTAAATTGAAATTATTAATACTAGATTTTTAACATTGAAAGCTCAAAATGAATTTGCTGAGTTATCAAGCAATAAAGGTTTAAGATTTAAACTTACACAAAAATTGTTCAATTAATTTTAGCTCCGGATTAGTACAACATTTCTAAGACTTTCTAAAACACCATCACACACACTTTTACTATTTCCAGCATTAATGCTTATAAAATTAAAAAAATTTGGCTAGCTCTACAAATTGTTGAAATTATACACAAATATAGCCAGCTGGTTAATATAAAAATTGGACTTTTGCCATTGCAAAGCACAGTAAAATCATATTTGAATGCATGCCAAACAACTGCTTACATCACTTTTTTATTATTGATTATGAGCAATTTTTTTAGTTTATATTCCAAGTGTATTCATACTAATATACCCAGGATCAAAAAAAGTTTTAATCAGATTGAAAGAGGGAAAAGTTTGAGAAGCATTACAAACAAACAAAAAATGAAAATAATTCTTTCAACTGAAAAAATTGCTAATGGCTGCAAGCAAAAAGTGAAAGTCAAGCTAATTACCAACTAAATAAAATGTCACATCCTAGTCATTGCTATTAAAAATATATTTGTTGTTCAGAGCAATGAATTACATCTTTTATTTTAAAAAAAATCCTTCAATAAATTTATTCCTTTTAATATTATGCAAAAGATAAACAAGGATATCATCTCAATAAACTATTAGGGATATATAGTTATTTGTTCCTTATATCATACTTACTCACATTTCATTTCATTACTATATCATGATAGATTATAGATGGATGTATAATAGACTAAGAATTGCAGCATGTGATAAGTTATTCAAATTCAATATATTTGACAGAAGAATCTAATAACATATACAACTAATGCTCAAACTGATATACAATAAGAAAATTCTTACAAAAGCTTTTTTACGTTTTTCTGAATTTCACTTGGTGTGTGTGAGTGTCATCAAATTTTTGATTGTTAATTTAACCAACTTCCCATCAAGCTAGAACTCTGAAACTTTGGGAATCATTCTTACTCGCCTAACAATGCAATATTTAGACATTTACAACAAGTTTTAACTAATATTTCAATAATTTTAATAAGTCAAAATATACCTTCCACTCGGCACTTTTAGGATTGAGGAAAACATATCTTTCCCCCTCTGGGAACACCGGGAAATCCACATACGCCACATGAGGTATCGTAAAAATTTTCTACTTACAAAGGAGAGATAGTAAGGGTTGCTGACTTTTAGTCAGTAACCATTCGCAAGAAAGAAAGATTCCAATATTTGGTGCCATGTCATATCACAATAACTTTTTCTGAATTCTGGTTCCTATTTTTAATAGAATGACTTACAAACTTTCAAATGCATGTTTTGATTTTATATTATGAATAATTTTTTAATATGCTCACAAGTGTCTCTTTTCAAGTAAATTTTAAAGTTAAAAATTATGTTTTCTAAAATTTGATGTACAGCATTTCAGAAGTACTAAGAAAGTAGAATTTAAATGATTGGCAAGTCAACTAGAAATCATGAATTAGTAAAAATTATTAGATACATAACTTTTATTTGCTCTATTCGTAATTTTTTAGTCCACGCAAATTGCTAAAAATAAGTTAACCTAAAAAGAATTTATTACATCCTTTGCTTAATTATGAGATAGATTGATGAAGGATGTGGTGCAATATAGGCTAATATCCCTTAAGTATGAGAAAAATATTATGAAAATATTAATAAGGCATTATATAATAAATATTTGTATGATAAAATAATTTCAGAATTTTTTTAAAAAAATTTATTCTTATTTTTGTACAATGTTTTCATGTTCCTTAAAAAATAATAAAGTTCATTTGTGTTTTGTCCACGTTTTTGGGTCTAGAAGAGTATGACATGTAATACATGTAGATTTATCTATACTTAGCCAATCAAACTCAAATTAGCCTCACCTTACCACCACACGGTTAGATCTAGTAATCCAAAAATATTTGGAAACTAAGAAGGAAAAGCTTGTATGTGTTGTAAAATTTTTCAGTAAAAAATATTCAATAAATGATTGATTAAATTGAAATTATAATTAAATTTTTTTATGTGTTTATCATGTGTTTGTTTTGAATTTAATGTATAATAATTAATATACTTTGTCATTATATAAAAACGTTGTTTTTAAAAACGTTGGTTTTTATCTCGAATTATTTAAATTGTATACTAAAATATTCCATGAGAAATAAATGTATATCACAAAACCTAAAGTGAAGAATTAAGGGGAAAAAACCCTAATTTTTAAAAAAACTCTTAGAAAGATTTTAGAATTCTTTAAACAGATTGTAAAAATTTGGCTGGATGCACACAAAATTTGGTAGTGTTGGGATTCAATAATAATTTCATTCTGGCAAACATTTTTTTGGTAAACAGGATAAATTTTCTTGTGAATTACTTCTACATAAGTCACAAGTTTTCAGTTCTATTCATTAGTTTAAAGTGGCAGATGATTTTTGAAAACGGCAAAAGATTTTTTTAAAAATGCATCACATTGTACTTTAAGCTTTATAAATGATTTTAAAAATCATTGTACTGTTTTCTATAATAGCTTGGTGATTTGGGAAGAGTTCCATCCTTCATTCTCTGAAGTATGTCTATAACATATGATTTAAATAATTTTTTTTAACGATTTGGAATAAATGGATTAAATGCAAGTGTTATTGTAATGAATGGACAAAGGTATAATTTTTAAACATATCAATTTTTTTTTATATGTTATTTGTTTATTACAGAAGAATCACAAAAGATTTTAATTTGGCATGCTGGAATGAATGAGCAATGTAGCAGAAGGGCTGCAAGAAAGAACAGTTGACTTGAAAAGAACAAACTAATATGCTTCAAATTTTGATGATGAAGAATATGCTGGTGAGAAAACCCAACTGTGAATTCATTTCTTTCAAGATTGATATCTTGCAGAGAAGTGTACAGATTGGATGAGTCACAATAAAGGTTAATATGAATAAGTATGTTCGAAAGCTATACACTTGGAATCCTGGTGTTATTGAAAAACTGATGAGCAAATTATTGAAAAGCAAAAGTATAATTATAATAAAGGAGTGAATGGAACTGGGGTGTTTGAAGGAGTTGAAAGGGTTCCTGACAGATTTTTTTTTTTTTTTCAAGTATTAAATATCTGAGCAAAGGATACACTCCTATATTCAATCAAAAAATGTTTTAAGCAGAGTTCCATAGTAATTTCAAATTATTGGAAGACATATGATTGTCTGAAGCATGAAGGATTCCATACATTTTCAAGTCAATCACAATGTCTCCTTTAAAGATAAAGACTGGAGCTCACAAAAACTGTCAAGGGTTTACAAAGTTCAATAACAAATTTGCTATATCGAATATAAAAGTATGAGAATCAAATAGATTCTTACATGTGGCAAAAAAATGCATAAATCCAATAATCTGAATATGTTGTTTAACATTTTTTGATGCTCTAAAAAAGTTTATCATCCTTTGGAAAAATTGAAATTCTAAAAAAAAAGAAAGAAAGAAAAACAAAGGCAAGTCCCCTATATATATTGATTCAAAATTCTGCAATTTATTCTAAACGAATAGTTAAAATCGTGAAATTCCTAGTTAATAAGCTAAAATGCAATTATCACATTTAAAATTTATTTGGCAGCTGAGGTTTGATTTTATACAACATGTATTGAATGTTTGGTAACTTGTTTTCTAAGTTACCAAATAAATTACAGTCAACGCCAACTTGCATCTAATACTTCACTTTAACTTGAAATTTAAGAAACTTTAATTAAAAATGTCTTTTGTGGAAAGTAAATAATCATGTTGATCTTATGGAATAAATATTGATGTTATGGAACAAAAAAAGCAGCAGAACACTTACATATGAAAAATTGCATCTCTGCTTCCAAAGCATCAGAACTGAAAGGAGGACGTGAACTGAGGCCAAAACCTAACAAATCAACTGCATAAACAGGTCGTGATGAAGATAAATTGTCTAAATTCATAACCCATGCTCCAATGCCACAAGCAAATCCATGAAGTAACACTAAAGGTGTTTTATCTGATTCTTTATTTAGAGAAACGGTTCTGATAAAACTGTCCACTTTTTCACAGCATTTTCCTATATTAGTATTTTCTACTTCATATGGATGCTTTAAATCTGAAATATAATAAATTATTAATAGTAAAATATAGAGCAAAACTTAGAAAAATAAAATATTTTGAGACATTTCTAAATAGAATAAAAAAGAAATACATAGACATTTATTCAATTTTATGATCATGAAATTTAAAATATAAAATAATTTATCCATTTAAATTACATATAAACAGGATGAGTAAATAAACTACACAAAAAATTAATTAAAAAGATATTAACATTAGCAATGAAAATCCAAATAAACAGAATTTAAAATTAAAAACATTTCATTTATTTTGCTATTTATATAATTATCAGTTAATTTTACAAAAATCAAAAATTCTCAATTTAAATGCTAATGGCTGATACTTACAATTAATTGTCTTAACCCCTCCCTTTTTTTTTTTGAAGGGGAGTATTTATAAGCTAAAGGACCATATTTCTAATGAACTTAAAGCATTGATAACATCCGTTGGTTTATTGTTCCAAGCAAATTTCCCAAGTAAAAGTTATTTAGCAGTGTCATTTTGAATTTAAACTCTACTTATCAGCTACAATTTAAAGAATTTTTTCTTCATCTTCCTCTTTTTTCAGAAGCTTTCTACAAATTATAACAATACATATTTTGAGATCTGGAAGAAAGAATTTTTGAAAAAATGTGTATATCATACAGCTAGATTTAGATAAATTTTAAAGAAAAATAATGTATAACTTCTAAAACATTTTAGGTATCAATATCAACATTTGATTTTCTCTGGCTCTTGAACCTTACTTCTGATAATCTTATAATTTATTAGTTTAATAACAATGATCACAAAATCACAGTTAATAGGAACAATCAAGAAAAGTCAATCTAATATTTGGATTCACATAGACAATTCAAAACCAAATGGAAAAAATAAGTAGAATGTTACATATTCAAGATCACTTTAAACTTATATTCACTAAACATTAAAAAAAAAAAAAAAAAAAAAAAAAAAAAAATGCACTGATACCACTTTCTAAATTAACAATACATTTAACAAAATATTCTATAAAAAAATTAAAAAAAAAAAGAAAGAAAGAAATACAATTTCTTATTATTCAGATTCTTCAATGTTTATGCACAACATCAGATAAATTTGAAGGAAAAAAAAAACTTTTTTAAAATTTTTATGAAAATAATTATACAGCAAATTTAAAAGATCATAGTATTACAACTTTCAAAGCTGTAAGTGAATGATATACTTAAGTTTAGTTCAATCAATACAAAAACATGCACAATACATTAAAAAACTCTTAATCTTACTTTTTGATTTTATTCTATAATATATCTTTGGTAGAGAAAAACATCTGAAATAATCAAGTAAGTAAAAACAAATAAATTTTATCCAGCATATTATATGTGATTAATGAAATAAAGTACATAAATGTTTACCATACTATGTAGAATAGGCATAAGAAGAATTTAAGAAAAGGTAACGATCAGATCTTCCAATTACAAAACAGGTCTTATATAATACACATGACAAGAATGATCTGATCAATCAATACACAGATGATTTCTGTATCCAGTCAGAAACTAGCAAAAATATCAAAGAATAAGAAACCATTAGTGCAAATCAGAAGCATTACATATGCTGTAAAATATACACTTAGCGGCATTCAATGTGTTTATGATTAGAGTTTACTTTAAGGATTTATGGGAATGCAAGTAATAATTAATGTTAAACTTATGTTAATGTATAGCACATAATTCTTGAAAAACTTATTTTCCTTTATAATAGTGCAAGGAGAAGGTGACATTTTCAAAAGCTACAATGGAGGGGAAAAGTTGTCATTTTCGGCAACCATTTGGTTGCAATACTCCATGAATATGAGTGAAAATTGTTGAGTTTCCCAACTGTTAAAAGGTCAAAAAATAATTTATAAAGAACAAAGTAATGTATTTTTTAAAAAAACAAACTGCTGTTTTAAAAAACATCTGCTGTAAACAAATGAGCAGCAATCAAGAATATATAACTTGCATTTAGTAATCCACTAGAAAACTAATCAGGTTACCAAAAAAAGTTCACACAATGAAATTATTATCAAAACCAAAATATCACCCAAATTGATGTGCAGTGATACTGAACTTGAATCTATCATCAATTTTAGGACAACCAATGCTTTGTTTCATCAATTTCACTAAACGAACTGCTACACACAGTTTCAAATGTCACACAGTGACTTTTTTTAAGTGTGCTACATGAATAGATGAATTTTATTAATTTTATTACTCGCTATCAATTTGATACACACAGCACCAGAATTATAAGTTTCCATATATTTGTACTGTATGCAACTTCAAACCCTTATATGAAAAGTCATGCCTTTTAATCCAAAAGCCAGTTTCATAACAAAAATATATCTAACAGCTTCCATATCATAAACATTTTGGAGAGCTAAAACTCAGAGTCACTGTGCTTTTTTCCAAGGAAGAAAAGTAACCATAACATCTGCAAGGAAATCTTTACTTATGGTAACCAAGGGATCTAGAAGACCAAATGTGTGTGCTATTGATAATACTATCTTCTTAGTAGTACAGAAAATTTACTTTTACACTTTGAAAGAAAAACAAACCCCCCCCCCCCCCCCATTTCCATGAGACACAAAGTATCTTCATTTATCTGGATTGAAAAAGTGATAACTTTTTACATTGGTCACTGAAAATTCAAGATAGTTACAACATCACTTGTGCAGTGACATACCACCATTATTCAATACACCAAACTGTATAACATAAACAAAACTAGAAGAGCCAAACGCATATAAGACAAAGTGCATATATGCATTCTTCACAGTGCAACTACCATCACTTGCCTAAACATGAACAATTTATAAAAGGCTCATAGTTTATATTTAAATAAAAACAAGATGAGGATTTTAAGAAAATAGAAAGTTTTTATCTTCTTTTTAAGATATAATTTCATTAAATTTAGATTTTTTTTTTTTTTTTTTTTTTTTTTTTTTGAGGAGGGGGTGAAATGTGGTTATTTATATATCTCAAACACACATTTATAATAATTAATCTCTAAATAAATCAGAATATTTAAATTTTAATCAAGATATTTCCTAGCTATGCTTTGAGTTATTCTTGCCTTTAAAAATGCGAAATAAATCTAATAATTTTAATATCATTAACTAATATAATAAAATACTTTTTTTTTTTTTTTTTTTTTTAAAATATATGAATAATTATTTCAATTTCTTTACTATGTTTGGAAAAATAAAAAAAAAAAATAAGACTCGGCATAACTCGAAAAAAATTAGTACGTTTGAGGAGATATTCCTAAACTTTTAAATATTTTCAAGTTTATTGATTAGTATAATTTAAAGAATTTTTTAAAACTTGCTTGTTACAAATAAATACATAGGAGAAATAATACATAAATAGAGTAAAGTAAAAATACAAAGTTTCAGTTGAAATATTGTAATGACTGTCCTTCATTGTTAAGCTCTTGTGCCACATTTCTTATCAGTCAATAAACACTGAACTCCAAATGAAGGCACATAAGAACAAACTAAAATATTTTATTAACAATCATTGGAGATTAGATAAAGTCATTCTCTCGAATCCCAATTAAGATAATAATCCTAGAATATGATTTAAATGAAATTTTATATAATTAAATCACTCATTCGAAATACAACAATTCTCAGTAGCATTAGCTTCATACTTTAACTAGAATTCACTTCAATCCATAAACTAATTAAGGAGCCTCAATCCAAATCATAAATCTATCAGCAAGTTGTTATCCTCTATCTCCTAACATCTCTATAGCATTTACATATCATTACCTCTAATTTACTTGTATCTTTATCTAATTTACCTAATAGCATTTCATTTTGGTTGGGAAGAAATTGTAAAACTATACAATTCAATTTACTATAAAGTCCTTGAAGTTAGTGAAGAGAAAACTGTAAATAGCCCAACACCACAACAGAATCTATATTCTGCACATAATATAATTCAATACAAGGATTTAAATTAAGGTGGAATGAATTAATTAGCATCAAAATTGTGTTCCACAGAAAAAAAGAAAGATTATCCTTACTGCTTAAAACTTCTTTTTCTGCTTTTTCTAATCTTTCCCAGGAAGTTGGACACCAGTGAAACCAACGAGTAATCCAGTTTGGACAAATCTTGATGACAGTATTAGGAATTAAGAATGAAAAATGAATTATCCCGGCTAATAAATAGCCGAAAAATTCAGCTTTAGAGAAATGTGTAATAGTCGGATGAGGAAATCTGTAAAGAAATGTGAATTCTATTTACATTTATACAATAATATTAGATATATAAGATTAATACATCAAAAAAGTTAGTTAGTTTAGTTTTTTTCATTAACGTCGAACTAGAAGAAACACAAGGGCTATTGGCGACAGACCTCGTAATTTTGAACCTCGGTCAAGCGACGAGATGACGCCTGCACTAGCACCCCCTCTCCTAACTTCCACACCACACCAACGGGAGGACTTTGGGCTCCAACAGATTTAATGTGCATCAGCCCCAGCTACACAGCAGGTCTTTAGCAGCCAAGATCAAAAGTGCGACTTAACAAAAACCACCAGCCACGAATCCGAAACCATGGCCACTAGGCTACTGCGGCCTATCAAAAAAGTATATCTTATAAGATATACTTTATACCTTAAATCTTATTAGCATATATTAAGATATACAACATAAATTACAGAATTTCAACAGTTTCCTTATTTTTTATCCAATCATTTTATTATCAGTTCCTTAAATAATAAAGAACTGATAATAAAATGACCAACCTCGACATGCTAATGAAAATATTTAAAATGTTGAGCATGCTTACACACTAATATCAGGCATATTAAATATATTTAGTTTTGCTAATTTTATAGTATAGTAAAATTTACTATATAAGGATGTGTTGAAGCTATGTAATAATGTTTTAATATCAATATATATTTTTCAGTTGTAAGCACACATTTTCTCAACATATCATTTGGGTAGGTTTCAGCAATCCTATAGTTAATAAGAAAGTCAGAATAAAATACAATAAATTCTAAATTACAAATTATTCCATTTATAAACAAATCTTAATTATTCAAAAATCATTCAGTTGAATGTATAATTATTAACACTACATTGGGTGCACATTGAATTTCGCTCCATCGGGCATGTTGCATCTGAGAGATGAAGTTTGCATTTGAATGACAAATATTTTATGACTTTTAAAGGAGATATACAGACATATAGCACCAAGAAACGCCTGGACCTTTCCTCACTTTTATTTTGTTTTTAATTTGTGTATTTCTTCCAAAGATACAATGTATACAATAAAACCTCAGAAGTAGAAAATAGAATATATGACTTCTATTATAATTACCATAAGAAAAGGTTTTAAAATCTAATATGCAACATATAAAAATACAAAAATAATTCATATAAAATACAACAATCAATAATAAATTATGAATATGTATACATAGAAATACAAAGTTAAATTGTTCAAGATTATATGGAAATGAAAAAATATACTTATTCATCAGAATCATATTTAATTTTAGATAATTTGATAGAACAATTTTTGCACATCATAACAGCATAATCTAAACAAAAATATTCATTGCATTTCATACAGGAATATTGTGTCATTCTGCTTTTCTTAGATACATACTATGCAAAACACCATTTTTTGCTTATTTTACTATATATAAATTTTTGTGCAATTTTCAAGTCTTCGGGATTACTTAAATCTAAGAATCATTATGAACTCATTATTTGAAAAATTCTAAGCCAGAAAAACTAAATGAAGGGACAATATAATTTGAATTAACAACAGATACAAGAGCTTCTATAGCAGAAAAACAGGAATGACTGCATTGCTGAGAGGGACATGACACAAAGGGCATATACTATGAAAGTCAAAGTGGTCAAAATCCAATTACTGCGAGAAAAACATTTTTAAGGCTTTCATCTGAGAGATCATACATGCCCGATGGAGTGTTTAAGTTTTGATCTACAGTTAATTTCACACCATCAGATTTCATATTTTTTTTTAGAATATGCTGTTTGAATAGAATTTTCGAATGTCTGTCAATTATGAACCATGCAACAATTATTTGTCATTACTATGCCTAATTTAAGCCTGGGTATTTTAATTTGTTATATAATAAAGCATATTTTAAATTTGTCTAAATGTTATTAAAAGTAAACATATTTCTTTGCTTGTCTTATTTTTTAAACTGCCTCAACATGAACAATTGAATTAAAATTGCAAAATATATATATTAGTTCATTTGAATGGCTGCGAAACATAACTGCCTTATAACAGTAAACAACACTCTCACTAGAATGCTTTCTGATTTCCTGAGGTCATTTGCAAAAATTTAAATGAGAGCAAATCAGTTGAGAAAATCAATGACTTAAAGAATCTTGGCCAGTAAATATCTTTTCACCATATTTTTTTTTCATTTTGAAATTGGCATTAACTAATTTTAACTATGATAAGCATCATTAGTTGCTATATTTTAAGAGGTGTTTCAAAACAATTCTTAAGCATATCTTTAATAATAAAATTTTATATTTTTCAAGTATTTTACATTAAAAAAAAGCTGTTACGGCAACTATTAATAAAGTTGAGGAAAAAACTTCGTGCAAGAGATAGAACTCACATAATACCAATTTTATGGAAGGAAATGAAATTTAAAGCAAATATTACAATAAAATTTCACGTTAAAACATTTTTAATTCAATATTAGACACAATAAAATTTAATAATGAGAGAAGCAAACGTAAGTTGGTTAATTAAACAAAAAGACGCAGTATTGAGGATGAAGGAAATCAAAACAATCAGGAAATGGGATATATTGTGAATCACTTTCTAAATAAAATTGTAAACTTTAAACGCACCTAATCCATTGTGGTCTAGGAATTCTTTGATATACTTTAGGATGCCCTTCTGGTTGTATTTCCCTGACGTTACCATTTGCCATGACGACTATTCAAAAGAAAATTTATAAACAAACAACCCTTTCCATTACATGGTTTATCTCTACCATTGCGCAAGCTTAATATCACGTGAAATATTTAACCCGTACATAATAAGATTAATAAAAAAAATTTGTCGATTTTATAAGATATTTTAAAGGAAATAAGTAATCAAATTATTGGCTTTCAAACATTGCCAAATGCTGTCAAAAGAAATTAACTCTCAGTTTCCTCTAATATTTTCCGTCTTCGACAATCGCACACATACATTCAAAATTGTACCTACATGAAACATATGTTTTCCAATTGTTTATGAGCGGAAGCGAGAAATTCAATTAGGTTATGCCTTTCCGGAAATAATAAAAAAACAAATTTTGTTTTTAAAATTACTCGTTTGAGGTAATATTTAATTACATCCAAAATATTATACAGATATTTATCAAGGGTTTGATTAAAAGAATAAAACTGAAAGCAAAAATTAAATTTTGATGGAAATTTTTAAAAATAGGTTATTTATCATAAATCTTGGTAAAAAAATTTATATCTGTTTGTGAAATAAAAAAAAAACACTCAGAAACAATGTTTAAAAAATACTTTTACTATTAAACATTTCTGTAAAATAGTCCTAATATTGTACAGATGATTTGTATTCTAAAATCTTGAAAATATTTGTTTTTGATGTTATCAAACAGGAAAATAATTAAATATTATCATGAATATCTTTCCGAAAAATTTAATACAGGTTTGAGTTATATTGTCATGATGTTCATTCTGCGCCTCACGTAATTTCGAAAGAAGCATTCTCGTCTTCTTCCTTCAAAAGTAAAAACAAGTTTTGAAAACAATATGGAGAACCCCGCGCACGTTTACACAACGGGGATTCCAATGTCACAGAAAGGAAATTTTGGTCATATTAAGTATGGCTGCGACGACGAAGAGACGCTGAATGAATCATCTCTTGCAAAAGTTGTTGACCACGATTATCCAAATAACTCTCATGTAATTCTTTGTGATTCTACCTCTGAGAATGTTGATTACATCAATTCCATTCAAGATGGCTTCCAACAATCAGAGATACTCTGCGGTTTTGTGTGCGATGCCGGTCTTCAATCGGATGATCTACCCTTGGAAAATTCTTCAATGGAAGTTGGATCTATTCAAGATTCGGACAATAATATCAAATTTCCAGATTCTCCTGAATCATCATTTTCGTGTAAAATTGAAACCTTTTCGGGCATTGAAGGTTTGGTTCAGGGTTTTGACGAACAGATAGACAGCTATTTACTATCAGGTTTTCAAAAGGTAAACAAAACTGAATCGGAAGATGGTTCACAATCTCTGGAAGAAGAACAAAGAACAGTTACAGAAGCAATATCTGAAATTGCCAAAAGTTTTGGTTTCGAAGACCTGTTACCAGAAAATTTTCAAGTGGATGAAAATAAAGACTTACCCAATGGAGTAACTGATGATAACATTTGTGCAGATGAAAATAATATTGGTGATATATCTCTAGGTGATTTCGAAAAATGTGCAGCACTCCATTCTCCAGGATCTTCGTTGGATCTTAATGAACAATTGCCTGATGATACCCATGGTTTTGAACTTGTTAATGGTCTGGATATGCTTACATCTCCTTCACATCATTCAAACAGATCTTTTGATGGTGGTGGTATCTCTGGAAAGTATGATTCATTGAAAGAGAGTGATAAATTCTTTGTTAATTCTAAAGATGGCTTTGATTTTAAAGAAGATATTAATACGTTGGTATCTGATGGACCAAACATTTCCTTCGAAAATACTCTTATTAAAGTTCCAACAGATGACATGAATTTGCAATCAGCATATAAATTAGAATCATCAGATTCTAACTGTGTGTCACAAATAAACAATTTATGTGAAATTAATGAAGAGCTTGTATGTGATATACCTACTGTGAGCATTACTGATGTTGAAACTATTGACTCTTCTGAAGTGAATCAGAATTGCTCTTCTGCTGGGACTGTTTTAATAACTCGTGATAAAGCATCAAAGAAGATGCAAATAGTTTTAACATTGGATCAAGGTCAACAGATATATGATATTGAAACAGAAAGTGTAGATGCAAATGAACAGTCCATAGATCTTGATCTACACCATACAATAGCTGAAAATCAATTTCAAAATGAAGTACAACATGCTGTAGAGCTTAATGATGGTGATTCTCAAGAATTATTGGAATATTCTGCAGAAAATGAATCTGATAAAAGCAATGATTATGTTGAAGAAGATGAAACAATGTCTTTCGTTCCTTCAACATTTGTGGAGCTTGTATCAGATATCCCAGTTACTGTTAACAAGGGAAGGAAAGGAAAAACTTGGGTTTGTCCAGTTGAAGGCTGTGGACAATTTTTGGATAAAGAATGTAAATTACGTGTCCATATGATAAGCCACAGAAGTGACTCCAGACCTTTCAAATGTGAATTTGAGGGTTGCGATTGGGCTTTCACTACTCCATATAGGTTACGTCGGCATGCTGAGACTCATTTGGGTTCTAAAGACTTCATTTGTGATTTTGAAGGTTGTAATAGGAAATTTACAACAGTCTATAATTTAAAAACGCACAAGAAACGTCATAAATGGCCAAATTCTCTTACCTGTCCTTCTAAAGACTGTAAATTAAGTTTTGATAATCGTAGGAAACTAGAATTGCATCTCAGAGTTCATAAAGAAGTTGAAGCTCCTTATAAATGTTCACTATGTGGTAAGCAGTATTATTCAGCAAACTGTATTGCTTCTCATTATCGTACTCATCAATATAATGAAGATGATTTCAAATGTCCATTTAAAGGCTGTGGAAAAGTATATGATAAGATATGTCGATTACGGCAGCATTTCAGACATCACACCGGAGAAAGACCTTACTCGTGTCCTGCTGAAGGTTGCAAATGGAGCTTTATGAGTGCTAGCAAATTGACTAGGCATATGCGAAAGCACACTGGGGAAAGAAAATTTACATGTACGGAGCCTGGGTGTGGTAAATCATTCATGCGGCCAGAACATTTGAAAGGTCATATTGTGATACATTCTGGTGATAAGCCATTTCATTGTCCTCATGAAAACTGCAATGCAAAATTTACAGCTAAATCTAGTCTTTATGTTCATGTTAAGAAGCACTGCCCAAGTGTATTGAAAGTAGTCTACCCATGTCCTATCAAGCCATGTCTTAAAAAATATAACAGTAAAGCAACTTTGAAGCAGCATTTACAGAAGTTTCATTCAGAAGAAATAAGTGGAGGAAAAGAGTTGAATATTGCTGAAAAATTAGAACTGACCATGCCTGTCTCCTTAGTAAATCAGAATTCTGAAAATTCATCAGGGTATCTAGAATTAGAGGATGGAATTGCTGATGATCCAACAGATTTACAACTTCAGTTCTTTCAGTCTGCAGATTCCTTGATGCAAGAAGATTCCTTTCCTCTGAGTAAGAATAATTCACGTGCAGTGAAATCTAATTCTTTATCTAAGACTGTGCCAAAATCCTCAAAAAACAAAGCCCGGAATCAATTGACTTTTAACTTAGGTGGATCAGAAACTTCCTCCAAGGCTCTTAAGATAAGTGAAAAATTAATTCAAGAAAATCATAGTGGCTGTGCCCGAACTGATTTCTGTTGTACTCATTCTACAAGTACTATAAAATCTGAAACTATTAACTTTGTGTCTTTAAATCAGAATAGTAGTGATAATCAGGATTCTAAAAATTATCTATCCAGTAGTCAAATGAGTACTGAAATTATATTACCCGACTTAATGCTCACTTCATCTATTATTTTTCATGATCAAAGCTCTGAGCATTTATTAAAAAGTAATTTTTTGCATGATGAATGCTCATCAAGTCATAGTTTGTATCACGATGACAGCATTTTGGCCACTAGCTCAGCTTTTGAAGCAGAACTCATGCCAGTGTCACTGTTATCTGATGGTGTGGAAAGTGATGAATCTGTTTTGAATCATTCATCTGGTGTAGTTTTTTCAGAACAAAATAGTGTTGATGCTTTTGCAGAGTCGATCCATTTGCTGGATTGATGTATGGTTTTTATTAGAACTGAAGAGGTGTAAATATTTTTTTCCTAGCTCATTTTTACTTAAAGGTGTTAGCGTGATTAAAATTTTTCACCTGTTGAATGCAATTCTTTTACTCTTTGTTATTGGTATGAATTATATTTGTAAAATTTTTCATTGTTAAAACAACTTTTTGTTGATATTTCACATAACATGTGCAATTAAACTTCAATGTTTCATCATGATTTAGATGTCTTTTAAAAATATTTTTAAATCTTGATAAAATTAGAAAAAATTTCGAGGTAATGAGCAACCAAATAAATCAATGTACTCTGATTTAAGCATTAAGTTTTATTTATAAACATAGAAATAAAAAGCATAATTTTACTAAATATTAGAATATTAATTATTACATAATCATAAGTTCCTCATGCAAAAAACAACATATAAAAGTTACTTGCATTGTCACTGTAATAATTAACTGTAACATAAAATTTTTAAAGGTCTCAGGCTGAAAGTGATTTTTAAAATAATGCTTGGTGTAAATTAAGCAAACTTGATAAGTACATATTTTAGTCTGGATATTTATAATACTCTTTAATGTTTGTGTGTTAATGATTATGAAATTCTTTATTATAATGAAGCGTAATTAATTCCTAAGGGAAGTAATATACAATACATTATTAAGTCTTATAGATGAAATTAAACTAGCCATCTGCGAGGTGCGCAAGTTACCCGTGAAGCTAGAATGGTTTTTTGTTGTTGTTGTTTGTTAATGTCAAATTCTCATATTTTATCGTAAAATATTTCAATTTTTTTAAAAGTAATTTCCATTAATGATTCACTGAAGTAATATACATTAAAGATTGGCCCTATCTGCTCTATGTTAATTAACTATTGTAATTGCTCAATAATACCTATCATGGGTCATATGTCATAATAGAACCCATGTGTTCTATCATGAGATATGACCAATTTTTTTGCACTGTCATTTCTTAACTAGTATTGTGGTTGACGACACTAGATATCTTTGGTTACTGGTACCCCATTTTTATTCAACAAAAGGAAGGGATATTTCAAATTTATCCTCCATTCTAACTGTAGTTCTTAATATGAAGAATTGAATTATATATAAGGGTAATGTGAATATTTAACAATGCAGAGAAGGTGGATCTAAAATTTGAAATGAAACTCTTGTTTCCTTTCTTATTTATTCCAGTTAATTTTCTTTGAATACAGCTGCCAATTTTTGCTGGCCCAAACGTCTAAACAATATGTTTGCTTGACAATTGAGAAGGTCCTCCCTTTGGCATGGTGTGGATGTTAGGAGAGAGGGGTGCCAGCTCAGGTGTCGTCCTCGTCACTTGTCCGTGGTTCAAAATTATGAGGTTCGTCGCCAATAGCCCTCATGTTGCTTCTAGTGCAACATTAATATAAACTAAAATGACAGTTGAGAATTCTGATGGGAATAACTTATCAAGCATCACAAAATGGAGATGTACTATTATAAGGACATTAACAAGTGTAGCATTATTAAAGCTCATTTTTAAATTAATTGAAAAAAGATTATAAGAAAATTATGAAAAATGTCAGTTATAAGTAGAAACTTTTAAGAGCAAAATCAATTGATCCAACTGATTGAAATAAAAGACTTCTTTTTGTTTTTATTTGGCTTAAAATAAATAGGATACAGAGGCAAAAACCATCTTGTTGTGCATGCAAGTATGAAATACTGAAACTCTGAATTCCTGTAAAATATAATTTTCTAATTTACTCTTCTTAATCTACTTTTATTCTGGTCAAGTCACTTCATATCATCTTAAAATAAACTTACAGAAGAGAAGGTTAAAGTGATGGTTAAAATATTTGTTCTGTATCATTTGATTACTGTGGCCTACTGTAACAGGTGTTTGCGTCCAGTTGGGAATTAGAGTCCGATACCTCTTAAATCTGTTGGTGTGGTGAAGTTTGTGCAGAAGAGACATCCGCTCAGATGTCCTCATCACTTGACAGGTTCAATATTAACACTCACTTTTTACCCTCCACAATGAATTGCATTGTTAAGCATATATTTGGAACATGGCCTTGTATTTCACTGTGGAGAGCAAATGTCTGGCTGACTTGCCTGCGCATTGGACATGCTTACTTAATGTGTAAACATCTTCTGTTGGGCGTGAGTATCTTTGTCACATCCCATATACTGTTCATATTTTAATAGTATCCCATGTGTCATCATTGTTGCATGTTTTTTAATTTATCTGTTTTAAACTTGGTGGGGGAGACTTCACCATAACTTAGTGTTTTTATACAGAATTTGATTTTTAAACCATATTTAAAATTATAATCTTTTTGGAGTGTCTTGTAGTTGTTTTTCTCTTTTATTACTAAAAAAAATTATGCAGATATATTAAATGTTTTTGCACTTTCAACCCACAACCACTCACTCATGTTGCTTTCAAGTGTAACATTAATGAAAAAACATGCAGTATACTTAAGGACTGCCAATTATCTGCATATTGCTGATATTTTGGCTACAATTATTTATGCTATTTGTTTGTAATCACAACCAAAATGGTCTATAAATTAAGTGGTCCTATAGTCCATTAAATCCTAAAATTAATAAACTGAATCAAAAACAAACATTGTTATCTTTTAATTAAATGCTGAAACACTCATGTACGTAGTAAAAAATTTTAATATGAAGTTTAGGTGACTGAAATATTTTTTTGTTTTAAACGATGCATGCAAAATAAAAACATTTGCCAATATTATTTGTCAAATTTGATTTCCTGCTTTTTTATATTTATACTGTCCATCATATTAGGTACACTATTTACACATCTAATTATACACATTTAAAAAAAAAAGTTGGGTTTTTTTTTTTTCTCCTTCTTTGGTGTATTAAGTTTGATGTTGTTTTATTCATTTTGCAATTTGAATGTGTAAACTTTCCATGATCTCCGTTTCTAATGTGGTGAATACAGGAACTGCAATATTGTCATTGGAATCTACATTGATGGGATTGTTTGGGTTAAGTGCAATCTCCAAATTTTCTAACATGCCAACTGTATCATAATTGGCACTGTATGCACGTCATCAATGACTACAACAAGTTCATCCAATGATGTGGGATTTGCCAGTTGTGTAGAAACTTTCCCATTTGGTACGTAAAATGTTGGCTTAGTTTAAATATCTGCCAATTCTTAATGCACTAAAAAATCTGCTACTTTTGTTGTCTCTAAATTTCTTAACAATCGGTGTACCTCTGCCTAACCAAAAACAAGTGGTAACAAAGAGAAACTTTATTTTGTTCAATTTAGCAACCAATATAAATCTCCAATAAGCAAAAAATTTTCATGTTCAGGGATAATTGTTTTTACTTTTGAAAAACATAAAGACACATATTATGTTGTTACCACAGTATTATTTCATGTGTAACATTTTTCGCAGTAGCCTAGTGATCACTCACAAACTCGTGAAAAGCTTTGTTTCTGTTGAGTTGCAATCTGGATGTGAAAGAATAGCCCCAAAGTAGCTCATGCATGTTGCAAGAGCCGATAAAAATGGGGGTACCCTTTCCCTGTGGATTATAACGATACTGGTCCTCCAGGTCAGGGCCTTGCTTTCTTTAGGAAGGTGAATAAGAGCCAGATATGGCAATGTGCCGCACCAAACCAGGTGATCCATTAAAAAAAGAAATCAAAGATATTACTAAGCCAAAAATCCTAGTGTGGCAAATGTGTAATATAAAATTAAAGACAGTGTTTATATATTGGATTAAAAAGCAATGAAAAACGTACTTATTATAGGAGATTTAAAAAAAATTAAACATGCATTAGACTAAAGACAAATCCGAGTTTTCTTTTCCTTCATGAAATGAGTGGTTTCTATTTGGTCCATGGCACCCATCAGCCAGGAATTATTTACATCGTATAAAATAGTCATCTCCCAGGTTGATGTTAAGAGTACATTTTTGATGTTTATAGGCATTTTATTATATGTCAATTTTCAGTTTATCGTCTAGTGTTGGATGAGAAATATTACGGTATGTTGTGTTTTCTTTTGGTTTTTGTTTTAAAACTGATAGATGCTGTAGAACAAAGGTCTTCAGCCTGGGTTCCCTGCAACTTCCATAGAGTTCTGCCGAAGATCACTATTTGCTTAATCAAAGCACTGAACTTTTAATAAAATTTTTTAATTTTTATAAAAGATTGAATTCTTAAAAGAAATTTGCTTGTAAAAATAAATAAATATTTCATAGATAAAATAAAATCTTTAATTTCGTAAAAGTCACGTGCTTCAAATACATTAATCGAGGTGTATTACGTCACATATTAGTTTCCATTCTTAGACTCGGGAGAAGAATCGCCCATTTATTTCTCTATTTTTTAAGGTTTTAAGTAAAATTGACTCCTCTCTTAAAATTGAAATTTTGGACACATTGCATTTTGAAAGATAATGAATGTTTTCCTAATTTTAGTAGACATTAACGCTAATCCCGATAAAAATGTAAAAATTAGTTTGGTCCAACATTTATCAGATCTGCAAAAAAACATTTCTTGAATATTTCTTTTTTCAAAAAGAAAAAATCTTGTATCCAAAATTTTTCTCAAGATTATAACACCTCCAAACTTTCAATAAAAGAAAGAATAAATTGATATACTGACCGACACTCGATTGTAACTAAATTATAGTCATGTTAATATTATACATTTTTGAATTGACAGAAAAAAATATCTTGAAATTGCCTAAAAAGCTATGAAATATAATGTCATATGTATGTGGAAATCTTCAAAACTGATTGAATTCTGAAAATGAAATTAGGTTACATTTATCAACAATTATTCCAGACGTAAAAATACTTTACAATAAAAAAATTCTTTTTATTAATTCGTTATATTTTAAAATATTTTTACTTTTGTTAATCATTCATTGAATATGTTTTAAGAGTCCCTCCACCCTCAAGAAATACCCATTAGTTATCTTACCATTCATTATCTTAAGACGTTTCTATTGTGATAAAATAGAGATGCTATAGTTTTGAATATTTGAGTAGGATAAAGCTATGCTATCCTATTTTTTCTTCTCCTTAATCAAGAGGCTCCTTCAAGAAAATGGTAAGCTCAAAGGATTCCCCGAATTTTAAAAGATTGAATACCCCTGCTGTAGAGGAAATGGCGAGGTGCGGGAGCAACTGTATGGAGAGAATGGAAGCAGTTAGATACTTTTTTTTTTTTTTTTGGAGAGGAGCAACTGAAGATATAATATCTGCCTGAGAAGATGACGATGGTGTAGCAACTGTAGGCAATGGAATAGATTAGGGTGGCAATGATTTCAGACATTGCAGAGGAGAACATTCAACTTTTGGATCGGTTTGGGTGAACTTTATAAGAGAAGATTTAGGAGCCTGTGCGTAAATTTGAGAAAGTTGTGGATCTATTAATTTACGAACTTCTATGTAAGATATATTACGTGTTGATTTTATTTCTTGAATCTTTTTGCCATTTGGGGCATATTATTGAGTTAGAAGTGTGAGGTTGGGAACAATTAACACACTTGGGCTCCAATTGACGATCAATGGTTACAGCACGTTAGTTGTCCCCTGCAAACATTTTAGAATGGCAAGATGATTCGGAATATATGGCCGAATATTGCAGTTAAGATAACCAGCTTTAACTGTCTAAGGTTATTCGGGACTATTGAAGGTTAGAATTATTATTATTTGTAGGAAAAGGGGAATCGTCTTTTTTAAATATCATCCTTCTGACCTGAGTGACATCCTGATCAGAAAATCCATAGAGGATTTCCGCTTCGGGTGTGCACAACAGGTCAGATTTAGAAATAACGCATCTGAACTTGAACTGTTGTGCCATCCGAAAAGTTTTTTTAAAAGACTTTTTGGGGTAGGCATTCAGAGGAGAATCTAGAAAGATTTCAGCAGTCAAAACTAACTTGGATTGAAAGTGGTTTTAGTCTCTATGAGTAGGTCACCGGATTTTAATTTTTTTTCTCATACTTCTGTTCCCCACCTATACCTTGTAAAGCTCTCTGTAATACAAACGGATATTTTGTAGACGTTTCATTGATCAGTAAAGAAAAGATCAAAAATCTGGGAATGTGTGGTAATGTCATCAATGGTTGAAGGTGTGGGTAAAACAAGGCCATTACCTTAGTATGAAAAAGAAGTATCCATAGAAGAAGAAATTTTTTTATCTTGGTGTGCCTCCACCTACCATGGAGGCAGTTTCCGGACAACTAGCTATCTCCAAGCATGGTCTCCCAGGATATAGCATTGCAACATCAGGGAGAGGATCCACTTGGAAGTCCCGATACCCCCCTCCCTTATCTGCAGCACTAGCCCTACAGCAATCTCTTTGTGGAAATAACCACAAGGTACCACAGCCGATTGACAGAAGCGAGCTCACTCCTGCCTCCCATCTACAGTGAACCATGGACCAAAAGGTATCCCAATTTCTTCCTTACGGGACGCCGCAGACGATAGTCTTCAAGGTTGACGATAGGTTGCCTTCTGTTCGGGCATTATGACTTCGAAGCATTTTAGTGATCATTTTCGTTCCCTTGGGATTTTTCTGTCTTTGGTAAATACGGGTGACACGCTCCCGGGTTATTCTCGAAAACCTCTTTTCGCTCAAGTGTGTCATCGTCGTTTCTAGACTGTGATTCAGAAATAAAGAGGTCCATCGCCAGTAGTCCTGATGTTGCTTCTCTGTGCGACGTTACTAAACAACCGCAATATAACGGGCTAATACATATATCTGGCGAGGCTCTAAATCTTTCCATTGACGGGATGTGAAAATTTAAGCGAAAGTTCAGTTTAGGTGTTCTCGTCACTTTCCCGATGTTTTTTTATGTCAAAAGCCATCGTGTTTCTCTTCTATGAGACGTTAATAATCAATATAGATGTGAACGAATCACAGATGGAATGTAGTTTTCTTTGACTTTCCTTGACACTTGTTCACCTACTGGACAATTAGATACTATGAAAACCTCTATAAGATTTTCTGCTTCAAATGCATTTTTTTTTTTTTCGGTATGGATTGATTCTGGATCGATGTAAATTCTTAGTAAGTTTTTCAGAGTAGTTTTAATGAAGTAAGAAATCTTCATCCATCATTACCTCGTGAGAATCGCCTTGAAAGATAATTAGCCATGAGAGTTGTGAGTCCATAAAGAATAATACCTAATTTCTGAATTTTTTCAGCATATTTTCAATTTTATTTTAAGAAATAAATCTTGTGAGATAAACATAAGAGTTATATTACAAAATTTAATCTAAAGAGAAGAATAAACTACATATCTTTTGGGGCAAGTAGTGTTTTCGGTAACACAATTTTATCCGAAATTTTTCTTAGGGAGTTTTTCGAATGGTGCCTTTTGTGGCATATTAATTTACGAGGGGCGTAATAAATTAAAAGACTGTGTGTGTGTGACACTCATAATTACTTTTCCTTTGATAAAGAAGAATAAATAAGAAATAAAATGTATACTAATACAGTAACTATATTCCTAATTCAGCACATTACAAGAAAAAATCAAATATGACACATCAAAGCAAATAAATTACTAAGCAAAACGTCTCCACCTAATTGTTATTATATTAATTTATGGGAGGGGGATGGAATTCATGTCAAGCATCTTAGATGTATAATATTTATATATAAATATAGTTTAAAAAATATTTATACATAAGCATAATTGCATTTATCAATATGCTATATTTTAAACTTGAATTAAATATTAGTAAATAAATAGTAGCACTTTTTTTCTTACATTCAAAAAATTTAAAATTAAATTTGTAAAATTTCTGGCAAAACATTTCAAAAAAAAAAAAAAAAAAAAGATGTACTGGTGTTTGTAAATTCCAATAATTTGCATCATATTCAATTATTTAACAATGGAAATCTTTGGCTGCACATGTGACAAAAAGACATTTATTAAGCTAACACATTTCCATTTGACCTCGAACTTGATTAAAATTGACATGATTTTTTTTTAAAATTTTAGGTTATCTAAAAAAATTTTTTTTCATGGGAATATGATCCACAGCTAATTATATAAATCAGGAAATTAACAAAAACACACTACTGGTGTTTTTTTGAAGCATGTTATGATTTATGAAATGTAATACATGACATTATGGATTTAATATACTAGTTGAATTTCAATAAATTATAAATACAGTAATTGGTTAAACTTCAATTAACATAAAATTAACATATTTATATAAGAATTTTTTAAATAAATACAAGAAAAGAATTTAGATTCAATCTGTACACATAATTTGGCAAATAAGTCAACTAATAAATTTAATACAACACAAAATTAACTAAATACATAACATAAAAAATATTTTCAAAGTATGCATGAATACTTTTGCTGATATAAAATAATTTGGATTTGAAATGTCAAACAATTCAACAATTGTTTGTGAATTAGCGTGAAAGTTAATAAAAAGCACTTTATTTTGAATATTTGATATGTACAATCAATTCAGCATGTAAATAAATTACTCTTAATTAACAATAAACAAAAATATAAGGCCTTTTCCGAAAACACTAATTACTTTTCCTTTGATAAAGAATAAATAAGAAATAAAATGTATTCTAATCCAGTAATTATATTCCTAATTGAGCACATAACAAGAAAAAAATCAAATATGATACATCATAGCAAATACGTTACTAAGCAAAATGGATCCACCTAAATATACTATAGGTCGCCAAAAATCACGATAAAGCAAGCAATTATGTTAACCTTTCCAAAAAATACAAAGTATTTTAGCATAAATAAAAATTGTAAAAATCCTCAGATCTGAAATCTATATAACACCTTTTTTCAATAGAGTTCAAAAAAGTTTCAAAAATTTGAGTTAAAAATGTACAAAACTTAGTTAAATTTCGTTGATTTCCCATTGATAAAGAATGACCGGAAGTCGGGAAGGTTTGCGCGCGAGTTTGGTTCATTGTTGTTTACTAAGTCGAACTTGCCCATATTATCGGTCGCCAAAAATCGCGATAATTCAAGCAATTATGTTAACCATTTCAAAAAATACAAAGTATTTTAGCATAAATAAAGAAATAAAAATTGTAAAAATCCTCAGATCTGAAATCTATATAACACCTTTTTTCAATAGAGTTCAGGAAAAAGTTTCAAAAATTTGAGTTAAAAATGTAAAAAACTTAGTTAAATTTCGTCGATTTTCCATTGATCAACAATGACCGGAAGTCTGGAAGGTTTGCGTGCGAGTTTGGTTCATTGTTGCTTGTTCTTATTCTAATCATAAACTGTAGCTGTAACTGGTGTTTAAAAAAACGTGGTTCTATTTGTAAATTAACATCATAAAATATCCGATAGCATCGTCTGGTTTGCATCTCATAGAATCAATCTTAAATATAATTCCACAACTCTCTTTATATTAGAGAAGTTGGAAAATATTTAACTTGAAAGCAAATAAGCAGTAAATAGAATGCAAAATGAGAATTATCAACAACAATTTTTATTAGTCAGATAATATAATTATTTTCTATTAGTATGAATTCTGAGTTCCAAGATACCGCGCAGTACTTATGGACAATAGCCAATCAGTTGTCTACTACATGTCCAGCTGCGTCTAGGTATTACATGTAAGTAGGATTTTTCGTATAAAAATTTTAATCAATTTTTCAAAAAAAATGTCATTTATTTACCTAGTATGATTATTCATTTTTGAATTTCGTCATTTGATTGCTATTTGTATTAAACTGATAAGGTTTAAGTAAATTATTTGATTAATTTAATTTTAATGTAAAATTGGTTAATCGGCTAAAATCATAAAGTAATATATAAATATTGTTTTAGCTGAAATAATATTTTAGCTTTTCACTTTAATCTGCTTCTCATGACACTATACATGATTGAATAACCATTTTCCCTACTTATAAAATTTTTTAAAGGGTTATACTAAAACTTCACAGTGACTCTTGTGATGAACTTGAGAAAGAATATGGCCTGATTAGTCATTTCCCTCTTCCTTATATCCTTTTGTAATTGGTCTTCAAGGAAACATTTATGGTATGGTTATGGAATTCTTTGATTCCAGCTGTAATGTTATAAGCATAACTGAATTAGACAAAAAGAAACTGCAATTACTCATGATTTTATTGATTCATGTAATAATTTAGCATAATATGGTCCCAAGTTAATTTAATTATGTATAATTAAAACTGTCTAACAGCAATTATATATATTTCATTAAAACTAGAATGTTAATGATGGTTAATAATATTAAGTAGTTTAACCAGTAGCAATTTTTTTTATTCTCTCTTAAAAATTACTGGGTTTTAAAGAACAATAATCCAACAAGAAAGAGAGGGATACCTTTCCACCACATTTATATACAATTTCTATGTGCCAATTATACAAAAACAAATATTTACATTATTTTACAAAATAAAAAAAGTCATCCAAGCAGTCCATAATATTACTAATCTGCTTTAGTGGTCAGGACAAATTGCTTCCAAACAAGGAAACCCGCTTTATGTGGTCAAGAACTAAATGTAATCTGAAATATTACCCATAATCCCATACACTCTCACTTAAATGAGACAAGATGGTATCCAAATAAATTATTTCCAACACTTGGCAAGTTGCGGAGACTATATCCTTACTTCCTGGTCAACATCTTTGGCTATGCTAGTAGTTCAATGTTACTTTTCGCATTAATATGTATCATTATACTCCTTTAGTATTAAGAAAAAGAAGATATTTTAAATCTTGCTCTAATTAGTTTTTAAAAATAAATTCCTTAAATAATTATGTCATTATATAGGAAACTGCCATCTGCTTTCAGTTTTGGGGATAGCAAAGTCCCAAAAAGTAGTAATAATGAAAGTCTTTCTAAGAATATTGGTACTTTACTTATTGTCTTTGTCATATATTTTGGTTCATTCTAGATTATGATTAATTGAGTTATCAGAGATGTGTGGAGCAACACAGGCTGTTATCCCATTTTTGTTTATTCAAAGTGGACATTTGTCTCTTTGTGCTTAAAATATTTTGAACTGAAGTACATACTACTCTCAGTTATACTTGCCTGATCAACCTTATTTGAACAATTTTGACTTTGTATTCAAATATTTAAATATTAATTGCAAAAATTAAAAGTCTAAGAGTAAATATTAATTCTGAATCAATGAGTTGTAATCATAGCATATTTTATTACTCATGAACTTAGTTTAAAATATCAGTGGTTGTTACTAAATGTTAAAAGATTATAAAAAAAAAAAATTGGTGCTTATCCATTTCGTCGATTGTATCATTTTTGGTGACTTTATTGCTTGCGCTGGTGAAATGGAAAAGTACCAAATTTTTTAATATAACTCTCAACTATTCCAACTCTATAGAAGTGATCTTTATTAATGTAAGTTTTAAAAAAGTCTTCTTGTAAAGTAGAAAGAATTATTTGTTGTAATTGATTCAAAAACCTGTGAGCACAGGTGCTGTTTATCAAGTGAAACACATAATTTCAAAACATACTTAACCAAGTTGGTTAAGAATTTTTGTCCCAAAAGCTATTTTTAATTTTACTTTTTGTTAGTAATTTTGCATATTTTTTCCTCGTTTAAATATATTACTTACAATTGATATATGATAAAATAGCAAAACTGATATTTAACCAAATGAATATAGATTTTTTTTAAAAATTTTCTCCCTTAGGTCAAATCTGAAAAGGAATGTAGATAATGAATCCAGATGTATGTATAAATTCATACCAGTCTTTTTAAAAAATCTCAGCATAATATGTTTTATTATACTGAGATTGATACCTATTTTACTTGAGTATATTTTCTCTTTCAATACCTATATTAATGAATGAAACTAAATTTTGTCTTAACATTTCACTGCAGAGTGGATTGAAAAAAATTATTCAAAGTGTTTGTTGAGATTTTATGAATAGGAATGAAATATTTAAAAATTAAAACTACAGAGGCAGACAACATGGTTAAGTTTTTCTCATTTTCCCCTAACCTTATAACAGTCATCGACTTTACCATATATATTTTGGATGGTTAGCTAGTTCATGATGGATTAAGAAACTCGCATTAAATTTTTAATTCAAAGAATTTATTTCTTTTCTAAGATAATCACAGAAAAAAAAGCAATATATTACATAGAAAGAAATGAAAATAACACAATCATGAATACTTCTTGAGCATTTCACCACATCAGCTCTGCTGGACTCTTGTCTTCCTGTAAACAAGAAAGGTTATGAATTTGGATTAGTGCATGAACTAGGTGACGATATCTAAGCTCAACTAATTGATATGTTTTAACCTTCCTTTTGGGATTGCTGTGATATGTTTTTAATAATGTTCAGTACTAAGAATACGGATGAAATTATTTGTAATTTTAAGTTTTATATTAGTTTCTAGTTTCAAATAACATTTAAGTTGAAATTTCAAATAACAATAATAAATATGTTAGGAGGCTTTATTTTAATTAAGTCAGTTAACTGATTTCTAATGAAGATGTTAAAGTAATATTATTCATATCCCCTCCTTTTTTTCCCTTCCTGCTAAAAAGCTGACAAAAGTGATCTGTGTTTAATAACATTTTAATTCTAAAAGAAGGCAGTAACTTTTTAGCTATTAAGCACAGTTTTTTTTTAAGATAAAACAGATCTTTTTAAGAAGTCTCATATGTCTTTTTTTTTTTGTTTTGTTTATTTTAAATAGCAAAGCAAAACAAATCAGAACAGGCTGTTTTGTGCAGAAATTACTTATATTACATTCTAATCTTCTACTAAGAAAATTTTCACACCCAATTTTGAATTAACTGTTGGGGTAAAATATAATTTTAGGCCCTCCTTCCAAAATTTTATTACAGTGTTACATGGGATAGTATTGAATGATTGCGACTGGTTTTATTTAACATTGCAGTAGAAACAACACAAGGGCTATTGGTGATGGTATTTAACAAAAAACAATTTTTGGGCTCCTAAGTATTATTACATATTATTTTGTTCCCTAACTGAATTTAAAAATATATTTCATTTGCCCATTCAAATAGCATTTATCCAAAAAATAATAAATAGTTAAATTATATTAAGTGTGTAAAATATGCGATGTCTATTTAATCGTGATTAAAATTGTGATAATTTTGCATTGATAGTGAAATTATCCCTCATTTTTTTTCTACCTTGAAATTCTTAAGAATTAATTTATTTTATTTAAGCTATTTTTTTTTAACCCAGATTCACAGAAAATGTTCACAGCTAGTAAAGATTCCAAAAAAAACTAATTTAATTTATAAAAATCGAATCTTTTAGTTTTTTATTTTTCTCAAGTTAACAACAAAAAGAACAGTCTTAAAATTTTCTAACAGAGATGTTATTGAATTTTTCAGTGTTAAAAAAGGAAATTGAACCTTCTCAATATTGCAAGTACTGTGGATGTATATGGAATCCTACAAATCACAAAGTACGAATTCATCCAATTCCATCTCCTAACTGTCACTTAAAAAAGCTTTTAAAGCTTGAAGAAGAATATCCATGGAGATTAAATAACAAGCAGAAAAAGAAATTGAAAAAGTTTAAAAGATCTACAAACAAAATTGTAAATAGTTTTAATTTCTTTCATTTAATTTATTAACATTCTAATTATCCACAAATGTAACTATTTTTCCCATCTTCCCTCCTCAAGTTTTTGCATCTGTATGATTTTATTGAAATATGCTTGTATTTTCTTATTATTTATGCTTCTTCTATGCAAGTGGCAGATCTCATCTCTCACTATATATGTTCATAATTTCTCTATTGCAATACTATTCTTAAATATGTAAGAAAAGTTGAAAGAAGTGACCTTGTAATGTTCACATTTAGAAAAGATTTTTTACAAAATTTATTAAACTTATAATTCATAATGTATGCCACATATTTAAAGTCATTTGTACATTTTTGATAGTTTGAAAATTAATATAATAATTTATTACTAATTATTTACATTAGATTTATACCTGTAACATTTGCAAGAAGACAACAGCATTTTCAGGTTCAAAGAAATATATTATTAAAAAACCCTTCAGGGCTCCAGTTATTCCAAAAGTTAAGCGCAAGAAAGGAGACTTAAATGCTGGATTATTCATAAAAATTCCAATGGAAAATAAATCTCAAAATAAACAGTAAGTGTATAGTTTTTATTTTGAAAAAAAAAAAATTTCATACCCAAATTTTAAAAAGTTATTCAGTTATATATTTCAATGGCATATTTTGCAATTTTAATAATTAAACCTTCCACTCTTCAGCATTATTAAAATTGTAGGTTTAAGCTGTTTTTTTTAATATAGAATTTTGTGTACAAGACATTTGTATTATAGTCCCCCCCCCCCAAAGAAAAAAAAATTCAAATTTGTTGACATATGAAGACAAGACTTTTGTTATAGATTGATTTGTGTACTTTACTTTTAGGTATAGTTTGAGAATTTATTAAATATCAATTAAAGCACAGTAAACTATATTAATGTTATTCGAAACTGATGCTCTTTTCTAATAACTTATTTATCCAATAAAAAAAATCTGTTTAAAATTTTACTTTATTATTTATGCCTTTTTCACAACTATGACTTGACATTGACTAATATTTTAAATAATTAGATTTTCATTTTTAACTGCAGGATCTGCTTGCTTTAAAATTAAATGTTAAACTTTAACAAATCTTAATCAGAATATTTTATTGATTTGTCTTAAGGATGAGCAAAAATCTACATCCTATATATTTTAAATATATAATGAACTCAATTCATTTGTTTATGAAGGTTAAAATTAATAACATACAAAGGTTTCTCTTTTTACACATTGCAAAATAATAATAATTGGAGCATTATTTAAATAATGTGTAACACTAATGCTATTAATTTTTGGAATTTTCTACACCTGTTATTACTCCTAATTATTTTAGCCTAAATGCAACTGAATTGCATTCAGATATCTTTAACTGTGGCACATGCAATAGGTGAAGGCTTTGAAGAGCCTACAATTGAACTTGAGGGCTTTCGAAGCTCTCAATGAGGGAAAAATATTTTAACTCATTAGTAAAAATGATTTTAAAAAATTAGTAAAAATGATTTTAAAAAATGCCAAATAATAGTTGATTCAATCTTTAAAAACCTGTAACTGGCTAATAAACTTATGAAATAAATTGATTTCCAAGATCACCACATAAGACAAAATCTGCAATTTCAACGTGGTTCGATTATTTGAATGATGACATACCAAATATACATAAACAGGTATGCCTTCTGTCTGATAATTTTATTTTTTGATATCATGAATTTATATTTTACATAGTAGATATCTTGCAATCTAAAATAATAATGACTCAAGGTAGAACAGTGATCAATACAAAGAGGGTAGTCTTTTAGAGAATATAATGTAGTACCTGTTTCGATTATAACAATTAAATTGCTTATGATCAGCTTTGTAGTTCTATTGTTTTACAAATGTCAGTCACAATTGCTTTCTCTCCACAATTACTTAAAAAGAATATTAATAAAGAGATTAAGAAACAACCATAATTTTTATTGATCAAACAATATATTAAGGAAGTCAATAGTACAGTATAAATGTAAGTTATTGAAATTAGAAGAATTCTAAAAGTTAAAAAAAAAAAAAGATGTATTTTCCTTGAAAATTATATGTGTGTGGTTAAAATTTTCATGATTTATCTTAAGATAAAAACATGCAGCTATTATTAAATCATTCCACATGTAATATTGGGTAGTGCAAAATGTCAAACTTTTGGTGCAATATACATTTAAAAATGAGTAATCAAGGAATATGAAAAATATACTATACTAATTAATTATAAAAAAAACTTAAATATTCTTTCTCATTCTAGGACAGAGAATGTTTTGGAAAATAAACAAGACATTTCAGCAGAAAAGAAATCTTCATCTGAATTAAATCCTCATTCAAAAAAAATTTCAGGAAAAATGAATTCAATTATAGATATTTTAAAGCAGAATGTTACACCTGAGCTAAAGTCCTCTGTTAGAAAGAAAAACAGAAAAACTTTACTATCACAAATTTTGAATCAAGAGGAAGAGGCAAAGAAAAAGAAGAATAATTTGTCATCTTTCCTCATATCTCTGTGAAAGAACAAACTTTATTTTTAAAAAATTTTTATCAAGAATTTTATTCACAAATAGAATTAATATATACAAACGTTTCATATATTGTCATGTACATATAAACAGAATTATATCTAATGCATGAAGCAATACTTTTGATATTCTGTCATTACTTTTCAGTAATAAAATCTTTATACAAAAACCATAAACAGGCGTGTAACTTCCAATTACAGTTTACTTTTTAATTGTGCAGATGGCTTAGATGATATAACAAAGCCACCATCAAAAGCTGCTTGCAGTACTTCATCAACATGTGAGCATAAGTAGAAATTCATATCATTCTGGAAATAAAGGTTTTAGATGAGTTTTGTTAAATAGTAATTATTCACAAATTTTTCATTATGAGTGTTTAAACTAAGATATACTACTGAAGGAACTTTTTTTTTTTATTTGAGAGAACAAAGTAAATATTAAAAAAATATTAATGATCATTTATTTATGATTTCACAATGTGAGCCATTTTATTTGATATATGAATGACCAACTTTATTTTGCAATAAAAATAGATATACTTATAAATATCAAACTTTTTTTTAAAAAAAGTTAAGCAATAAAATTTTGGCAACAAAAGTTATTGGAATTAATTCCTGGCATAAACTAATGTATTTTCTTATTATATAAGTATGAGAGAATATATAGAATTTACATAGTTCTGATATTTACAAATTACTTTCATTCATGATCTCAATGAAAACTGCTTAGGTAATAATACTCTATGAGCTAAAGTAAAATCTTTTACAATTAAATATAAAAATACAAGGAAATTTTAATACCTTGACTGATTGTGGAATTTCAGCCAAATCTTTCTCATTACGACTAGGCAGAATGCAACTTCTCATGCCTGCTCGATGGGCAGCAAGTACTTTTTCTTTTATACCTCCAACCTAAATAACAGATTTTTCAGACAAAAAATAACCTCCAAACTGTACCATAATTATGTGTATAAAATGTTAACCTTGGTAAAATAGTCACTTTTTCAATGCTTATAAAAAAAAGCTATAGTTTTGTTAGAAACATTTATTTGTGTTATACAAAAGAAGATAATAGTATTCATGAAGCACAACAAAATAAATTATGCATGCTATTTTAATAAATAATCAGTGTTCCCTTATTTTCTAAAGCATTCATTCTTATAATTCAACAAAAATAATAAAAAAAATTACCTCCTTTATGTTTTACATATGTTCTGACCAGCCATTCATTGTGAATAGCCCTCTTGCAGATAATCTAAGCCATTGTGTTTTGTTGCGGAAATGTAAAATAAGTCAGTTTTCGTTGTGCTGCGAGTGAGTGAATAACTTGCATTGATGTTAGTATGTTAAGAAAGAAATGGTTGAAATAAATATAAAAAGAGATATGTGGACTTTATTTTTGTGTGCGATAAAAACAGTTTGTCGATTTGGTTGTGTGTGAACATCATATGAATTTGAATAAATTTTATTGAAACTTTTAAAAAAATAATTAAATCTGAATCCTTTGATGCATACAATATTATTTTCATAATGTTTTTACTAAAAAAAATCTAGGAATTGAATGTTATGACCCTAGAGACAAATAATATAATTTGCAAATTTAAAAGATAAATTGTAATTAAAAATTGCATTATGCACATATTTTATACAGTATTTTGCAAAATAAATAGTAAGAATGGGGAGGGGGGCAGTTGTAATTTATCTATAGTAGTGAAAATATAAGAAAGTACATAAGAAGGATGAAAATAACCCAATAATTTTTTTTTAAAAAAGTCAAAGTTATTTTTTGTGAAACAATTCAAAGTATGTTTCACCTTTCTCTGTATCCCAGTCAAAATAGAGACTTCTATTTAAACCCTTTCAGGTGTGGTAATATATTCTTTATACAAGATTTTTTGCACCCTAAAATATGCTTTTCCCCCACATTTATTTTTAAATCGTAGCTCATAGTTTTCTTTACTCATATTAGGTGGCAGAATAATTTTAAAAATTACTGCTTTGAATCTGATGAAAGTTCCAAACAAATTGTTTTAACCTTTCCACAAATGTTTTTGAGATGAATTTAAAATTCATCAACTACTCATTCTACATCTTTGAAATTTTACATAAATATTCCTAATTACTCAAAACAAAATGTATAAAGTATCGGTACCATACTTCAAACTAACTGATTTAAAATTGATACCACAACCCACACATAGGCCCAGTGAGCAACAAATGACAGCACTGAAATTTGCTGTTCAGACTGATATGTGACCGTTCACCTTGTTACAGTTAAAGATAGAGGTAACAAATATGTTTTTGAGTATCAGTCTAGCTAAAAGCAGGTTTATTCTTCAAAGAAAAGAAATTTAAAAACGGAAATAGAAATTTATCAATGTGGTGCATTGAAAAACCTCATAAAGACAAACAAAAGCAAAGGTTTCTCAAATTCAAAACTATTTGAAAGAGAATCGAAGACAAAGAGACAGCACTCGAAGACTTGTTAGCGATACTGAACATGAGATAAAGACGATAGGCCGCTGGCAATAGTGGGAAATCCCAGATGTGAATCTTGGGGGAGGGGGAGATGGTTCCTTCTAAAATGTAAAAGAACTATGAAATCGGTTTTAGCAGAGATTAAAAAGAATTCAGTATGCATCCTGCTAAAAAAAGTCAAGAGTTGGGAGGGCTGACAATTATTTTACTGTCCTGTAATGGGAGGGTGTGCTTTGAATACAGCAAAACCCAATTTACTTTAAAAAGTTGGTTTTTGAAATCTAATGGAGATCATACACCCAAAAGCATTTTAATTTTATCCAGCATTTGCGTTTTCGTTTCTTCTCGTGCCTGTTTCCGATTTTGCACTACAGGGTGCATAATTATTATTTAAGAAAAATTCGGATTTTATATAAAATAAATTTTTGATCTAGTTTTAATTAATTTTTTTCAAAAAAAATATTTATACAATATATCTTGAAAAGAATGCCTACATAGGTACTTTTGATTGTGAAAAACACTTGCTTTATTTGAAGAGCTCCCTTCAGATGGATCAGAGTTATCTTCAGAAACAAGTGAAGAAGAAAATATCACTATAGTATATGCGATAAGGAATATGCCTTATTTTAAATAAAACTGGAAATGTATTTCAACTAAATTTTGTTTATTAAGTTTATAATATAATTTATCATTATTCTGATAATTATATTTGTATAGATAAAGATATACTTAAATTAATCGACATATTTTCGTACAAATTTTAACACTTGGAAATTAAATACATCATAAAGTTCTAATCTTATCCAAAGTGTTTTGTAATCCTATTATTTAACAAATTCCCCAAAATAATATAATTTTTTATGAAGGTATTTATTGTTTCTTCAAAGGATTATGAAACGATATATAATATATATCAGGTCTTAAAAATCAGGAAATAAATAAAAATTAATTTTCTTGCTGAATATTATGTCCTTTTAATATTATTAATGCATATCAGAAGAATTTTAGCAAAAATGTAATGTTTTTTATATACTACCCCTTAAACTGCTATGAATGCCTCTATGTTTATTCAAGGAGTGTTTCTGTCTTTTGCAATGCTCTGATCATGTCGTGGTTTTGCAGTACTACCACAACGGAAATGTCATATATATACAAAGGTTGATCATATACCTAGTTCAATTATTGCTATATTTCTATTGTGAATAATACAAATAATAATGTATGAAGAATAATTTCTGCAAGTTAGAGTTGTTCATAATAATAAAAGGTTGTGTTTTGTCTCATTGAGAATGAATATTAAACAGCATCCTATTTGAAATAATAAGATTTCAAAAAATGTATTGTGCTGCCATCTGTTATGTTATTTAAAGGTAAGAGAAAAGTAATCAATAAATTTTCACTCAAAAATTTGTTTCAATTGGTTCAATCCACTACACATTAAGAGAATAAAACACATTTCATAGTTGCTTTTACCAGTTACTACATGATATGAAATTGGGAAAAATATTGCTGTTAGGGAAAAAATCAAATCCACTAAAAGCAGCACATTTATCTAAATGTGTATTTTTTTTTTCACAATATAATAAACTATTATATTTTTAAATATTCTTTACTTAGCATATGGATTATTTATTAAGATTGGTAAGGCCTTTTAAAATATTTTTAAAAATATAATCTTGTCATAAATTAAAACTTGAGTAGAAATTAAATGTATTAATAAGACATTTACACTTGTTGTTTTTTTAAAAAAATATTAAGGGAAATTATATATATTTACTTGCATAACCATTTACATATTCAATTAATATTTTTATTAAAAAAAAAATTAGTGCAAACTTACAGGCAAAATTAAGCCTCTGAGTGTTATTTCACCAGTCATTGCAATGTCAGATCTCACAATACGTCCAGTGAACAAAGAAACCAATACAGTAAAAATGGTTACTCCAGCAGAAGGCCCATCTTTACCAACAGCTCCCGCAGGAAAATGTATATGGATATCAGTATTTTCCATTAAGTCTGCACCATGAGGAATTTTAATTCCATACTATAATGCAAAATTATAAGATTTTCTGTAAACAAGCATTTTCAAATAATAATAAAAAATAGATTGCTAATAAATGCTATTAAACTAGTAAATTTAAATTATTAAATTAATTGCATTACATGCACTCTATGTGATATATACCAGCATTTCTTAAACTGCACATTTTGATAAACGTTTCTTTAAATTCATGCAACTAAATAAAATTTAGGTGCATGATTTTAAAGAAACATTAGTCAAAATATAATCTCTTTGTGTTTAATATATTATATTTTCTGTGGAGCTCAATTATAAAATCATAATACTGGTTAAGTTGAACTGTAAATCATATTTGCATATTGAAAAAAATGCCCCTAAGTGCATTATTATTGCATTTTGCATTGCAATTTCAGCATATTTCAGAATCAAAATATGACCATACAAGCGTGATGTGTAATGCCCTGCACAATACATGCAATAAGTCTCGGTGCATTTTTTTTCTGTAGAGTCAAAAGTGTGTACATCACAAGAAAAATATAGTGTACAACTTTGCTGTTTTATTCAATTTAGATTTATTTCAATAATTATAAAAGAGTAGTTATTTTATCTATATCTCAAGATAAAATTACTTTTTACTCAAGGATAATAAAAATTATGAGTATTTCATTTTAATTTAACATAATAAGTTTTTATTAAAAATTGAATAAATTAGAATTTAAAGTTATCTATTAATTACTTTTTTAATTAAATTAGAAATTAAACAATATGATTTTTATTTTATGCATGGGATAAGGGGATGGTTAAAAAATTTTAAGCGTGGGAGTGGGATCATCAGACTAAAAAGTTTAAGAACCACTGATACATACAAAATCAATCAAGTAAAAAATTTGAATTCTTATGAAAACAAATTATACTTTTAAAAAATATTTTTTATTTACATCAAAAAATAATTTTACAATAGTAAAATTATTTACATTAATCATCAAAACAAAGTGAACAATTCAAAAAATTATTACATACAATAATGTTTCAATTAACCAAGATATTAAATTATATAATAATTATAACTTTAAATTCACAAGCTTCAATAATATATTTTTTTCATTTAAAATTGGGATCATTAGAAAATATTAAAGCATTTCATTTTTTATTTCAAAAATAATAAATTTAAAAAATAAAGTCTGTTAATACATGAAGCTGATACAAATATTTAATAACTTTTGATTTATTTCAAAGGAACAGATATATAAGCTTATGAAATACACACAAGATTTTTTTTTTTTGTTTACCTCAACCACAGTTTTTTTTTGTTTACATCAGACTGAGACAATCCTTCAAGAATGATAATTAAATGTACTCTTCACACCTCAAAGTTCAAAACATTACTGTTTGTTTTTCTTTTGTACGTTAACATTATGGTACTTGTGGCAACGAGAGGGCTGACTTTGGTTAAGACTGCCACGAAGTGGGAAATTGATCTTAAAGTTAATATTCCTCAATCGTACTTTAAAAAGATTATGATGGAAAGTGTCTGAAATCATGGAACGAAATATATATTAAATCAAATACAGCAAGCATCACGAAAAGATTTTTTCCAGGCGTCAATATACGAATGTCTTGCCATCACTTCTTTAGCTTTAAAATTACGCAATTTCTTACAGGTCACAGAAACTTTAAAAAATATCTGAATAGATTCAATTTATGTTTGAAAACAATATGCAACTGCAGTGCCAGAGGTGAAGAGGACATTGAGCACATTCTATTTCTATGTTTAAAATTTGTATCACAAAAAATATTCTTAAATTAGCTTTGAAAAAAATTTAACATTAACTGGCCTTCCAAATCTTAGTAATTTAATTTCTAGTAAAAGTTCTTTTGTTCTTTTTATCAAATATATGGAAGATATTTATAATCCTTCTTAATTTTTGTTTGTACATTGTTTAGTCACATGTTTTTTTTTTTTTTTTGTTTACTGTAATATACTATTTTATATTTACTTATGTAAGCCCTGTAGGATACTTAGTGGTACACAGACACATTGTTGTCCAATAAAAAAAAGTACTCTTCAGAGTATTACTAACAAATGTATTTAAATTAAACAAAAATTAAATTCAATTTACCTCATGGAGATGGGAACGTACTAAATTCAAAGCTAACTGAGCAGATTCTTTCATGACTTTACCAAGCTGCCCTGTAAGTATCAACTGCCCCTCACCATCAATTTTTGTTGCTTCAACGTACATAATTTGACCCCCAGCAGCAGTCCAACCTAATCCAACTGCAACACCTGGTTGCCCTAATCGTCCAGTTACTTCATTATCAAATATGGGTGTCTGGAAAAAGGTAAAAATTATTTTAATAAAATAAATATTTAAAACATACAACAAAATTGTTAAGCACAAAGCATAATTCTTTACTGTAAATGAAAATTAATATAATTTTCCTCTTATATAAATTTTGCAAGAAAAAATCTCTAAAACAGCAAAAGCTAGCATTTCATTGATACAAATAAAAAAAATTAATCAACAAATGATTTTAAAAAAGTACAATTTCTAATATAATGAAACAAAACTTCAGACATTAACAAAACATTATTATGAAAATAAGGAAAATTTTACCAAATTATTGACTCATAAAGCTTTAACTGTATATTCTTCACTATTTTTTTGAAGTCCATCTGACATCTACATCTTTTTTTTACAAAATGTTTGTAACATTTACAAACTGATTTAATAATAAGAATTAGTTTGCATAACAGAGTAGTTAGTTATAATTAGTAAGAATTTTATAAATGGATGCTAGCAGGTTTTGTTATACAAATTGACTTCATGTACTACAATTTTATTAATTTCAACTATATTGATCTTTTATTTTTCAGAGAGTGATTTTTCTAAGGAAAACCAGGGATAATGGAACAGAACAAAATACATTTACATTCAAATGTTGTAACTATTATTTCGCAAATAAACATTTTCTTAACTTAACATTCAAATAAAGATAGTATATTTCGCTTAAAAATTATTCAAGACTGGCTTCTTCATAAATCAATATTCAGTATTCAATTACTTTACATTGGTAATTATAGAGTAGCATATAATAAAGTAAATAGATTACGAAGAGACTATTACTAACTCCTAATATATCAATAACAGCTTCTTCATCTAAAATGAAAGGAAGTTCTGGGGGCATTGGCACTGGACTTAGGGCTAGATTCTCACATTCCTCTAGAATTTCATTCGTTGATGTTTTGTTGTTATCCATCATTGTATTGTCTTTAGGAACTGATTTTTGTTTTTCCACAATTTTCACAGCCACTGCACGGCACACAGCACCTATTTTTCTTTCCAATCCACGAACACCAGCTTCTCTTGTATACTTAGAGACTAAAACAAGATTTTAAAATGAAAAACTTCTAATTAAAAAGTGTCAAAATAATGAACAAAACTGAAATTCCTTAATGGGTTCAAAATGCAGTTAGAGTAGAGTTCTTAAATTTGAAATTTTTTTAAACATGTCATTTTAAACAGTACACAGAATATTAAAAAACACTTTAAAGCATTAAATCTTGAATATTTTTAAAAATAAAACAAAATTCAAAACTTTGAAAGAAGTAACAAAAAAAAATTACACATATGTGTAAAGGTTATCAAAAAAATTGTTACATATACACTCATTAATTATTTAAATAATGCAATTATAAATTGGACAACAAGGAAAAAGTATTATAACTCTAGCTAGAAAAATTAATGATATTAAACAATTAATGTTTTTGGAGTAAATGCACTCACATGATCATATAAAATGTTTAGCACAGATTAGAAATTCTCACATCAATTAATTTATGTAAAATTAATTCTCACATCAATAAATTTATGTAAATTTGAAGGAATGGGATTTCATTTACAAAATTAAAATTCTGAATATTTTGTAAAAGAATATTTTCATAGCTTAGAAGAATATTAAAGCATGCTATGACATTTTTTCTTTTTATTATTCGTGAACTTTAAACATTAACATTGAATTTACTCAGAAAATAAAACAAACTTTTAAATAAAATTAGTTTAATAATAAAAACTTATAGAACTGACCTTCCAAATAAACATATACTTAACAAAATCATAAGAATTTTAAATTGCCTCCTTTCCCAAAAAATATCGAATCAAAAAAAAATTTTTTTTTTAAATATTCTAAATTTAGAATTCATCTACTCATATATAACTCACTTATGATAAGGGACAAGAATTTTCAAGTATGCAATATTTCAGTAGAGATCGTACATTATATGTAAAAAGGGTTTTTTTTTTTTTTTTTTAACTTATTATCTTGAAAGTTCGACCCATGAATTTTGAATCAATCAATTTTTCATTTGTTAAGCATTTTGCAACAATCATGTAAATGAGCCTGTATCATTTAAAAATTTTCAGTTATTCTATTTATTAAGGTTAATTACTGGTAACAGAATACTACAAAAAAATAATGAAGTGCCTAGTTACAAAAGTGTACTTATAGAAAGTCCTATGTGTCTGTGAAATATATAATGACACTGAGATTTCCCACAGTCATATAGATATTTAATTTCTTATGAATTACATTTTTGTTATTAATACAGTCACATTTCATAATTAAAATAAAAAAAGTTTCAAGATAATTCCCGAGATTAATCTCAGTGTTTTCTTTACATAATATAATTTAATGGATATTAACATTATGACCATATGAATCAACCAGAATTTTGGAGAATATCTCTAGATTACAACAGCAGTTTCTAATTTATTCAAAAATTTCAAAATACATAAAATTATTTTCAAATAGAATCATAACACAAAAATACCATCCTTATCTTTTAATGATATATATTTTTAAAAATTCTTTTCTCTCTCTTGTGCACTAAGAAACATAGAAAATAGATGTTTTAATAAAATAATATTCATACTGATGGTTCGGATGGCTTCATCAGTGAATTGCAGCATGTCAGGATTTAATCCATGTTCTTTCAACTGTTTAGGAACAAGATGCTTTCGAGCTATATGTTCTTTCTCATCATGAGTATATCCTGGTACTGCTATTATCTAAAATGGAAAATATAAGATTCTTTTTTAAAAAAATTTAGTCAAATTATATAATTCTCTTTGCATAATTGATTATAAATTTTTAAAAAATTTCCATATTTCTTACATTGCTTACAAAATCTGTTTGCAGTTAATCAAGAAAGAGTTAAAATATATAACAAGGCAATTCTTCATTATCACTTAAATATGACTATTTTCTATTATGGATTAAAAATAAAATTAGAAAAAATGAATAACAAAAAGAGAAATATTAAAAATCTGTCAGACATAGATATAAGTAGTTTGATAAAGCTACTTTGTATTTTCTTTAGTTTCATGGAAAAATATTAAAAAAATATTTATACAAGTCTCTCTTTTATGTTCACTTAGCCAAGCACTAACACAAAAATAAAACAATTTTTCAAATAAAGTAACCTAATATTTCAAATAAATTATGTTTCATTATATTTAACAGACAAAAGGAAAAATTTTGTACTATATTTGATACTCTTATAAAAGCATGCTGACCATGAAAGTTGGAGCAATTCCAGATGAACAAACACCAATCATTTCCTTGGCCCAAAATTCCATATTCCATTTGAGATAGCAAAAAATATTTCCTCTCCATTGTGAGTCCAACACCAAATAAATTCACCTATCTGTGAAGATCATTTCAAAAGTAATGCTCACATTTTTTTTTACAGACAATTTTATTTCATCGACAACATCTTTTTCAATTTTCAAAGTCCCTTCTTCACAACGACAGTATCCCAACAATTTAGAAACTCATCAATTCCATTTAATATACCATCATCATTCATCTGCTGAATGGCTCGGGTAATGGCAGCAGAAAGGTCAACCAGAGATTAAAAACCTCATCCTCACAAATGTTCTTTCAAACTTTAAAGAATAAGTCAGTTTGGTAGATTTTATCAGGACTGTAAGGTACATGAGATAACACTTCCTAACTGTATTGGAGTAACAGTTCCACAATGACAAGGACATAATGTGGCTGAGTATTGTCATGGAGAATGAATAGCCCAGCCTTGAGCTACTAAAATCAGGTTATGCGTATTTTCCTGTTGAGTTTTTGAAGGAAAGCAATATAACATAGTCCTGTGATACTTTGTCCACACTGTCTGTAATGATTACGCTATGATGATCATAAGCAAATATCATTATCTGTTTGATTTAGGACAAAGCTCCATTGAATTTTTTTTGGCTGTGATGAAGATGGAGATATCCATTTGTTCAACTGTGAATTCCAACTCAGGTTGTCTCTAACCCATGTGTCATCAATAGAGTGCTGTTTGATGACCTTCAATGTCAAATCTGTGTATCAGCAAGGTCACAAGGTCCAGGTAGTTTTACATTTGTTCAGCAGTCAAATCGTAGGGGATACATAGTGCACAAATTTTTTCAGTTGATGTTTTAAAGTATCCCAATCTAGCACCATCATTTAAGTTCACAAGCCTTTCACTAAAGTGATGAGCTCAATTAGAAACTGTACTATGGTCCACAATTAATTCACTGCACACTTCAGGCAAAGTATCATGGATTTCAGTCAGGTTTTTGCCACATAAAGTTTCAGTCTTAATGTAAAATCTTTGATCTTCAACCATGACAATACAGAAACCACTGCAGGTTCCATTTCTAATACACTAACTCTAAGAATCTAAATAAATCATTGATGAAAAAAAAAGGGGGGGGAGAGAAAAAAAAACTACTTCAACTAAGTTTGAATTGCGTAACTTTCCTTTTCAGCATCTCTACCGTGCAATAGTAGCACCACCTCCTGCATTAGTTTTGAAATTATCTTTATATATATATTATGAATTTAAGTGGTAACAAGCAGTTCTCCAAAGCTTTTTATTACATCATTTGGCCAAGACCTACAGTCTTTGAACTTCTGATGTTAGCACACCAGTCTATAGATCCACAATGTTATAACAGTAATTACCTTTAAAATGTTTGACTTTTGCAGCAGCTTTTTCTTCTTCAGTTTATAAGCTTTCCATGAATAAAATTTTTTTTAAAAAGGTTGATCCTTCTTCAATATTTACTGTCACTGTTTGGAAACAGGGAGTCACGACATAAGATACTCCTTCAATTAAAGAGTTATTCATCCAGCAAATTCCTTCAAACATCCTTTAAGCTAATTATTCTAAGTCTATTAAGTCTTTAAGCTAATTATTTCATCATTGCTTATGCCATTGCTTGTCTGTTTTCAAGTATAGTGACATATTGTGTTCATTAACACACCCTTTTTTAATAACAGGATTCCATAGTTTTGAAAATACTTAGCTGCATTCTGTTCTGTAGTGTATGCAGGTACCCGATTTTCATCATTTCTTCCAAAATACGAGATGAAAAAAAAATTGTAGTTAATGGAAATATTTAATACAGCACTTGTTTTAAAAGGACTAAATAAGATTACACAAAACAAGCTCAATAACAAAATATGTTACTTTAAGTTCTCATGGCAAATAGTAAAAACATGTCTGATTTTACACTTTCCATTAATTGGTAAAACATCGTATCATATAACACTTACTATTTTAGTAGAGTAATTATCTATCATAATGCTTCTATATCTCTCAGATAATTAATGAGGATAACATAATATATTTTCAACTCTATAATTACAATCTTATTCTACTAAGTGTTGTCAGAACTAACATATATTACAAGTAATAAGTTTTGCCATATAAATTACACTTAACAATATCACTTAGTGCCGCTTTCCATCATATCCAGTACATCATATCATTTGATGACCTTTTTTCTGGTTTAGTAAAAATGGCCAATTTTACACTACCTCACATTTTAAGTGCTCTACAAACAAATTATTACATCAATGTAGAAAATCTGAGAAGTTCACAAATTTCTTGATGATCAGAATATAAGAAAGAAATTTGATCACTGTAAGGATACTTAAACATTAAATACATTAGAGTGGGTCCCCCCTCCAACCTTCTCCTCATTGTTACTAAAATTTAAAAAAAATATAGTTTAAAGATATCAGCAAGTGCATTAAAACATAATAAACAAGCAAAATAAAAGAAATTAATTTTACCTCCATTCTATCTAGAAGAGCTGGTGGAATTGTTTTGGTGGTATTGGCAGTTGCAATAAATAGGACTTGAGATAAATCAAAAGGTACATTTAAGTAACTAAAAATTAAGTTTAAAGAAAATATTAAAATTCAAGGAGAAGCAAAATGAATATGATTTACCTCGACAATCCAAAACAATAGTAATAGTATTATGGGATAAAAACCCATTTTAATAAATCTGAATACAAAGGAACAATTCTTTATATATATATATAATTAAAACAATATTTCATTAAAACATAAAATAGTTGACAAATTTAAAAATTATATATTCTAAATTATCTAAATAAAAGACCTTAAAATTGAAAGACAGCGCACGCGTGCACACATACATATCAGAAGAAAAACGAGCATATTTTTAATTGCCAAAAAAACAGAAAATTACATATCTAATAAGAAAGAGAATAGAATTAGAAAAAAATAAGCAAAACGATAAACCATAAAAAATTCAAAAGTACAAATGTAGACATAAAAAGAAAATTGAAAACAAATGGGAGAAATAAACCACAAAGGAAAATGAACTATGAACATTTGTAAATTCTGGATCTGTCTTTTGACATATTTGCAGGTTTTAATTATTTTTACAGACCCAACATTCATCAACAGAAAAATGTTATATCAAAAAATATAGAATTACTATAAAATAAAATTATCAAAATCAATAAGATCAATAACATTAGAAAACAAAAACCCATATATTAAACAAGGATAATAAAGAGCAATCCAACACACAACCACATTAAAAAAGATTCAAAACTTAAGTATATAAAAATCTCACACAACAAAATTTCTTCAACACTTATCTACAATTATTTTACCGCCTATAAATATAGTAATGCCATCATCTATTTTAAAAAAAAAAAAAAAAAAAAAAGAATACTATTGCAAAAAAAATTTTAAAAGGCTTTAAAACTAGCAATAAAGAGGAAAATAAAATAAAATTACAAACATAATAAAAAGAATAAAACTTTATTTAATAATATAATTATAAATTAAAAACAATTAAAAAAAACAGAAAAAGAAACACCAAAAATTATAATTATTACATTTTAAATCTTTCTAACTAAAATTTATAGTAAAATTAGCATATAAACAAATTTTCTTAAACTTATCCATATTACAGTAAATTTCCTATGGTTCAGACACCATTCTAATACTTCGTAAAATTCAGCTATAGTTAAAATTTCTACATATATCTATATAAAAAAATTCTCAAATAAAGAAATTTGGTGAGTCTTGAAGGAGAACATGTCTGTTTTATTATAAATATTACTGAAAATTTTATTAATTTCGAATTTTAAAGACATATTTAAACATTCTGCTTCATTTACACTAATATTAATTTGCAATTAATTTAAATTTTCAGGATAAAAACATCATTATTAATTTGAAAGCAAATAACATTGTATATATAAATATATGTATATATAATCTTCAAAATAATGCATGCAAATATTGGCTAAACAATTACTTGATGGATCATCTTGTGGTTTATCTGTATATATGAACCACAGGACCACCTTTTATCTGTTTGTATATTTTATTATCAAGAACTATACAATTTTCTTTTTACACTAACTTAACTAAGCAATCAAATTCATCATATGCTATAACCTTATATATAATAAAGAATATATATATATACCATATATTCTGTCATTTTTTAGGTATATTCTCTGTATAATGTGAAGTTTTTTCTTTAGGAAGAAACCTTAAATGTGCAGGTTACAGATATGTACAAGATGCATTCAATGCAGATGTGTACAAGAACGTTATTTTAGATTTTCTAGAAAATGAGGACACAATTTGGGGTACGAACAAGCACTTCTGACCCGAATGAATTCGCAGAATTAGGAATTAAGATATTTTCTCTTCCTCCAGTCATTTGAAACTTAGATTTTGAAGTGAACATCTAAGACTTAAGTAAAAATCATTTTCCATAGTCAATATGCTGTTGATCTAATACTCCTTCTAGTAGTAAACATGTGCCCTGCCAAACTAGATACAGTGCTCGTTTCAAATGTATAAAAACATCCAATTTGCAAAAGAAAACAGAAATCATGCTGCAGTGAGAAAATTTGGTGTTGGTGAAAGCTCTGTACACAAGTGGAAAAAATAAAATCACAATAATGAATTATTGAATATAATTAATATGATATGAAAGGAGCAAAAATGATTTTCATAAAAGCAACAGGTCACAAAAAATCTCACTTAACAATAGTGATTTCCTAGGCAATACAAAAGTAAAACCCATGGATATTTTTTTAAAGAAACATGATGCCTAAATGTAATTTGCTAAATAATGTTTTCATTCCTGTTTATGAGAAAGAATGGATGTACAAAAACAGTATAAAATTGACAAGAAGTGTTTAGCAAAAGCATCTTGCAGCCTTGAAGAATCCCGAAATTCTTTAAGTTTAGGATATGTGCAGATTCAATCTAACAAATAATATGAAGAAATAGATGAAAAAGTGTAACATAAGATGGCAGTTACTCCAAGCAGATAAACAACATTAGTTCAGCTTGAGATGTGCTTATCAAAAAACCATTCAAAGGATATTTAAAACGACAGTGGTATGCATGGATGTTAGAAGGTGAAAAAACATTCACGAAAGGCCAAATTCATCATGCCAATCTAGAAAGAATTGTGAGAGGATAATAAAAGCATGGAATAAAATTAAATCTAAGAAAAGTCATTTAAAAAACATAATACATCAAGCAATCTAGATGGAATAAAGATGATTATTTATTTATGGATCTGAGTAACACAATGATGGTAAAGATGAAACAAAATTTGATGAAATGAAGATTTAATGAAAGACAAATATGATGAACTTTTCATGTTATTCGATAATGAAAATGTATAAGTTCATAAATTATATCATTTCTTTTAAATAAGTAGCAAGTAGGTAAAAGTAGAAATTTAATTTTTTATCATCACTTTTTCCTAATTTTTAAATCTAACCTTTTTATATTTGGCATTTAATGCACACCTATAAATATTGATCTTATTTTTGTAATAGAAAGGTGCATTATACACCAGAATATACAATACATATAATAAAGAATATCTTCAATTTTAGAAAATACAAGCTATTATGAAGGATACTGATCAGTAAAGTTACAATTTTGTTCTGGATCTAGAACTTCCAACATTGCAGCAGCTGGGTCTCCATGTATGCCTGCACTCTACAAGTAAATTCAAAAACATCTGATAACAGGTACTTCCAGTTTTTAAAAACAAATAAAAGTTAAAGTAAATGACACAGCAGTGTCATATGTAAAATATCAACCTGGAATATATAATATCCCTCATTGTTACTCATGTATAAATATTACAATAAATAATTTAATTAAAATGACTTTAAGCACACACACATACATTTCATATAGATTTATTACATAAACTTTAAAAAAAAATTAAAAATGTCATTCTGCATTATGTCTTCTTTATTTGAATGATATAAAGAAAGTGGTATCAAAATATACGCATATAACGAATTATTTAAGCCATTTTTCAGAGGGAAAAAAATTAAGTATGCTAAGACCCAAAATTTTAAAAATATATTTTACCATTTTATCTATTTCATCCAGAAGAAATACTGGATTATTAACACCAACAATTTTCAATCCTTGAATTATTCTTCCAGACATAGAACCAATATATGTTCTTCGGTGTCCTCTTATATCAGCTTGATCACATACTCCTCCCAAAGATATCCTAATTAAGCAAGATTTGCATGAAAGTTTAATTCATATTTAAAAATTAATACTTTAGATAAATTAACTAAATTTAATAAAATGAGTAGAATTGTTACTCACTATATGTATAAAATGGATACACTTAGAATGTGTTATAAAAGAAATATATCTCAATCATAAATTAAAATTTAATAGTTAGACATTCATATAATTTTGAAGAGATATACATAAAAAATTATATTATAAATAAAATAACTTGATTTTATACAATATGTTTTCTGTTTTAAAATTTTCAAAAAGGCATAATTCAAATTAAAACACTTAATTTTTGAAATAAACTATGTTCCCAATTTGGCTGCAAATTGAATAACTTTTCTTAAGCTGCTACTTATATATTTATGTTAAAAAATTATGAGTTTCAATTATTAAATTAAATTTAATTACAAGATAAAGATTATTTATAATAAAATATTATGCCACTATTTCTAAGAGAAAATTATTCAACATAAGAATATACAACAGGCATAAATCACAGAATTCTTAAATAAAGTAAAACATGAAAAAACAATTTCTAATTCAATCACTGTACAAACTAGGGGGGGGGGATTCTAATTTTAAATATAATATATAATTTCAATAAAGCAGTATTATAATAGTAACAAAATTTAAATATTAGGATATTACAATGAATTTTTTTCTCAAGTATACATATGTATGTAAATAAAAGTTGTTCGCACAATAGTACTCCACTTTTTAAAAGAAATATTTATTATTTTTGTAATTAGAATGATGTAATGTTTATTTAAAAAGATATGAAATTTTTTTGAATTATTTAAAAAATAAAAAATATATCACTTAAATAAAAAATATAATCTAAATGATTGAAAAATATTTTTTGTAAAATTAAGTAAAATAAAATACTTGCCTATGGAATTCTCGTCCTAGTGACTGAGCAATAGATCGACCAACACTAGTTTTTCCAACACCAGGTGGACCAACAAAACAAAGAATGGGTCCTTTTAAAGCATTTTTTAATTGTCGTACTGCTAAATATTCCAAAACCCTTTTTTTAAGTGTTTCCATTCCATAATGGTCTGTATCTAAATCTTTCCTGAAATAAAAAAAAAAGATACATATTAATAGTTTCAAAACGAACATTATGAAAAATATATTACTTAAAAAATCCAACTTTCTAACTAATCACAAATAAATATACGAATGATATGAGGGTTACATGTAAGCAAATCTAATATAATTTACTTTTTATTTTTATACATAATGAAAGCAAATATGTTTACACATTTCAAAATTTCTACCCCAAGTTTTCATGTCACCTATAAACTTCAAAATAAAGATAAATATATAAAATAAAAACTGATAACATTTTAGCTACATTAAAATTCTTTAAAAACAACAACCAAGTTTGTCAATAAGCTTATGATATTTTAATATAATAACAAAAGTTTTAGGAAGGGAAATTAAAAAAAATAGCTAAATTCAGAAGAATCTATTAGAATCCATTGAATCTACTACAATCCATTAATAATACCTGGATTTATGAATATCAATCACTTCTGGAGACCGTTTAAACCATGGTAACTCTATCATGAGTTCAATGTAGTTTCTATTTAAAAAAAAAAAAAAAAAAAAAAAAAAAAAAAAAATATAATAATTTATATATATTACAAACAAAACATCAGAATAAAAACAAAAATTAAAAAGAAATGTAATAATGTAATAGATTACCAACCGAGTTACAGCATGATCTGGCATGTGGGGTGGCATTTTTTTAAGCCTCTGCGGGGAAAAAAAGGGGGTTTATATTAAAAATTAAATGCTAAAATTAAAATAATATTAAATTATTAAGAAGCATATTAAATCAGGTAATACCTGTATTTCTCTAAGAGATATTTTTTTTGCATGTTCTGGCATTTCAGTTTCCCTACATTACAAAAACAATGGAAATTATCACTGGAAATGTTGAGGGAATACAATAAAAGTAGTAAATGTGTATAAGTGAATAAGTTTTAATAATTTAAGAAAAATACACGGAATTTTCTATAAACAAGGGTCACAAATAACCAAATATAAAACACAGTAGGATGAACGAAATTACTAATAATGATTCTAATGTATATACATACTTTACAGTAACATTTCATACAATTTTTCTTCCTGAATGCAAAGTTAATACTATCATTTTATAATTTACACACTATTATTACATTAATATTTTAAACGTAAAAAACTCTTTACAATTTCTGTATATAAAACAGCATACATTTTAATTATTATTCCTATTTTATAGTAATCATTCTTTTTAAAATCAGAATGAGAACATTACAAAACATTTTATCAAAAATATTTAAAAACTCTCAAACATAATAAACTAGTACAACAGTTCTTTTTTTTAAAAAAAAAAAAAAAAAATTTCACATAGAATCCGAACAGAAAAATTCAAATCGATACATTAATTAAAAAAAGAATGAAGAAACATTTAATGAAAATACTTAAAGCTAATGTTTTGCCAAAATATAAAAAAAAAAAATCAAGATATCCATAATTACATACTTGACTTTCTTTTCCAGAGCTAAAACTTCATCTTCTTTATCCATATCATTAAAATATTTACCTCTAGGAAAAGGAATTTTAGTAATATCTAAAGGTCCAATGTCATCTTTTCTAGCTTTTTGTAATAACTGCAAGCCCTGGTATAAAGTGATAAATTAAAAAAACAGCAAGAAAATAAATATATTCACTTGCTCATACATAATAAATAAGATAACAATTTTTCACATTTCCTGAACAGATTACAAAAAAAAAAAAAAATTAAACGCTATATTAAAACAAAACATATAATAAAAGCCTTAGTTACATAAATAGGATACTTTATTGATACATATTATCATATATAAGAGAGTTAACACATTGATCTCCATCTGTACATATTTGTACGCTACGAAAAAAATCGCTATGTAACTACAAAGAAAAAGCTAACTATTTCATGAGAAGCCTGAGTGATTCATATGGCCCTAATAAATACAATATTAGTGAGCAATGTGGGGGAGGGGGTATGGAGGATGTAAATTTCCATGAAGAGTGTTCAATACTTAAATTTTAAAACAAACTATTTTGTAATAAATTTTTTACTTTTTCAGAAAAAAACTAATATTCAAAATCCTATACTCCACATAATTATTCTTTTCACCATGAAAATGAATAATAAAAATTTGATACTAATTTTCAGATAAAAGTTGAAGAGGAAGATTCCCCACTTATGAAAAATTTCTCACTATGCACCTGCCAGTGAGACACACTTGCTTCCTGACAAGATAAATGTATTAAAGACAAATCCAATTAAACCATTTTTTTTTTCATTTAATACAAAAAATTAAGTTTCATGCAAAATTTTAATAGAAAAGTCATACTTCAATCTGTCTCACTAAAAGAGGAAGAGTTTTCTTAAATCTTTCAGCTAAATCAACTGCATCCAGTATTTGAAGTCTCTCTGTATGTGAAGCTCGTACAATAGCAGCACAAACGTCAGGTAAACTTTCCGTTGGCAAAGAATTTAGTAAACGCTAAGAAAAAGAAAAACAGCACAGTTAAAAAAAAAAAAAGAATATTGTGTAAAGAGTAACAGAAAAAAGAAATTCTGAAGCAGTAAAAAATAAGAAACCTTGCTTTTTCAAAATGTAATAACATGCAAACAATTTCATTGATATAGAAATAGTTTTTAAATACTTATTCAAAAGTTTGAAGTTTAAAACGTTAATACATTAAAACCATTAAAATTACTTTTTTAAATACACAAATAACATAATTTTCTTTTTAAAAAATATTCCTCTTACTTTCAAAACATATTCATAGTATTTCTAGCATTATTTAAATACCGTGAAATATAAATATCATCAAAACTCATCTTTAAAATACTATAGTTTTAAAAGAAATATTTACAGTTTTTCCCCAGTATTTTCTAAATTTTGAAAAGATTTTTAGAGTATATATTAAACCTATGCCCCCCCCCTTTTAAAAAAAACAGAGAAAATAACTGCAATTATTATTTGAAGCAAAAATGTGTAATTGACTTGAAACTAATCAATTACTGGGTGTCTTGCAATAATGAAAACCATTTCTTTCACACAAAACACATGCACAGAAAAATAAGAGAAAAAATCTATCAAAGGAAATAAAAATTAGAAAAAATTAAGCAATATAACATCAATGAATTTGGGAGCTGACTATGCAAACAATTATAAAAATTACACAAGAAATATGAACATAACTGTGAATAAAGAACTACAAAGCCAAATACAATGTAATGAAAATTTCTAAAACACAAAGGGACAATCTTTTATTTTCAACTTCGACTAAAAGCTATCATAAGCTCAGCGACAAGCAGAAATATAGAAAAGCATCAGATGCAATAAATTAACTATTTGTTTCTTGAAAGATAAACAGATCAAGAATAATCGAAAAGCATAAATCAAAAGGATGTAGCATTTATCAATAACAGTTTAAATACCTCTGAGGAAGATAAATTATTTTTTAAAAAATCAAAGCTTAAATGATGAGTTTTGAGCTTCTTAATAATACTTGAATAATGATAGTCATTTCTTAAATGCATGGACATATAAGTGAGGAACATTTTGAATATTTAAAAGAGGGAGGGGAATGCATAACATATCATAGATCTGTTGTTGTTGCTTAAATCACTTTGCTGGACAGTATAATCACAGCACAATCGTTAATTACGAGTAATGGCAAGGTTTATTTTTGCGGCTTCATTAGATTTAAGCATCCTAGGCTCCAGAGGAAGAAGTCCAACTTTTGCCTTAGCAGATGGCAGCACCATCACAGATACCTCAGAATTTTAGATCCAGATCAAGGTCCCTGGATAATCCTGATCCAGTATCCTCAGAGGTATTAATAATCTAAATAAAAATAACAATAATGGATACTGATGTGGAACTCCTTTACTGCTATCCCAAAATCTCTGAATGATCTAGTAAAGAAATATTTTTTCCATCACTTGTTTCTTTTTATAAAACATAGATTATGATTCGAAAAATAATTAAAATGTTTAAAAATTCTATATTTTTCAAATAAAAGCATTATTTATTCTAAGTGAAAAAAAAAAAACATTTCAGCAATTCTAATTTCAAATAAATAAATATTAAGTAATTCATTTACATTGCAGTTGTTTGCCAATTAATCAAGATCAGAAAATAGGTCTTTATGTAGATATCAAGGTCTAAAAATATTCTTGCTAAGCATTCTCTGGATAAATTTTGTACATAATGTATAACAATTAAATCAGTAGTAAATCTGTTATGGAATTGCAAAATAACATTAAAATGGAGCTTTTTCATATGTGCCATAAAGCTCTTCCTTATACTGCTGAATGTCAAGATTTTCTACATAACTCTTCTACAACTAAAAATGAACACTTTGCGACACAGACTGAATGTAACAAACAATTTGTTGACAATCATATGCTTAAATCTTTTAAAATTGTGTAAATTATTCCCATAATTATATTTTGTATTAATGATTATCATTATTCGTTTTTAAAATGCAACACTCTAAAGAATTTTAGAATAAGGAATATGTTTGGAATTTTGGAACGTATTTTTTACAAAGGATTTTCACACAAATAACTAACATATATTTCATTTCCACAAAAGCTGGAATTTATAACAATGTAGACAAATTACAAGGGTGACAGTTCACAACAGCATACACCTTAAGCAGCAATCAAGACAATACAATCTTCCTCCAAGAATATATCAAATTTATTTTGTCTAAACATTCAGGGTATTGCCAAAGATAACACTCAAAATTAAAGTGAAAGGAAAAAAAACTCTTCCAATTATACCTTTAAGAAGGCTTCCAAAAACATCAGAAACTTTATCCAACATCTATAAAGTTTGAGAAAGATTGAACTGTCACCATGTTTCCCACCAGATTTGACATTTCTCAGTTTTATAGAATTTAACATCTAATCAATATAATTCCATCCATTAAAATAAGTATTTCACGGGTTTTGACACAAAATCATATTTTTATATAATAAATAAATACTAAAAAATTAAACCAAAGAAATATTAATAATCACAAGTTTTTGTATAACAATTTATATGCTTAAATGGAATAAATATAGATTCAATTTTACTGGAGATCTATATACTGAAGTTTTCACAAGACCTTAGGGAAAGTTTGTGACATATAAGAAATAAATTCTTTTTTTAATATTTTGGAAAAAGAAATTGAAAAAACTTCTATGAATAAAAATAGATAGAATTTGTCTCTCATAAAAAATATATTTGTTGTGAATACAATAATCAAAAGCAAAATTGAGAATTTCTTACATCACGGAAGGAATTCACAAAGAGTACACATACTTCTGCAGTACAACTGTTACTTCCACAAACTAAATAGATGCTTTCTTAAGAATCAAGAACATTTAATTTATTTCCAAACATTCGTACATGTTTTCTTATACACTTAATTCTACTTTAAAACTTGAAAAGGGGTTATTTACAAATGCACAGAATTGCAACTAAATGAATATATATCATTCGAATATTACATAAATTGAATATCTTGTTTGTAATGAGTGTTTACTTTGAATGCCATTAGATTTTTACATAAGAAAAGCATGTTTTCATTTCTAATAAGACTTCCTCGAAGAAGACCATTTAAGACTAACTATAAAAATAATTCCTGCATAATTTTTGCTTCAATTAAAAAATAAAAAGAATCATATAGAATTACATTTTCATTTGTTTAAATAATTTACAGCATAATTATCAATTATATTCTTTTGACTTCACATTAAATCATTCACTTTAAATTTTTAACAAGCAATAAAAATGTCAATTCAAATTATTCTCATTTTTTTTTTTTTTTTTACCTTTAACCTTACAACAGCTGGAAGAGACAAATCCAACATATCAATTAATTTTGTAGCCTGTTCTCTAAATTGCTCCATGAGATCAGATAACTCTGCATTAGTTTCATCTAATTCAGCTGCAAAATAATTACATACAAAATTATTTGATTATCTAAATACCGATATTTTTATGAAAACCTAATTTAAATATGAAAAAGCTACTAGCAATAAACTATGCAATCCTATTGAGTACACAAAAAAATTCATAAATTCCAATTTAAACAGGTAATTATAATAAAATCTTAATTATATAAAATTGCCTTAAAAGCTCCAAAACAATAAAATATATGTACTTAAAAAAGAAAAAAAAGTCATCAAATTTCAATATTAAAAATATAATGCACTACAAAACTAAACTAGATGGTTATTAGCAATATATATGTTCCTACATATTATTTATTTACTAAGCTTAAATTTTTTTCAAGGTTTTAAAGTCATGATATATTCACTTTTTTTTTAATTCTTATAACTTTTTTTGTAACATAATATTTCCCCTATATTACCTAAAAGTAAGTCCCTTCACACTGATTTTTACTCTGTTATATTTCACAGCAGATTAATAAGAGATTAAAGAACTGGTATATTAATGAGAAATATTTATGTATAGGATTCATAACATTAATTTCTAGATTCTATAAAACTTAAAAATACATTAAGAAGCATTTAAATTTCAGTATTTTTTTTATATAAATAATAAGAATAGATACGCAGCATGCACATAAAAAATATATCCTATTCAATTATTATCTAAGAAAAATATTTCAAAAAAAAAAAAAAAAAAAAAAACCCATTGGTGTTTATTTTTTTTTTATTATTATTTTTTTGATTGTTCAAAATTGCAGAATTATTCTACAAATCTCATTTAGAACTAAAATTATAAAAGAAAAACAAACCTGATTCTTCACCAGGTAATCTATCCAACTGACGAACACTTGCAATTAAATATGGTGATTTTTCTGTGATTCTTTCTAGTTTAAACCTGCACAATCCAGTAACAAGTAATGTATAAGCCGGCCTCGGCCAGTTTGTACCAGTGACTTGAATTACTATTCCAGCAGTTCCAATGGAATGGATCACATTTTTATCATCCTATCAAAAAATACAAATACTTTAAATACAATTAAAATAAATTTTTAAAAAATAAGACACATAATGGAATAAACAATAATTAATAACTACATATGATTGTTTACATCTCACTTTATAATACATGTCTATAAATGAATGATTATTCTATATTTATCATTACAAAAATAACGTGACAACTGTGTAATATTGAAGTGCTTAAAAAGATATAAATCCTACAAAAAAAAAATTTAATCATTACAAATATTACCATAGGAGATTCCCATTTTTATGTTTCCAGTTTCATTATAGTGAATTATGAACTAACACGCTCTAATCTGTTTCATTGGAGGACTTCTTGGTTCTTTTCTGCTAAAGCCATAATACTAAGAACTTAAGTTTTGTTTTGGTTCATTTCCTTAGCATTGGGCATGTTTTTGACAATAATTATGCCATACCCTGCTCATCTACAGAATTTGCCAACAATCTTAGGGAAAAAATAAAACCATAAATGGTTTTAAAGAACATAAAGTCCAGTACTGAACCAAAGGGGTTGGGAAATAAACTAGCCTAATATGCTAATTCAGAGTTAAAATTGCATTGTATGGCTCCCAAGGAAAAATTATGTTTTAAATCACAACAATAATAGATCCACTGTTTTTCTCCTTCTTAATATATTTGTTTTGGAGAGTTATTTTACAGTGTTTTTACATTTTACAATTTGTTAATTTTGCTATTTTGATTTTTCAAACTGTATTGTGATTGTTTTCTGTCTATAGACTATTTTTTTAATTGCTTAATGACAATGAACCTTTTTTCGTTATGAATGTATCTTATCAAAAACAAAAGATTTAATGTTACACTTAGTTTAACTTTAAAAATATAAAAAGACACCCAGACAAAATCCCAAATAGTGATTACAATGAACAGATAATGATTACATGTTTAACACAAATGTCGGTAAATACATTTATATTCACAATATATTAAAATCTCATCAAAACCTATATCAAGGTAATGGTTTATCCATTTACAGCTAATTGACTTCAAGATATCACATATTGATTTCTTTTAATACAAATTTCAGCAAAACTTCATCAAAGCTAGTTTTAATAAAACCCTTCACTTCCTCTTACTAACAGAAGGCAGCTAGAAAATACTGCATTTTTCCAGTGCTTTTTTTTAACATCCACAACTTACGACTTTTTACACATGAAAAATACAAAATTCAAAGAAATTATCCAGCAAAACTCATCGTTTTAGTCTTTGATAATTTCAAAACATTCTTCAACTCGTGTGTGTCAGTGAAAATACACAAAAAATATATAGATTGCTAATCAAATTTTTAATGCTTGAGAAGTGTGTATTCCATGCATTTAGAGCATCATTTTCCGCCCAAGTATGAGATAGTAAATTAGCTTTGTGAATGGCTGCTCCAGATGCAAATGATTTAATTCAGGCATTGAAAGGAAAATTACATGTGCAGTCACTTTTTTAATCAGCTATAGATACCATTATGGAGAGCTAAACACATTTTCATTTCTAAGCATACTGTTTCAGAGAGAATGTTTTTTCTCGAGGTTTTGTTCTACTATTGATAAATTGTACTATATATTTTTATTCCATATCTTTCTGTATAATATATATGATAATGCAAACTATATATTTCAAATCTCTTTTAATCATATCTATAAATGCTTAAGAAGAAAATGAAAATGCTTCATTAAGTACTTGGTACATCCAAAGCAATAGCTTTCTGATGAACTACCTTTGTACCCAGAATTGCAAACAAAGAAAGATATAGAAGATGAAAAGAGCTATCACTTCCACAGATTATATATATCTTTGACTTTTGAATATGAGTATTTAATCCTTTGGTAATTAAGAGCAAACAAAAACATGCATCTCAAGGGGGAAAAAAAAAGAGTGAAAAATATGGAACAAATTCTGGTAAAATGAAAGTCAAAATGTGAGTATATTGCAGTACAACTACAAAACTCCTCAGATCAAGATGAAAGAGCCAGACTTGCAATTTGGGACTTTGCATGTTTCAGAAAGATGTTACATGTTTTCAAAAATTTCAAGCTAAATGAAAATTTAGTAAAAATGTGAAAAATAATTTAATTTTTGAGATATTTCAGAATAATTAATGAAAAATTACTAAGTATTCTTAACAGCAAATGTTTCTTTTTCTTGAATCACAATTATTAAAAATTTGAAGAATGGATTTACTTACTGTTATCTTTCAGCAATACGAAGAATACAAAGTTATTTCTCTTTTCTTAACACTACATGCAAAGCCGTAAGTGTGATGGCTGCAATTTGCAACCAGGAAGGAGATGCAAATTTTTTAAAACTAATTTTATCTGTGTAGGGACTAACAGAATAAAATATTTCATACTGTTTCACTGAATATTTTTATTTTTAACACTGTGCCCTTCAAAGGTTATCAAAAAAAAAAAAAAAAATCCTTTGTCTAGTACTATACTTGAACCAGCCTAATTTGCAACATTCAATCAGGTACTCAATTACAGACATATAATACTTAAAATACTTAATTGATCTGTAGCACTTTTTAAAACTCTATTTTAACTATATTTATGAACCTTTTCCTTCAGAAACAAAAAATTCATTGCTCTACTATCTCTGAATTAAATCTTTAAAAAAAATTTGCTTATGTTTCATAGAACATTTAAAGCTATTTATTTTAAGATGAGATGTTTTTTTAATGTATTAAATCTTCAAAGCCCTGTAAGTGAAACTTTCAAAAAGTTTATTAGTATTTTTTAACAAGTTAGCAACTTTTAAAATATATGAGTATTACCTGAAACATAAATTTCTCAGCACATTAGTATTCTAACATTCAGTAAATGAAAATAAACAAAGTTTTCACAAATGAATATCAACATCAAAATTTTCTCTAAAAAAGTGTATTTTATTTTCCCCTTTAATTTACATTTATTACCTTCAAAGAAAAAAAAATTCTTTAAAAAACATTCAAAAAAAGATAACCAATATAAAAAAAATGTATTGAAATTTCAAAATAATAAAATAAATGGAATTAAAAAATTTTGATATCATTACATTCTATTCAGGAATAGAATATATATATATATATATATGAAATCATAGAATTAAAAGATTTCACTTGAAAAATGTTACCAAATTTTGGAAGTATCTAAAACAAATGAAGCAAACAATGGTTACATTAAAAAAATTCTTTTAGGTATCAAATAAGAATAATAATCAAAAATAAATTTAAGTTAACAAATAAGTGAAAATAAAATATTGCAAAAATTTTTTCTATAACTTCTGTATCTTTAGCAACTTTCACCAATATGGTAGAAATAATACACAAGTACCCACATAAGTATATTACAGAATATTAAAATTCCAAATTAATTGATAACCTTATTTCAATAACTATTACTCACTTCATCAGATGATCGCATCTCTCTTGGGACAACTCCTATTATGGCACTGCTCAGTGTGCTTCGACTTAATAAATGGTTCCTTACCATATTCATGCTAGAATAAAATAAAAAAACGAAAGAATTCAGTTTATGAATATACATTTTTACTAAAAAAAAAAAAGAAGAAAGAAACACATATTTATACATAAAACAAAAACTATTAAATTTTTTTAAAAAAAAAATCTAAATTTTTTTTTTTAAATTTTTTTTAAATTTTAAAAAAAAAAAAAAAAAAATAAAAAAAAAAAAAGTGGTGACATTATAACTTTTTAATTTTAAAAGTCAAAAACATACATGAAATTTTCAATGGCAACATTTTTTGTTCTAATAGTGTTTGATGGCCTCAAATTGTAATAAAGGCTAAACAACAAGGGTTCATGCTTGCAATGGAACTTCATGACAAGTTTTGTGATATTAAGTCTGAATCTTGCTGAAAGGTATATCAGAGCCCAGAAAGTGGAGAGAGATACTGCAACTGGAAATCCATATTCCTAACATGTTCTATACATGCTCTATTGGATTAATATCTGAAGAATTAGAAAAAAATATTGCAAGTGGGAAGAATTCATTATCAGGTTTTTCTCAACCAATAATACTTCATGTAACATATCATTATCATCCATAAATAATGAATTTGTACCATTGCAGCAATAAATATATAAATACATCAACAGTCTCAATATCAAACAGCAGTCAATGACCCCTGAGAAAATGCTCAGAAAGGCAATTCACTGCCATACTTGCTAACACCAGCCAACCATCTCCCCCAAAACAGAATGTACTGTGGATACTTTTAATATATCTGCTCTTTCCAAACTACATGTCATTGAAAATCATCTTGCAGACTAAATTATGACACATCAATAAAAAGTACTTGTCTTAAGTGATCTATGCTCTAGTTGCAATGCCAAGGGCCCAAATCAAATACTATGGTATAGGCTGGCATGTCAAAGGCACACAAACAAATGGTCTTGCATACATTTAATATTCAGCTTATTATATGGTTATACCACATTTTAATCAGCTCCTTTACTTTTAGATTCATTAATGAGAGTCTCAATTGTCTTCTTTTAAGTACACTCCATTTTGAATTTAGTTATCAATATATGTAAATTTCAGCAATGAATTTTAAATAAATGCTGCATTAGCAATACATATGTACATTTTATGATTAAATTCTAAAAATTAAAGTTATTTTGACAATTTTCCTATTTGTTATTTCTTTAACACAGTAGTGTATATATAATTACAATATAAATATTGCAAAAATAATGTTGCAATAGCCAGGATAAAATTTAAGATAATTTCTTAACATAAATGTATTATGCACAATACTTTTCAAACACATACATCTTAAATAATTCCAAAATTTAAAATGTATCTTCACCAAGTTTTTGAAACACTTTATGCCAGTTTTCATTTTAAAGTAATTTTGTAATCATGAGAACATTTTTAAAAAGATTTTTCACTATTTCACATATTTAAATTAGATATTCAACAATTTTATCCCCATGAATCCTGAACATGAGAATCAAATATTTAGTAAATATATTTTGCTGGTCATTCACATTTAAAAATATTTGTATGCATGTAATGATAAAAGTCACAAAAGGCCTTAAGTTTTTAAATTTTTATAATGTACATTCCACACAGTTTATCACATTTCAAACATGAATATGTTTTAAATTGCATCACAGCTTGCAAAAAGTTTTTCAAAATTCAATTATGTTATTTGGGAGGGGGGAATTCAATAGGGGGGGACAATGAGATTGTGTATAATCCATTCCAAAAAAAAAAAAGTGCCTGGATAATTTTCAAAAATATAAAAAATTTCCTTTTTATTAATCACTCTCTTAACTCTTAAAAACATTTGCAAGAATAAATATTTTCATATTTTAATTAAAACAAAAAAAATTTCTAGAAAAGTCTAATGAAAAGGAAGACAAAAGTTAACTTAACATGAAAAAATAATATAAATAAAAAAAATAATACAAATAAAAAGAAACAATCACTGTTTCTTTTCTTACTAATTTTAAAAAAATTTAGTACTTCTCCATTTCACCGGCGAAAGCAAAAAAGTTGCCAAAAATGATACAACCCACACCAAACGGAATATGTGTTTACTGTGTTGTCGCCAAAAAGTCTGCTTGGTGAAATTTGCATCGGAAAAATGGAAAAGTACCAAAAATTTTAAATGCAAAGCAAAATACTCATTTTTTTACTATGTCCTTTCTGTCCAAAGAACCAAAATAAATATCTGAGATATAGGTTAGAACATTTGTACTTCTTTAAAGTTTCATGCCATTTAAGATGTCTTTTAATGCCAATTGATTTACAGTTTATTCATATAGTACTCAGAAGCAATACAGGAACTTTAGACCATGGACCTCATAATTTTGAGTCATAATCAAATGATAAGACTACACCTAAGCTGCAGCTTCTTCATCATCCCAACAAATGTACTTTAACACTCTAGCATTACAGTGTTTCTCATATACCAGAAATTATGAGCAGGGGTCACTTTGGCTGCTAGTATAGAGTAAAAGAAAAGGTACACTTTTTGTTAACATTTAGTAAAGTTAAAACTTATAATTATGTAATTATCTTGAATAATAAATAAACAAATATAAACAAAGGATAATTAAGCATAAAAAAAGAGAGCTAAAATTGTCAAAAACCATTATAATTGCCTTTAAACTTGTCAACATTTGTAAATAAAAGATAAGTAATCATAAGCATGGCAATTTAGGTTATGGGGCTTCTAAGCATACTCAAAGCTTAAGTCATGGGCTTAAGTTTGGCGACTTATCTAGGAAGTCGCCAAGTTTCATCGCCAATCGCCTGGGGACAACCTTATCTCTGAATTTAACCCTTGTTTTCTTTAGGTGAGTATGGGAATATCATTCATTCAAGCCCCAGTGATCTTTTTAGTTTTCTATGGGGTTTACTGTTTTTGCTAAACACGAGTGACTTGCCCCCCTCTATTTTCAACCTTCCCCCATGTCGACCTTTTCGTTTTATAATTTTTCAAATGCATAATTACAGCTTATTTGGTACATCATACCCATATCTTGCTCTTACGCCATTAAACTTAACTATTGTTCATTCACCATGACCATTACCACTAGGCTTTGTGGCCTCATTTTTTATTTGTTAATGTTACTTAAAAATAACTAAAATATCATATTTAAATAAATTTGTGTTATATTGTTAAATATCAATGATTTAAAAAATTTCTTTTTAAGATTCTATTAACTTATTTCTCGGAAAATATTTTTTTTACAAAATGAATTGATTCAGGTTTTTAATAAATTGCGTTCTAGAGAATTCTAGATGTGTTCATGAGAAAAATTGTGTTCACAGCAGATCTTTAGCAGTATCAAGGCTCAAAACCAAGATTCAACAAAAACTGTCAGCCGCAAGTTTGCAACTATGACCACTAGGCTATCACAGTCACAAATTAAAACTGAAGCCAACTTAATTGGTTAAAAAATATAAAATCCTCTGCAAAAAGTATTAAATATCTCATAAAATTTAAAACTCTTATCTATAAGTGATTTCAAATTGCATCTTGAAATTGTTAAGTAATTATTAAACATTAAAATACAACTGAAAAACATTTCTCATTAAAGTTATTTTATACTTGAATTTCAGTTTTTAAGTTTTGATAATTTACTTACTGTTTTTTTCCCCACAATTTTCAAGGGATTTCAAGTGCCCTGAATAAGATGCCACTTCATTCAATGAATAATTCAGCATTCGAGTATTAAAAATTGTACATGTTATACGGTAGCATCAGAATTTTAGAAAGGCTCAGGTGGGACATGGTAAGAAAAAAAAAAGTTACTTGTCTATTATAGCGGCACCCGATGATTAATTGCCAAGCAACTAAGAAATATCGCCAAGTAGGTTGTATCAAAAGATAGGCTTCAAGAGTTTGGTGAAGACTTGGCGAAATCACAATTTGACGGGCACAGCTATAATAGACAAGTTTCAAAAAAAAAAAATTGGATAAATACTGATATAGATCTTAATAACTGCAGTTCGCAAACAAATAATACTTCTGCAATAAATATAAAATAAATCCTGATAAACAATAAAAAATTAAACAGTTCTGAAGTAAAAAAATCCTAATAAATCTAAAATTAAAACCCCCCTTCAAAATATCCTTTTTTCAGACATGCCAAATTTTCTTTTTCGACTTTTCTTTCATAATAATACTTTTTTCTTTATTTTGCATAACTATTAATATATCTTCATCAAGATACTATACTTTATAAGACTTTATTCAACAACTAAAATAGAATACATAACTGAATAATTATATGATAATTTCATAAGAATTGGACTGAATGAAAGTTTTTAATAATATAACAGGTCTTAATGTTCCATTTCATAACAGAGCAAAAAAAAAATTCAATGTGCATAATCTACGTTTAAGCATTTTACTTGCATAGGTTTTCCACGCAATGATTAAAAATAGTAAAATTTTCATGTTCAATATTTTACCAGTTTTTGACTCTTTTGAAGTGCATTCAAGAGTGATAATTATTCATTTCAACAATACTAAAATTTTAAATTAAATAAAAACACTGCTCTTTCACGATATTAAAAACCCACAATTTTCTTCATTATAACTATTTTAGTAGTACTTATACATTAACAAAAAGATGAAATTTGGTACAATCTAATCCTTATAACATGTTGAGTCCTTCAGGAGTATTAGGAAATTAATATTGCTACAACTTCTTTCCAAAGGAAGAGCTAAAATTATAACAAAACAATGTATTTTCTTTTTTCCCCCTCTAACAAGATATAAGCCATTCCTTTGTTTAAATTTCCATATGAAGGCTACTTTTGTTTAAATAAATTTTTAGGTAGTAATTTAATATCATCCATAACCTTTCTATATCAAAATGAAAAAAAAAAAAAAATTACTTCCTATAAAGTCATGTAACAATACAAGTAAAAATAGTTCTGTTATTGGAAAATCAAAAAATCATTGTATAAAAAATGGCTCATTTAAATATTTAATTTTCTGAAAGAGTCCGCAGAGGTTACATAAAGAAATGATACAAAAGAAAAAAAACTTCAGATTAACAAAAATTACTGATCTTATGAATAAGTCAGCATCTTGGGGGAGAAAATTATTTTAGAATTTGTCTCATAACATTTGTAGAAATATATAGCAAATACAGAGAGAAACTTACAATATCAAAGACATGAACTTTGACTTTTATTTAATTAGAATTTTATTAAAAATTAAACAGAACCTGATATAAGAAACATTAAATCAACAACATTCTACATAAGCTGTACATTCTTTAATAGTTCCATTTTTCTGGAAGTAAAACATTATTAAACTTTGTGGAAGATAATTCTTAACTCAAGCACCTTTCAATCTTGAAAAAATAATCATGTAATTCCACCTCATGTTGAATAACAAAAAAAAAAAAAAAAATGATTGTTGAAAATTTGACTATATATTCCATACAGTGTCATTATTCTTTTTCATTTGGAACACATTTCACTTCGAAACCAAGAGTTGATTTCACAATTTTACACAACATTTGTTCAGTCATTGAAAATATCGATTGTTGATACTAATGTGAGAAACTTTAAAAAATTTTATTCGTCTTAATTTCCCCAAGACATTTATATTTTATGATATACTACAAGTATTAGTCGATAGAGGGACATCATGGGATTACAAATTATAACAGCACAAAAAATAAGAAAATACAGCAAAATGATTAAAATGCAAATATTATAAATACTTTTTTTCTGAAGATACGGGAATTCGTATAGAAGCACCTGGAAATAATACTCCATCGATCAAAAGCAACGGCAGCCTTCGCGGCAATCTAATGTTCGACGTCGCCATCTTAGATGCTAATATTACGCCCTCTATCGAAGCTAAGAGCTCAATCATACCGTCATCAGGGAAGAACTTTTCGGTTTCCTCACGGTTGTATAGAAACCGAAACACGGTAAACAGAAACTTGTTGCGCTCTCCGCGATGCTCGGAACAACAATGCTGAGTTTCCTCTTTACTTGGGTTCACGTGATTACTTAAAAGCATCAACAACCAATCACAGAGAAAAATAATCAGAAAGTGTTATTGTGCCTGAATTTTATCTCTGATTTCGAATTCGTAGTTTGTTCAGACGATTTTTATCATTAAAATTGAAAAAATAATTCTTAAAGCAATTCTTATAATAATTCTTAGTATTTATATTCTCAACATATTAACTTTAATATTATATCATTTCTTTCAGCATGTATGATGAATTTCTTAATTTTATTCTGGTTGATTCATTTAAACTAAATTCTATTAGATATTCGTTCAGAAAGAAAAAAAAAAATGAAAATTAATTAGGTTCGCAAGCATGAAAATAAAACATAAGAAAATATTTAGATAAATGCACCTCGGAATTTAAAACAAAAATTTTTCGGCTACATTAACTGCAATTATTCACATCGTACAAAAAATATGCATTCGTTCCAAAAGAAGGGGAAAGCAGAGGAAGGGGGAATCCGTTTTGTTAAATATGTAAAGAAAAATTATTGTTTGAAAAAATATGTTCTCTGACTTTGCTCGATATTCTGATTAAATTCCAATATTAATGTTACTTTTGTAAAATCTGTTTTCGGGTTAATTACTCATTTTAACCAATTCTTATTTTTCGCATTATGAGAAAACGACATGTTTTGTTCTTGCATTCTTTATTAATAGCTGCTTTAAAAAACTTTTAACAGAATTTTAAATGCACTCAGTATACAACGCATATTTTATCTGATTTCCAATTGGTTTTCATGGAATTTTGATCTTAAAAAAAATAGATTGGATTGTAAGCGGTGTTCAGCGAAAATTCTAAGAACACATGTTTAACAAACAGGCATCCTTTTCAAACTTTTAAGATGTTTCAAACATTAGAATATTCTTTAAAGATACTTTTTTTATATTAGAGAACTAGTCCATGTTATATTACGAAAAGATAACCAGTGAAACTTCAGAGCAGCTATTCCGAAGATGTAAAGAGATTATTCAAAAATACATATCGATTTAACCTTTTTATACGTAGTAGTTTCTCTCTAATATACGTATGCACAGAATAAAAAATTTAAGATATATATATGTGTGTGTGTGTAATCTTTTTGATTCTTAAAAATGTACATTTTGAGAAATTTCAGTTTTTTTTTAGATTTTCAGTCTAATCATCTACAGCTTTATTTCTACAACTTTTGTTTTAATAAGAATATTCTGACAAGAATACTCTAATTAGATTATTCTAATAACAATGTTGTACAAATACTTTAAAAAAGGTATTTTTAACACACACAAAATTATAACAAGAATTTACTCAACACTACTAAGAATTTCAAAATAATCTATCACATAAATTTCTTTTCACTAATCAGTTCAGTGTTTTATTTTCAACATAGAACAAAAAAATATCTAATATGAAGGATAATAAAACCACAATAGAATTTTAAAAAGATTGTTGTAAAATATTTAAAGAAGTTTCAGAAAATTGATATGTGCATTGAATACAGTTGTCCCAATTGTCATGAATACAATCTCCAAGAAAAGTGTTTTTTCTCCAAAATTTCTGAATCTGAGAAAGGATCAATTAATTTTTGTAAGATAAAAAGGAAAACTAAATATTCAGATACAGATAATAGATTATACAAAATTAAGTCCATAAGTCAATGTACCACAATATAAAAAGGAATTTCCATAATCGTAACCTTATCTGTAAAGGCACACATTTTTTCTTCTGGTCTCAAAACTTTCTTGGTCATATTTTAACAAGTAATTCTGCTTCAAAAAAAAAAACTACCTAAAAAAAAGTTTTTCAGCAAGAAAGGTTATCGGCAATAGTTGAAAATGATAGTGAAATTATTTATTACTTGATGTTTGAATATTTAGTCTTTATAGAGGGGGAAAAAAACCTTATCGTATCAAGGTAATTCAATATCAATACTGTTATGAGATTTCGTAAAATTCTGTTTCTATTCAATTATTCAAACATATCTAAGCAATGGTTGTATATTTAAGAGGAACATTTTAATATTAAGGAATTTATTCCAACATTTTAATGGAATTGCAATTTTTTTCCCTCGTCTTTCAAACAACGAACTTTTACAGAGTTACGTTACAAGTGCTTTTCCCTAAAAATATTACAAATATTCTAAGGAAAAATATATAAAAATTCAAAGTATGAGAATACTAGATAAATAATAACTGTCTCGCAATAATAACCATCATCGAAAACAAAAGCATTACAGACTCAAAACATGAAAAATAATAAGATACTTCGTCTCAATAGATGATTTAATAATTCCATATCTCTTACAGAAATACTCAAAAAAGTCTTTGTTAGAATAAACAGAATCGGAAACAAAAATGTTTCAGAACTCAAAACGAGAAAAATAATATTTATAATGAGTGTCCTATAAAACTGATATAGATACTTAATCGACAGAATAAACAGAATCAAAATTATAAAATATTTCACCTTGAAAATATATATCAATGGTATGCAAACTAACATATTCTTTTTGAGCGAACTGAAATTCAAAATACTCTTATTGACCTTTTCCATATTTATCATTTAAACAGTGAATACACATATTCAGTTCTTTTTCGGTTATCTAGCAGGTATCGAACCAGAGAACTATCCGTATACTAAAAACCTCGGATTACTGGAAAATCATTAATATCTTAATAACGCATTTAAACAGAAAAAAAAGACATTAAATGAAGATATTAATGCATAAAATGTGCTACAGTCATCTCAAATAAAGTGCCAAACACACGAAATTACTAAAACTAAACAAACAAACAAAATTAACTATTTTGTATTGATAGCCGACATTATTTCATAGTAGACGACATAAAATAATTTTCTGTTTTGTCAGCCTGTGTAAAAATGCCGGATTATTGGTAGGGCAAGAAAGGTGAAGAGCTGAATTGTGGAGGGTGTACTGTATGCAAATTAACATTCACGTAAACTTTTGACCTGATGATTAACAGAATCGAAAACAAAAACGTTACACGCTCAAAACATTAAAAAACAATATTCTTAGTGAATGCCTTAAAAAATTAATGACAATTTTAAATTAAAATTAATGTAATAATTAACAAGGACTTACTTTCGACGTAATATGTGATACACAACGAAAACTACTGTCCAGAAGTATGTCTAAGTCAGACTATAAAATCATCACGTGATGCGTTATGAGCTTCAAAATAATTGTTTTTAATTCTAAGGGTGATTTTGAATAAATGGCATCCAGATGTACGATTTTCCGTATCACATTTCGTTCTTCTGTATTTTGTAATCTGTTCGCTACATCGTCCACACTCACAAAATCTTCCTTTTACTAAATATTGGTCAGGAATTCAAAAAAAAAAAAACTGATAATGGAGTCAAACTAGTCTGAGTTTTTAGACAATTGTGAGGCTGCTATTTTTATTCGAAACCTTCAAGCTAATTCCTCTTGATTTGGATTTCTTCTTAGTATGTTTTGGTTAAATAATATTGATATAAATTCAATATTTTCAGTAATTCTCAATCCTTTTGCTTCCTCGTAACTATTCTTTCATTCCTTACAAAATCTGAGCTTAATATTACTCGTAATTCTGAGGAAGAATTGAAAATATCTCATGTTAGATCTATTCGTCGAAGATTCAGGAAGATTCTTTCCTTTTTGAATAAGTTTGTATAATTTAAATTCAAAGATAAAAGTATATTAATGAGACATTTCAATTTTATTGCATGTTAGAAATGAAATTTTTTTTTAAATTTATTCTTTATTTTTATTGATAAAATATATGTTTCGTTTAATTAATTATAATTCAATAGTTGTCATTTGTGTGTGCTTTAATTTAAATATTAAAAAGCAGTATTATCGCTTGCTTTAATACTTTATCTACCTTAACTATAAATAATTAATCATTTGCTTTAGTTTAAATATTTCGTCACTAATTTGTTCATTGTCTGGGAGTCGTCTACTTTGATTATCTGTATCATTTAAGCTGACATTGTTTTGGAAAAGCTTTAGAACTTTTATTTTTTGCATGATTATTAAAACTTTCTTTTCGTTAGTTGCATAGCTCTGTAAATGTTAACACTTTTTTTAGAATAATTACTTATTCATTTTTAAACGAATATAACCTCTTATATAAACATGTCTCCCAAAATAAAAATTCAAAATGATGGAAGATTTAAGGCTTCTAAGAAAAGAAACAGAAATATTTGTTTTACACACTTTTTTAGACGGGCAAGGGAGAATGGAGAGAGAGAGAGAGAGAGAGAGATTTAAACTTTTAGCACTTGTATTCTACTAGAATTTCAATTCTTGTATCACGTCCATCTATTTAAAATTTAATTCTTAAGGGGATAGAAAAAGCCCTGCTCTCACATTGTTTATTTTAGTTTACTTTTTATTTCTGAAAATATGATCACTTAATCTTTTGCTTACATAATTTATCTCGATGATTTTTATACTCTGTCATATTATTGTTTTTTCAAATACATATAGTATTAAATTTCAATTCATAATTTACTTCTTATTTACTAAACTTAAATTTCCGAGGATTAATACGATATCCATTTCAAGCCTTTTCCTAAAGTCAGTTTTTTTTAATTACAAAAAATATGCAGTCTTTTTTTTTAATCTATATTCTTAGCTCATATCTAAATTTAAAAGTTTTACTACATATAGAAAGAAAAAAAAAAGACGTTTTATTTAGATTTCATTGTAAAAAACAATTTTGACAGCAACTGCATACTTTAAATGTGCAGTAATTTAAAAATTGGTATCGAAATTATCGATATACCCATTCAACGGCTTTCCAAACTTTTTCAAGGAATGCAAGAAGACAATTTAAGAAACAATAAAGAACATTTTAAGCTTTATAAATGAAAGGAATCTACTTACAACTGATCAGCAGTGAATCTGTTCTATTTTAATTTCGTAACCAGAGCGTTTAAGATTTGAGGATCTGAGTGTTATTATGTAATCTAGTGCATCCCACGTCATAAGGTATGCGAAAAGCAACAAAATGAATGCTAGAAACTATGTATATCTTTAAACCCAATTTTTCTTAAGAAAAGGGAAGATTAAGAGATTCTCAGAAAAAAAATTTTAAAGCAAAAAAATTATTTCGATTTTGGTAAATTCGAAGAGCTAACTGTTTTTACTTCAGAAAAAAAAAACATGATGCTTTTCAATGTTGTTGTTATTAAAACGAATTTTAATTTTTTTAAAAAAAATTGATTTCATTCTTCCCTAGGGGAAAAATACTACAAATGATGACCGTTCTCTTTTATGCTTCATTTTACATTGTTATTTAATTTGCATACCATTGTATACAAAACCTTGAATGTAAATGAATTGGTATAGTTAAATTCAACCTACAAACAGCCTAGTATGAATAAAGAGAATATCGGACGGCATTTTTTAAAATAACTTTTTTTAAAATTCCATGCAATGGATCATTGACTTGAAAGAAATTGACCAAAAATACAGCAAAGTAGTAGGAAAAAAGCGTGTTAAAGTCTAGAATCAAATTTGTTTGAGACAAACTGTAGTATTTTCCATTTTCGCACAAACAAACAAAAGCTCTGGTATTGAAATTAATATCAGCTCAAGTGTCGTTCTCGTCACTTGATCTAAGATTAAAATTGCAAGGTCCGTTGCCAATAGCCCTCGTGTCGCTTCAAAATGCAACGTTATACACTTTAATCAATTGGATAAAAAACGAATGATTTTCACAGCAATAAGTTGGTTTGAAATTAAAATAAAACATAGTTATTTTTATTGTGATAGTTTTGATTTTTAGTTAGTAATAAATGAACAACTATTTTACCATATATTTAATTTTTATTGGTTCAAACTACTGATGAATTTTTCAAGCAGTTGGAGAATGTTTTACTTTTTGACATAAATATTTTTCTCTGTATACTGTATAACGTAATAAAGCTGAAGTAACAGTTTCAACAAAGTAACAAAATGAATGCCAGAAACTATGTATATCTTTAAACCCAATTTTTCTTAAGAAAAGGGGAGATTCTCAGAAAAAAAATTTTAAAGCAAAAAAATTTCAGTAGTACATATTTCTTCTATTACATTCTGCTGTTGTAAACTCGAAAAAATTGCTCAGAATCTCTGTATGTTAATATCATCAAGATGGCTTTATACTATTGCGAACTTGCATGTTGATTCCTTGTAACATTATTATTATAAATGAAAAGACATTTACAGATACTGGTTGGATACCAAGGAAGGCTTGATCTATAAACCCCTGACCCAGAGATTAGAGACCAATATGGAGACATTCTTGGAGACTTTAGCGACAAAATGAAGGTTCTCCAAAAAGGCAGGAACTTCGAAATATGTCGATTTTGAGACAATTTATGGATTCATCCTGAATTTTCCCTGCAACGTCTCATCTAGCAACTATAAATACGGAAAGATACGAAGTCTGGCCAATCTACTGGGAAGCTGTGTGTATATGTCGGAACTGCTAGAAACCGTGGAATTCTGCCTTTGGAAGTGCAGTGTTACTTTGGATATTTGTCCATGGCGTAAACTAGTAAGCTGATAAGCTGAAAGTTATTGAAAGTGATATATATTACGGTTAGCATAAGTGTAGTTTTGTATTTACTTGTGTTGCTAATCTGTACAAGTTAAATTTTGGTAACAATACAATACTTTCTTAAATACGATCTTTTACACTGACAATTAAAAATTATTTAGTGAAATCTAATTATTAATTATGTGTGCTAAAATTAAAAAAGGTGTGTGCGTGTGTAGAACTGAATATGCGGAGTTAAACTTGTTAGATAGCAGCAAACTTCTCCAGGCTGAATGGGAAGTATCCAACTTACAACAAAGCATAATAATCAAAAGTAAAACAGTAAAAAATTATCATTCACAAGAACTGAAAAAAATAACAAAAAATCAATAAGTTATAAAAATAATATAAATCTACAATAAAACCAAATTCAAATAAATAAAGGTTCAATCAAGGGAGCAGATAAGTGAAACAGACTTCATTAAAACGAAGTGCTTATAAGTAGGTATTAAATATTCAAAAAGCGAAACGTCATCACTACCATAAAATCAAAAAAGTTGCAAAATGTTGGTAATTAGTTGGTTATTAGCTGGTTCATTGTATAAAATATAGAATTTTGTAAAGTAGTAAAATGGTCCAAATAATGTGTAAAAAAATGTAAAGTGTACTATGAGTAATTGTAATTTTCACAGCTAGACCATCAAGCTAATATTTCACCTATCAAGCTAACTTTGTGAACCTAATGTTGTGCGATGGATTTGAAAATAGATCACAATTCATGTAGATGGTAAGTATATTTATGATGTATATAAGTGTATAAAAATTTTATCCAAAATCATGCTCCTAACAACTACTGAAATTTTTTAAATGTTGTTGAACTTGTCTATTTTATATATTTTTTTACTATATAATAAATTATTATTATATAGTAAAAAAATCAATACAATTCCAAATAGAAATTTTAATTATACGGAATTTGAAACACATTTTATATCATAACTATTTCCAAATAATTTATTACCAACAATTTATAAATCTAAATCGAGAATATCAACTTTGTTTGAATTAAAATTAATTTTTAAGAATTTAAGGTAATCAGTGTTGAATATAATATTTGGTTTCAATTCATCAGTTTTGCCAAAAATAATCAAATCATCCATGTAACGGTTTAGAAAATAAGAATTATTATCCAAATAGTTTTTTTTTTAAAAAAATGCAAGTAAAGGTTGATAGGCAATTACTAGAGAGATTACATTGTGGCTTTAATTTATAAAGATTTTGAAAAAATCAATGAACATTTCTTACGATACAAGTTTAATGAAAATGGGGAATATATATATGTGTGTGTGTATTGTGTGTATATATATATATATATATATATATATATATATATATATATAATTATATTATTGTACATAACATATGTGAACATAATGTGCTATTTTCATTCAAGGTCGTTGTTTATAACGAGCTGTCAATTAAATTCCATGAATAAGACCTTCCAGATTTTTCAAGATTGCTAAAATTTTTAATGACTGTTCTTTCATTTGCTATTGAGTTCTTAATCATGATAAAATCAAAGAGAGAACTAAACGATCATTATAATATTCAGAAAATGAATAGGTATGAAAAGCTATAATTAGAAAACAATTTCCTTTTCATAAAGAACTTTTTAAAATCTTAATGTGATTTAATACTCTTGTTCTACTCGTTATGAATATGTTGTACTGACGCGTGAAACGTCATACAACTGGTTAATAATTCAACACCTGAAGAAGAAGCAAATATATTCTTTTAATTTTGTTTACTCACAGTGAAGCTTATCAAAAAACACAATACACATTTCCTTTCAATTACCTCTTGTGACCTCGAAACAGTTGTTCAAGGATTTCATTTTTCCACTTGATGATTTCTGGAAAAGGTTTAGAGCCCATTTTAAAAGTTATTTTGTTTTCTTTTTTAGCTGTTAAAAGTGAATAAGTATTTAGTTCCATTGTGATGACGAGTATTATTAACATATATTCCCCAGGTTTTTATTAAATATATATATTAATATTCTTATTGGAGTGAACGTGGCAGAAAAATATCACTCCGTAACCTCTAGGATCTAAAATTCAATGAACTAGAAAAATATATAAAATCATATCACTTACGACTTTTGAATCAATTTGTGAAAAAGAATTTAATGAATGAAAAAGTTTATAAAATAGTGTCATCCACAAATTTAGCATCAATTTTTAAAATAATTAATGTCTATCATTTTGTCAGTTCAGTAACTTATATTCTTGTTCACGGAATCATTTAGAAATATAAGCATTTGTGTACCAGCTTTTCAGTCAACGCTTAATATTTCTGGTATTTTTTCACTTGTGTGTTTAGAAGTCAACTTCTATTTATTGTTACGTAGGATTTCTTTAAATGAATAAATTATTAGAATTAATAGAAGTTTTGTTTCTTCAGTAAAGTAAGGTCTAAGGTTCTCCTAAGATATATAAGTGTAATTGTATAAAATATCTGTCTAAGGTGACTTTATATGGTAGCAAATTGTGTAATGTACCTTCAGGTGTTTTATGATTGTGAGTAATAAATAAGAATCTGTAGAGGGTTTGGGAAACTATGTTCCCACTGTTTATCGTGTGAATCTTTCCTAATCAGTTTTAACTTTGTAAAGGAGGATTATAGCCTTTGTCCTTACATATCCCAAATAAATGCCAATCAATCAATACATCAATAACTTTGTTGGGGGAATGGGGAACTCTTTCATTTTTATTAATGTTTCATTTGTACTGATCATATTTAAGATTATATACATATACACACACACACACACACACACATATATATATATATATATATATCATATTCTCATTATAATGCAGTTTTAACATGATTATATTCTAGATGTACTTTTTTATTTGCCTGATATCAAAGCCTTTTAGATTAGAACGAACGAAATAAGTTTACAATTTAAGCGTACTGAAGAGAATTTCGTAAAATTATGTGTGCATTTAACTGAAACGAAAAAATAGTATGGCCTTGAATTTAATGTGGGATTGTAAGATAATTATATATACATTGCTGGCCGTTCAAAATTTAACACTAAGAAGAATAAAATATATCGAATTCAAATTTATTAGAGAGTTAACACTCAGCACAAAGGTGAAATGATTAAAAATACAACGAAGTGAGAAAGACGATAAAACAGTATTGAGTGTTGCCACCACGGCTGGCAATAACGCTGCTGCATGCCTCAGCACCGATTGAAAGAGGCTTTGGTTGCTCTGTTAGGCTATGCATCCCTTGCTGCATTCACGCATTTACAAAGTTGATCTGTAGTAGTAGTGGGTGTGGTAGGCCAATATCAACCAGACATGTGCGATAGACAATAGGGTGAAAGGGCAGTCCAAGGCAGCAGTGCAATTTGGTGATCAAAGCAGAAGTCGAGAACATTGCGTGCCAATTATGATCGTGCATCCACATTCCAGTTGGAATGTGGCCCCAGGCAAGCTCTGAATGTAAGGGAGGCCAACAGGCTCAAAAATCTCAGAGATACAGCACAAGCAAATCTTTGTACCGGCAATGTGTACCAATGCGGATTGGAATCCGACACCATCTCAAACTAAGAAAAACGGGTGCAGGATCAGTAAGGCGATAGAAACCTCTCTTTCTATGAGGCATCCCTCATAGAAAGAGAGGTTTAGCAACTTCTTTCAACAGTGTCTTCGGACTCTAATCCGACCATCAGTGACGTCAGTCAGTCGTTCCCTCTTCTATCCATCGATTTCAGCTCCGCATCTTTATTGTTGTTGTTTACGTCCTACACGATCTCTGGTTTCTCGGATGGATAATCTGCATTCTCTACAAGCAACAATTTATTCTCGTTCGAAATGAGAAACGCACTGTAATGACGATCGTATTCATCTTTGAGGCATTCTGAAGCTGCTCATAAAAAAACAACCGCACGAAAAAGCAATTCCAATACTTCAAAACGATGTTCTGTTCTCTTTTTATATTGCGCTTGTTGGTTGTTCTACAGACGCCCACGATTAGCGCCTGCACTGAAATGCTTATCATTTGCACTTTCCTTCGGGGTATAAGCGCAGTGAACATTTTACGCGATTCGGGCTTCCTTCAAGGTGTAGTTGATCCTTTTGGATGCTTCTATTTCGGTTGGCCAGCAGTGCATAATCATAGCAATACACGAATGAAATATCGAATTAAAAAGTAAAATTATTAATAATAATATAAATATATGTAAAAAGCAGTAAAATGATTAAATAATAGATAAATAAACTAGCAGAATCAATCCAAATAATAGAAAAGATCTCTTTGTAGACAATAAGAGTTATTAGAAAACATACTTTAATGTGTCTTTTGAAACAAAAATTAATACAGGGCTCAATTTTATTTTAAGGAAAAACAATACATCCTGAAATTCATATCGTTTTTATGGCTTTTAACTTTTAATGATTGGTACGTAAGATAAGGTAAGAGTAATTTGGTATCTCATAAAATTAAAATAGATTTGGAATATTTTTAAAATATTTTGATTTAAAAAAATAACAGATTATATATGCAATCGACTTCAGCCTATGTAAGGTCTTAAGAAGTATACTTAACACCAATTTCATCAATGTTTGAGCAATAAAGGTTAGAGTGGGATGAAGACTAATTTTATAAATAATTATGAAAGTACTATTTAATAATTTTTTTCTTTTTATGTAATGCAACATGAAACTTATTAAAAAGCACAAAATGACCTTTAAATAGCACCCAATAAGTAGTGGTAAACATACTTCTCACAAAAAAGAAATCTTACATATTAAAATAATTTTATTTAGTATGGTAAATGATTTTTTTTAAAATCAATTTCAGACCCAAAAATATTTTAGTATACTATTACTAAAAAATAGCCTCATAAAGAAATAATTTTCTTGAATGCAGCATTATTAGAGAATAATTAATTAATATACCTTTTTAAAATGCATTACAGTCTTATAATTTAAAAAACTAGGAAGATCTCCCCCCCCCCAAAAAAAAAAAGTAATGCAAATTTGAGAAGTACAAAAAAAAATTCTTAAATGATATCGATTCGGTTTGAACTAACGTTGCTTCAGAGCCATGTGAGAATTATTGATGACGACTAAAAACCCAATAAAATGAAAGGATGACACATGAAGTGGAATCACATTCTCATAACTTCCACACCACACGAGTGCATTGATGCCAAGTTTAAATTTCTCGTTCAAAATGCCATGGACTAGAACTTACGAATCGTCTAGAACATCTTTCGTCACGAAGTCCGCTACCATAACTCAGGCTGTCGTGGTCGGAAATGACAAAGAAAATACAAGAGAAAGAAGGGATATGTATATATATAAAGTATTTAGATTTAAATTAAATAACTTGACTGATTTAATGTTCACGTCAGAAATTTATTTAAAGAAACCCTTTCCCATAAAACAAATTTTATAAATTCGGCTTAGTTCCAAATTTCAAAATCGGAAAAATTCGTATAATTTATATATATATCATTATGTAATGTACTTCCCTCATAAATTGGATTACAGGAGGGATTCCCAATCTTTTTCTGTCTGCCTAATCCCAGATTTCTCAGTTCCATTTCAGACCCTCCCCCTCCCCCAATCTGTTCATCCATAACAGATTCCGAAAAAAAATTTAAAAAAAAAATACATGTTCAATTAAATGATCTATTTTTTTTCCTTCATTTCATGTTTTTTGTTGTTGTTGTTGTTGAAAGCTAACAAATTAATACAAAGATCGGGAACAAAATTAATGGGATATTTGGGACTCTATTGAATTATAAAGTTTTGATAAAGTAGTCTGTGTGTGAAAGAGGATAAATAAGTACAATCTTAAATCCAGAGCTTCATTTAATATGCTTCTATATTTAATTTTTTTTAATGCAAGTACATGAAGAAAATGCACTTTCAACAAGCTCCATGTCAGCAAATATCTCAACTCAAATATTATGACTTTTTTCAGAAAGTCCAATATAATTGTCACCGCGACGACCTCCAGAAGTCATAAAATTCACAATATTAAAAATTACACTGGTGAGATTCTCCAGAGAGGTATTTGATGTCAGCACTAGCAGTTTCTACTTTTCAGGAATCGGCACTGAAGCCGGTTCAAAATACTCTTCTTTGAAACGATTAGATACACATCGATGACTCTGGAAATTACTTATCGAAATTGTTGTTAATCTTTTTAAGTATTCAAAATTAACTTGACTCATGACGAGAAATCCTAAAGTGTTTTTTTTTCTAACACTTAGATAGTCAGTCAGTTTTCATGAACTACCTTTTTTTTTTTTTTTTTTTTTTTCCATTTATTAAATTCTTTGACAACTTGATAAATTTTGCAACTTTTTCGGAGTTAAAGATCGAGTTTATTAATCTGGTGGTAAATATCACTCAAGTATACACAAATGTGTAGCCTTTCAAAATCAAGAATTCCAGATCCAAGATTTTTATAAGGATGTTTTTCTAAAAATAGGCTAGCTCGTGTCGAAATGTGAACAGCTGCTTCAAGTCTTTACCTCGAGACACTCATCTAACTTCGGAGTGCAAAAAGTAAGAGTTTTGTGTAAGCTGTCCATGTCTTCAAACAGCAATTTAAACCACATTGAGATGGCAGGATTCGTCTAGATAAAGTTAACACCTTTGATAAGTTCATTAAGAACGCTTTGCAAATGGTTTTGATGAAAGTTTATGTTCTTGAATGTACAGTAGTGAGTTCATTTTATTTTAGAGGCGACTTTTGCCAGGTGTGCAGGAAGACTGAGCAGCAGCCTTCTATGGATTTTCCTTCATCTATGCTAAGCTCAACGCATTTTGATCATTGAATACTTTTTCAACGAAATAATGATCATTTACTTCAAATACGTCTTTACTAGCCGTATAGCCATACAATGGATGACAGATAATAATATTTTCTCCGAATTCAAAGTCTTTCAGGTTAGTGCAGCAAAAACTCAATAAATCGGATTAATTGGGACTATAACCTGGATTATTGAAAATCTAACTTGACTGGAAAATGGGCGAAAATGAAATGAATTAAAACAAATAAAAAGTTATCTTTCTATTGAACAAATCGAGTATGAATCATATTTATTTAAAATAAAATTTTATTTTGAAAGGGGGGAGGAGATCATACAAATAACGTTGTATC